>CM029541.1:16914231-17514231 GCA_017141395.1 Laodelphax striatellus | reverse complement strand
GTTGGCACAGGCTGATTCAGGAGGCAACATTACTGTTAACGAAGCCGCTTGCTGGAAATTCGGAGTCTCCTGCTGTAAAATATACACAAAAACCAGATAAACAGATGAATTTGGACAAAAAATAACTTAAATTTTCTCATGGAAATACTCTTTTGAATAAATGGAACGTTCTTGGAATGTATTTCAATTAGATAACATTGAACATCTTCAGCATGACCCGGGTTGCAGCAGATATGAAGAGTAGCCTATTAAATACTGAAATTTTTCTTTTAAATTTGTTGGTAGGAGATAAAAAGCAAGCCTTCAAGATAAGCAAGCTGCTCAGCGTCTAAAAACAGGCCGAAATTACAAAAGAATCCATTTAGTAGAAGAATTAAAGCGGAATGAATAGGCTAGACCTTGTAAAAGCAATAATAATAAATTGTTTTGATTCAATCCTAGAACTAATTGGTTTAAGATAATAAATCCATGATAAGTGTCTTCATCTTGAAATTTGCATGATTATAAATCCTTATTTGTTACAATATACTGTCGTACAAATAATGAGCATTCAGTTCGATTGCCTTTCGTCTAGGAACAGTAAGATTAGGAGTTGAATAATGCTGAATTGCAACTGAATTATAGATGACATCATTCAATCGATGTAATAGGTAATTGTATAAATAGTCAACATAAATTTAACATCAATTACAAGTGGCAATTTGATTGCAGTGCATTTCATTGTACAATAATTGAGTGAATCGGCTAATGGCTCCATTTCTGCTTACCCTGTCGTACGGGGAATTACTTCTCTCCATCTTCTTGAAGTGCCACCGCTGAAATAGATGCACTTGATGATGATTAAAAAATCACGATTTCCGAATTAGCAATTATAATTCTCAATGATCTTGATCTAGAAAATAGAACTCTTCTATCGTCTACGTCTACCACAAAATTATGTTTCTGCTCTGATAGGAGATAGACAGCTGTCAGCTGTTTTCATGTTCTCTGGGCCATGGCTATCTAGATTCATGTCAATGTTATCTGGTTAGAAGAAGTATGTCATAATAATTAAATTTCGACATAGGTTGATAATATGAATTATTCATGTGAGGATTTCCCAATTAGTATAAAAATTTATGTTGGATACAATTTATCCCAGTGAAAAATAAATCTTTCAGTAAAAATTCAATTCTCTTAGCTATTAAAAGAATAATACAGATGGCGTTGTTGCGCATCGGTAAAGAGAACCTAACCTACAAAATTATTATCAACTTTGTATTTTGCTCAAATGTTTATTAGATTAGTAAACTGTTCTAATCAAGAAATTTGATTAAAAATGGCTTTGAGTCATTTTGATGAAAGAAGAGGAGTAATAAAATGTAAAACCTCTTTTGGGTCTTGGTGGCAAACGGTTGGGGAAGTTCATATTGCCATAAATATTTCAAAAGAAACGAGAAGCAAGGATGTGAGAATTGTTGTTTCCCCTAAGCATTTGAAGTGCACTGTTTTAAACAAAGTCCTCTTAGAGGTAAGCCATCCAGAATATCAACTTGATAAATTATGCTCTTATTGCACTGATAAATTAAGTTCTTTCTTTCCAGCAAACCCATTTTTTAATGCAACTTATGCACTGTGCTAGCGCAATAGAGCATGTACTGTTAGCACAAGAGCGTGAAAATGAGCACCCCATCCTACTCGAAAATTTAATCATTTCTCTAAAAACTTACACATTGTATATGATACTATATTTGGTTATTTTCAAATTAATAAAAGAGGAACTTTTTGTCATGCTTCTTGACATTACAGTGTCTTCAACCAACAGAAAAACCGCCAATTCATATGTATCACTGTGCTATTTGCAACCTTTCAAATATTTTTCGAAAGCATTTCAATAAAATGTTTTATATTAAATAATCTGGTGCTTCAAATCAGCCAGTTTTTATAGATCACATAACTTTCAATTTTCAAATAATGTATTTTTAGGTCTAAGAATAGAATTCGTTTACCCTTTTATAATTCATGTCAAGTATTAGTAAATAAATAACATTTAATTGATCTTTTCAAATATAAAGTTCTTCGCTTTTACAAAATATTAAATTACAACCAACTGTTGGTCAATAGTTACCCTTTCCATGTTTCTAAGAATTATGTTATAAAAATTATTGTAGCAAGTTGTAACGTAGACTAACCAGATGCTCTTGACTCATGAATCAATTTATATTTAATTACTATACTTCTAAATATAATTTTTATGTGCAATTAATCTAATTTTAATTTAATTACTGTTATTTTATTATTAATTACGTAAATTATTTTTGTTCTCCAGGGTGAATTGTTTGAAACAGTACGTGGAGACGATTTTGTCTGGACAATAGAGGAAAATGACGATAAATCCAAAGACATTTGCCTTGTGCTTTCCAAGGCATCCTATGAAAAATCTGACCGAGTGTGTTGGGAGTCTCTCATGACTGGTCATAACTTCCATCCCGATTTAATGACATTTTCCGAGATGAGAAAGCAAATAGATTTGGAGCTTTTTCAAATAGAGGTATGTAACAAGAGAATTAGAAATTATTCATAAAAGTATTAGTTTAGTGACTCAGTTAGTTAATTATTGAGTAACCCAGTCTTATATTAAGAAAAATTAAACGTACGCCTCCGTGCATAATTCTATTCCATCAGTCATTTCTTGATAGGCTCAAATAAGAAAGACACTTAATAAAGTAATTCATTATTCACTCATTTATTATTAGTCACTCAATAAACTTGTTAATTAATACAGACAGAAATATGTTATAACTTCAACTGCCGTACATGTCCTTCAATACCTAATTTTCTTTCAAGAACTTATCCTCTTGATTTAAAAATTAAGAGATTATTAATTCATCATTTTCACTCCATCCTTATTTTTTTCATCATGTCTCATTCCTCTTTGTTTTATTCTAGTTTCTTTCTTTTCATCCAATTCTTTCAATTACTTAATACTGTACTTTTTTATCAAATAATTTAAATAAATTTTCCCAACATTTATTCTGTCTCCTGTTGATTCTGAAAATTGTATGCGACTCGTGCCTGCGAATAAGTTTCACACCTATGCAGGTATTATTTTTTCTCATTGTACTCTCATGTACTCTCATCTATGTACGTTACCGGTAACAAACATTATTATGTATATTGTACGTTTTATGAATGTTTTGTTTCTCCTTTGTACTGTGTAATTGTATTGTGTTTTTTCAAAAATAAATTTCATTTTCATTGACTATTTACGTTTATTTTTTCAGAATCCCGGCATGGATTTTAGTAGAGCCAAGCTGTCGAAGTCTTACGACAAAGTACCCATGTATCCAGGCAATTCCAGTAATGGATTCATTCAACAAAATGTCGAAACAGAAAGTGAAATGGATGGACAACCTAGAAATTTTGAAGATTCATCGGATAACCTATGAAAAATGTAACATAAATAATGGACAATAAACTAGAAAGTGAACGAAAATAATTCAACAATTCAGTAATTTGTTTTGATGAAAACATGAACATTCAAAAGATCTCAGTACTTAACATCTCGATTTTTATTTTTCTTGTAAACATTGATATCATTGACATCTCAATTCATTTGTAGTGTTTGTCATTCAAGAATAATTTCTATCCATTCACTGTGTATTAAATAACAATAATATTCAATATATCCAGTTTATGACTTGTGTAAGAATTTATAGTGTAAATAAAGGTACGTGTGAATTTTTCTATTGCCTATCATTTCAAGGAACCATTAAAATAATAAGATCTATATTGCAACTATACTTTCTATAGTTGGAGTTACATATACATAATAAATAGAGTATATTTCATTATACGTATGCCGTATGGAGTTAACAGCACAAAACATGGCATTAGGTTTAAAATAGGATATGTGATGTGAAGATAGGATATATATGTGAAAATGAAAAGAAGACGAAATGTAACTGCCAAGGTTACTAGATCTGACAATCTAATAAACTTAGGAGTCCATTGCTTCGCCATAGCCTTGTTAGCCGCAGTCACTGTATGGTAACCCACCGTCCGAGGACATCTCACAACTTGATATTTAGTTGAAAGATGTCACCAAACCGAGGGCACCCATGACGTACGTTGCCCGGCCCACACGCGGTGTGGTACCAGCAAGGTTCATACAGAAAAATGATTAATTTTCTGTTATACCTTGCCGGACCATCACCATTCGAGGACGTAAGGCTTGTGGGCCACGGGAATACTGTTCACTGCTACACACCCTATAACGGAGGGAGGTATAGTGTTGGAGTCGAGAGACAATCCATGGGGTACCGCTACAGATCACCTCTCTCCTGCCAACCAAACAGTATTCCCAATTTGGAATAGAAATTTTGAGAAAATTAAACATACTTCCGCTGGGTCTTCTGCGGTACAAGAAGGGTGGAGCCTACCTATTGGAGCACTTTCCAGTAACTCTCAAAACCCTACACAAACAGACCTTATCCAACAACTCTCCCCCCCCCCACCTAACAACAAAGTTGAAAAAACCAGAAAAGTCAAACCCCCTCCCACCAACAAAACTAAACATCATCAAAGGCTTCAGAGGAACAGAACCTCTCAGAAGCCTTTTGAAGATGTAATCAAAATTAGTGTCACCCTCCTTTCACCGCAGAAAACCTAGAGAAAGTATTTTCTAGAAACATTATGAACTTGAAAAAAATACATGTAAGTTATAAGAATGATTTCGCGAGTAAAATGATTATCATATTGATGAACCAATAGAACTGGTAGAGCTAGTGAAGCTAGCCTACCGTTGCAATCAAAGAATAACAATAAATTTTTTATTATTATTCTGTTGACTCTCAACTTGTTTTTATATACAACCATAGACTAACTATACAGAGTTGGTCTATGATACAACATAGGAATATTAAATTCTGTAATTAATAGTAAAACTATTACTCACGTAAGTGGAGCGCTTTCGAACTCTAACAAAACTGGATAAATTGAAGAGTACCGTACCGTATTATTCTGTAGAAGCTGCTCTAACTATGTATGTGTATATGCGATGGACTTCCTTTTTCCAGTATGTTAATTTCATTATTCTAGAACACCTATGAAAGTGGAAACTGAAACTTGGTAATCTGAAAGAAATAATCTCAATTAGATCAACTGTGTAATAAAACCGATACAATGTAATAGTATAATGTACCTGAATAATCATAAATCAAGCTATACACGGTAAGGGCGAAACATAACTTCTAATAGTTCTACCCAAGATGCACATATACCTAATGGCACATTCAGAATAATAATACTATGCTACTGCTACATAGTTACTACAACACAGCTGTGGATGCAACACTCAACATTCAATGCATGCACACACTATACAATGAAAAAGTGCCATGGACTTGGAGCTGATCAAGAAGAGGAGCTGGAATACTGGATCTATTATCTGAAACATACTTAGGAGGCAAAATAGGAATTGAGTAAAGTTTCAAAACAAAATTGGAAATGTGATCTGTAACTTATCACTAAGCATAATTAATAATTTGCCCTCCTGAACCGCCAGGAGTGGCCCTAAACTAAGATTCATGACTTGAATAAATCATCAATTTAAATCAATAACTACACCTCTCAGCGTGTGTGAGAGAGTGCCCTAAGCTACTGCGCTCTCCTAGCATGTGTAGGAGAGCGTCTTAAGAAATGAGAATTTTTATAAATTCTCAAGAATATAATGCATCTATGAGAGTTTTGAACTCTCAACGACACAAACTATTATATGTGCTAGGAACGTATCCTTGAACTATAACTTAATTCTAAAATAATTATAAGGCCAGGAGTAACCCGGATCAAAATTAATTATAGATAATTCAAATATTGTAAAACATTTCATGACTAACTGCATCTCTCAGCGTGTGTGAGAGAATGCCCTACTTGGTGTATTCTTGAATGAAATAGATTAATGCTCTAATGAATAATTATAACTAATCCATAATAATGATTATTATAAGATATGCACCTCTCAGCATGTGTGAGAGAGTGTCTTAAACCATCGCCTTTTCTAGCATGTGTAGAAAAGTACTCAATCAAGGATATTTTGAGTTACTACTCAAATATATTTCGGGATTTTAGGATTCTATTGTGAGTTTATAACTCATAATAAAATCATTGATATAGCATGCTATATCAATGCATACTTATTACTAAGGTTAGAAATGAATTCTGTCCCAAAGCTATCATCAAGAATAGCTTTTACCCCCTTCCCATGCCAACCAGCAAAGGCTGGAGGCAATACTACTACTATTATAAAAAATTTAAATTGAAAAGATAATATAAATCAACAATTGTATTCATACCCCCTCTCTTTAAGCCCAAACCCCATTGCTGAAGGCCTACTATCTAATATTTACAATCCCCAGTCTCATAAAAGATCTCACCAGGCTTCAGAGTAATAGTTACTACCTCGTCATAAAGTTGATGCTGGACTAAGCCCGCAATCATAGTGACAACGCTGTAGAACTACCACACAGAGCACTGACTGAGAAAGCGATACTTGACTGAATTCTGTAAATATCCTACAGGGACCCTGACAGCTCAATCCCTATTTATGGTTGTTATCTTGCACCATATCCTTTTACAAACCATGAAACAGTACCACATATCCCATCGCTGCGGATGGTGGGAAAATGAACATCACTGCACTATGGTGTGCTGCTATAAAAGCTCACAACCAAAAAGTGTTTAGACAACACCCCCAACACAAAACTCGCTTGATGACGTGGTACTGCCTGGATTGAGCGGGAATATGTCACATGACTAACAACCACAAACATCCCACCCCCTATACCCTTCTATTCCAGGAGAATGTTAGCAAGTTCTAGCCTAACTCTTCAACTTGTAATTTGAAAGAAAGATACCTCTCACCAAAATCACCCATCCACATCTTGATAATCCACAGCACAGATTCGACAATTTCATCAGTAAGATTGTTGTGATTTCTAGTACAGAAATGCGCTTCATTGATATTGGAGTATTCCCATACATTCATTTTGCTTTAGTGATCAATTCATGTATCCTGTTGAAGAAAAACATATATCATTATATAGGCCAATATATTATTATATAATAATATTATTACAAATATTAATCAAGAAGCTAACTGGAGGAGATTCAGTCAAGAATTTCTACTTTTAAATAGAGCATACAGATGAACAGATATCCATTATGTACAGTTTATGAATAGTTGATTGGTATTTGGGCGGTGAATATTCTGAATATATGCATTTAAAAAGACTAAGTTTAAAAATAGGCGAGAAATTGGTAGAGAATAATTACCCAACAGATTGGCGATTCATCAAAGTGTGGTTGGTAGGAGGTTTCAACTATGCCAGTTGAGCTATCAATTATCAACGCTGCTCTAACCTTGTATATGTATAAGCAGTAGACTTCATTTTCCCAGCAAATTAATTTCATTATTCAGAAACACTCTTATCAAAGTAGAAACTGAAACTTGGTAATCTGGAAGAAATAATCTCAATTAGATCAACTAGGTGATAAAACCAATACAATAGTATACTGTATAATTAATGTATCTGAATAATAATAATGGATCATGCTACATACGCTAAGGGGGGAAACATAACTTCTAAGAATTCTTACCAAGATGCAAATAGGTACCTAATGGAACATTCAAAACGAACATATAAATGATAATACTACGCTACAAAGTTACTACAACACAGCTGTGGATGCAAAACATTACATTCAATGCATGCACACACTACACAATATAAAAAGTGCCATGGACTTGGAGCTGATCAAGAAGAGGAGCTGGAACACTGGATCTATTATCTGAAACATACTTAGGAGGCAAAATAGGAATTGAGTAAAGTTTTAAAACAAAATTGGAAACACGATCTGTAACTTATCACTAAGTATAATAAATAATTTGCCCTCCTGAACCGCCAGGAGTAGCCCTAAACTAAGATTCATGACTTGAATAAATCATCAATTTAAATCAATAACTACACCTCTCAGCGTGTGTGAGAGAGTGCCCTAAGCTACTGCGCTCTCCTAGCATGTGTAGGAGAGCGTCTTATAAAATGAGAATTTTGATAAATTCTCAAAAATATAATGCATCTATGAGAGTTTTGAACTCTCAACGACACAAACTATTATATGTGCTAGGAACGTATCCATAAACTATAACTAAATTCTAAAATAATCATAAGGCCAGGAGTAACCCGGATGAAAAATAATTATAGCTATAATTCAAATATTGTAAAACATTTTATGATTAACTGCATCTCTCAGCGTGTGTGAGAGAATGCCCTACTTTACTGCACTAATCTAGCATGTGTAGAGATGTGTATTCTTAAATAAAATACATTAATGCTCTAATGAATAATTATAACTAATCCATAATAATAATTTTTATACGATATGCACCTCTCAGCATGTGTGAGAGAGTGTCTTAAACCATCGCCTTTTCTAGCATGTGTAGAAAAGTACTCAATCAAGGATATTTTGAGTTACTACTCAAATATATTTCGGGATTTTAGGATTCTATTGTGAGTTTATAACTCATAATAAAATCATTGATATAGCATGCTATATCAATGCATACTTATTACTAAGGTTAGAAATGAATTCTGTCCCAAAGCTATCATCAAGAATAGCTTTTACCCCCTTCCCATGCCAACCAGCAAAGGCTGGAGGCAATACTACTACTATTATAAAAAATTTAAATTGAAAAGATAATATAAATCAACAATTGTATTCAATTGTATTCATACCCCCTCCCCTCTCTTTTAAGCCCAAACCCCATTGCTGAAGGCCTACTATCTAATATTTACAATCCCCAGTCTCATAAAAGATCTCACCAGGCTTCAGAGTAATAGTTACTACCTCGTCATAAAGTTGATGCTGGACTAAGCCCGCAATCATAGTGACAACGCTGTAGAACTACCACACAGAGCACTGACTGAGAAAGCGATACTTGACTGAATTCTGTAAATATCCTACAGGGACCCTGACAGCTCAATCCCTATTTATGGTTGTTATCTTGCACCATATCCTTTTACAAACCATGAAACAGTACCACATATCCCATCGCTGCGGATGGTGGGAAAATGAACATCACTGCACTATGGTGTGCTGCTATAAAAGCTCACAACCAAAAAGTGTTTAGACAACACCCCCAACACAAAACTCGCTTGATGACGTGGTACTGCCTGGATTGAGCGGGAATATGTCACATGACTAACAACCACAAACATCCCACCCCCTATACCCTTCTATTCCAGGAGAATGTTAGCAAGTTCTAGCCTAACTCTTCAACTTGTAATTTGAAAGAATGATACCTCATACCAAAATCACCCATCCACATTGTGACAATCCATAGACTCAAAGATTTCCAGTAAGATTCTCGTGATTTCTAGTAGAGACGCTCTTCATTGATACTGGCGTATTATTGTACATATTTTTTGTTTTAGGGAACAATTCATGTATCCTGTTGAAAAAAAAACATAATGTGATTATACAGGCCTATAGAATTTGTTAATAACTGTTAAGATTACAACAATATAAATAAACAATAAACTTTCAACATTCGTCATTAAAAATAATAAATCATCTCCCTTTAAGTTACTATTCATTCAATAGGATGAGAAGTCATAAATTGTGAGAAGTCGTGAAAATAGATGTAGCCTAAAATTTTAAGTAGTAGGTTCATTTAAGTTACAAATTTATTTTATTCTTGTAATTTCAGTTTAATTTTTCCATACAGTATTCATATTGTAATCTGTGAAAAATAACACCACAGTCTCTCCATTCACTAGTGATTGCTAGTCAACATTTATGACGCATACCGGTAACTAAATAATTATGAATTTTGGAAGATTTTTATAAATTTACTAGATATCAAAATTTGAATAAAAATTACAATTCAAGTAATTAAAATTAAAGTTTCAAACATCAGCTAGTGTTAATTGTTGAGGAAATATGAAAACAAAATCTTCTTACCTTGTTGAAGATAGGTATCCAATTCTAGGTCAAACTCTCAAATTACGAAACATCTTTAAAACTAATGACTTTATTCCACACTCTTCACTAAATGAGCTCTCTTGTCATGAAATATCTCAAATAAAACACTTTTAGTGGATATTTCTAATTGTATTGAAGATGTACTCTGACAAATACAACACAAGCGATGTTCACATGTCAAGCTGCTTAGCTAGAATGACGAAATGACATGGCTGAAATTTGCTCATCATTCATTCAGCTGATTGTCTAGTGCTGCCCGGTACAAGGTCATAACAATAATGAATATCATAGATTAGTCTTTTAATGTGTATATTTCTTCAAATTAACTATCTCTTTAATAGAAAATCAATATTTGATTTTTAAAATCCATATTTTCAATAATAATAACTGAACCAGTTCATCTTCATTTTCTTGAGGTTATGTGAATGACAGATGTGATCAGATGTTGACAACAATGGCGGTTAATTTGAGATTCGTTAATATTTCATAATCGATCGATATTCATACAAAATTAAACTAAACGATACCTAAAAGGCGTGAGTGTAAATACTGTATGAATACAATGAATTTTAACTCGAAAATGCATAGAGAAGCCTCGATGCAAGAAGAATAGCAATCGTATCTACACTCAACAGAATAAATTTGGCCAACTCTATCAACCATCCCATGTGGTCTAGTGGCTAGGATATCTGGCTTTCACCCAGAAGGCCCGGGTTCGATTCCCGGCATGGGAAATTTTTTTGCCAAAATGAACCAGTGTTTGATTAATACTAATCAATGCAATATTGATTATTCTTTAATTAAAAATTTTGTATTCACTTTTCCACTCTTGATTCAATTTATTTTTTGCTTTACTCCATAAATGTAGGCGTTTGAAGTCTACCGTAAGTAATTTATGAACAAGAATACCAAACTAATTACCCTATTGCAATAAAACTCCTTTTAATATCTCAGGGTTTTTATTTTTAACTCTCAGTGCTTTATGTAATTAAAGCACTGAAAACACAAACGTATAGATTTTAGTTTTTTGCTCCTTAATATCCATCACTACCAATATGAACAAATTGTTACAAGGAAGGCAAAATTTTATTACAGAATAATAATACAGTAATAAATATTATAATGCATTCCATAGCTACTGAGATACCGCATATAATTAGGATAATAATCGATAAAAATAAATTAATATCAGCAAGGATGGCTCCCATAACTTCAAAAACAATAGTTAGGACTGAATAAAATCACAAAAATCAGTTTAAAAATGCTTATACAGTAATACTGTAATTAAATATTGCAATAATTTTCATTTTTCACATTGAAGTTGCCTGGCACCACAGAATAGGAGAGACTCTTCTATTCTGTGCTGGCACCTAGCAATGAAAGCTGTTACTACATGGAAGTAGTCTTCTATTTCCGCCAAAAGATGTCGCGGCCTGTACGCTCTTGTATTGACAGATTTGATTTCCTGGCAGTCTGGCCCCAAGCGGTCTAATTGGTGTTTTATTATAAAAATTAGAAAATACAGTAAAGTTCAAGTAGATAGAATGATAGAATACAGATACCCAACTTCATAAATAACTATTTAACTTAAATTAGGTTTGTTCCGTCGCTCCGGTTATTCTGACTGTTGGTAATAACTAATAACCAACTCATTTTACTATTTACCATGTTATTCTATTTACTTGCTTTGCTCTCTTTTTTAAGGGATACCCAACTAATCAAAAAATCACATTGCTAAAAAAATATAGTATTTTCAATGGAAATAACTCAAACCTATAGTAAAAATTGCTTTAGGGAATGATATAGCTGAGTAATTAGTACTAATTAGGAAATTTATCATGTTCTATTATAATACATACGTTTAACAGTACCGTATCTAAAATATTACCTATATTTTCAGTAAAATTCTCTAGTATTTTTCAAGCTTCCACTTGTTTTCACAGACAGATTTCGTACGTCTAAAGATATGAGGCTACTATTGATTGTAAATTTTACTACTGTAGTCTGTAATCTAATAATTAGATTACGATTACACTCCCCTTACAGAATGAACCATTATTAATGATATTACAAAGTAGTTTTACAAAATAATATGATGAAATAAAAGGCTACATCTTGATCTTTCAAAAACAATATGGATAAACTTGATATTTATGAATGTCAATGATATAACAGTTGTTATGTATTGAAACTATTGAAGTTGTAATTTAATTACTAAATAAATAGGCCTAAGTTCTTATGAAGTTGTTTATTCAATAAATAAGTTGTTCATTAAATAAATAGATTTAATAAACCATTTAGCTACATAGTCATCTTGGTAGGTTTCTTAGAAACGCTACCAAACCCCTACATTATTTGCATTATAAACATAGTGTTTATAATAGTGTACTTGAGATACGATGACTACGTGTATGTACTCAGTTGATGGAGTGATTTAATAAACTTTTGTAACGGAGTGTACCAGCCACCGTCATATTATTCAGGATGTAAATGGGTGCCCCGGCTAGACAAGGAAGAGCGCATCTTTTGTGGACTCGGTTTTTTGAATGTATGATGCTTGTGGTGGAGGACGCTCGCTAACACATTCAAAAGAGGAAGTGGATTTTTCTTTTGCTATAATACCAGAGAGCCGACGGGGCAACACCATGAAGAGGGCACTTCTCTCTCGCACATCAACATTCTCTCTCTCTCTTTAACTCTCTCACTCAACCTCTCTCTTACTAATCTCCTCCCCTTCCTAGCAAGGTCATCTCAGTGTACCCAAGCTACTTACGCATTCCATAGGGGACCGGAGCAAAAAGTTTGAGTATCATGTATCAGGTATCTGAAGTTTTGGACTACCATAAAATTGAAGTAAATAGGCTACTTTGTTGGGGTAAAAGACAGAGACTGTATAATAACAGTGTGGCCATTTTCATGTCACACTTTTGATTGGTTAGTTCGGACAAATCCACCGTGCCAATTCGCATAAGAAGATTTGCATTGAAATGAAACGCAAATCATAATGTTATGTTGTATTCATTTCTTTTAGCCTTTACCAGTGTTAGTTTTCATTATTTTAAGCTTTCAACACAATACCAAGAGTAGGGAGACAATTTTTAATGATAGAAAAGTTATTTTTGATGTCGTTTCTCAATAGGTTTGAGAAATGAGTGAATGGGTTAATGTTTGCCTGTATTACGATATAAAATTCAAAAATTTGGCAAAAGTATGACGGTGGCGGGAGTAAAAAATATTCCAATACAATGACCACACCGTTATTATACAGGCTCTATAATTGGGGTACCATATTGATTGAGTTTTCAAATAAGTAAAAAGTTTATGTATAGAGACATAGATACTGTACCAATATTGAAACAGAAATTTGTTTAAGATCTTTCAAGGTTGAGTGTTGAGGTATTTATTTCTTATTTATTCTATTCCTGACACTGGCTAATATATATTTTAATATTTTAAAGATAAGCTCCTGAAGACTCCGTTTGATCCATACTTAGATACTGCTAGCATCTAGTAGACTAGTATATAGTATACTAGTAGATATGAGTATAGGCTACGACTACTTAGATACGAACAGATAAAGATTAATCTGCAAGATAAGATGTACGATATCTTTTTGAGTATCTTCAAAAGATAATAATAGAAGATGTTTTTGAATTCGACTAAAAATGAGAACCTAAATAGCGGTGACATGGAGCAGTCATCAAACCTAATACAGAGTACAGTAATACTGTACTACCGTACATAGTATCCGTAGTAGGCCTACTATAGTAACTGTCAATTTTCTTTAGCAACTTCTTCTGGCCTCATCCATCATCTCATTCTCGCTCCTCTTCTCACCACTTTTCCTCATTGCTTGTTGTCTCACTTTGCGTTTTCTTCATACATTACGAACTGGAAGTGGAGGAAAATTGAGGAAGAAAAAGGAAAACGACTACGAAGAGGAAAAGGAGAAGGTGGCGATGGAGAAGGAGAAGGAGGAAAAGAGGAGAGGGAGGAGGAGGAGGAGGAGAGGAGGAGAGGAGAGGAGGAGGAGGGAAGAGGAGGACAAGGAAGGAGGAAGAAGAAGGAGCAAGAAGAGGAAGAGAAGGAAGAGGTGAAGAAAAAGAAGACAAAAGAAGAAGAAGAAGGAAGGAGGAGAAGAAGAGAGAAGAAAGAGGAGAAGAAGAAGAAGAAGGAAGAAGAAGAAGAAGAAGAAAAGGAAAAGGAGGAGCAGAAGAAAGAAGAAGGAGAAGAAGAAGAGGAGAAAGGAGGAGAGGAGGAGGAGAAGAAAGAAAAGGAAAAAGGAAGGAAGAAGAAGAAGAAGAAGAAGAAGAAGAAGAAGAAGAAGAAGAAGAAGAAGAAGAAGAAGAAGGAGAAGAAGAGGAAGAGAGAAGAAGAAGAAGAAGAAGAAGAAGAAGAAGAAGAAGAAAGAAGAAGAAGAAGAAGAAGAAGAAGAAGAAGAAGAAGAAGAAGAGAAGAAGGAGAAGTAGAGGGAGAAGAGGAGAAGAAGGAGGAGAAGAGAAGAAGAAGAAGAAGAAGAAGAAGAAGAAGAAGAAGAAAAAGAAGAAGAAGAAGTGATACTGACTATAGTGAATGACAAAAGCGATGCTCCAGTTACGCATAGCGGTTATTTGTTTTGCTCCTCTGTACTTTTAGCAGTTATCCGCTCCTTCTTCTTCCTCCTGCTGTCAATTCGTTCCCCCTATCCATCCTGGCGGTCTCGTCCCGACATTGGCGATTAATTGACGCTCGCACGCGCGTCATCCCGCAAACTCTGCCGCTATGATAAGTAAGTGTAGCGTTCCTGGTCCTGGTCAATCTCGCCAGTGTCATGCATCATTCGGTGTTGGAGTGAGAGATCAAGAAGAGAGAGACAGAGACTGGGATATCCTTCAAAAGAGATATTGAGAAATAGATAAGAAGAAGCAATAAAAGACATTAGGACAGAACAGAAATCAAAGCTATAAGGCGTACACTGGTTAGTCAAGACAAGACGAGACGAGATTAGTCACGTTTAGTCCACAGTTCCTCACGTAGATGCTTATGAAGCAACACACACCGATTAGTCATTGCATCGGTGTGTGCTGCTTCATAAGCAGCTATGTGAATTACTGTGACTAAACGTGACGTGACTAATGTCGTCTTGTCTTGACTAACCGGTGTACGCCTAGCCTTAGATGATGAGTTCTTCTTATCAGATAAAGAGACTGTATACAGTGTATACTGTTACCTACACTTTTGATTGGGTAGCTCGAACAAATCCACCATACTTTTGTCAATTCCCATGAGATTTGCATTGAAATAGAACGCAATTAATATGTAAGGCTAGGCGTAGGCCTACACTGGATAGTCAAGACAAGACGAGACGAGATTAGTCACGTTTAGTCACAGTACTTCACTTAGTTGCCTATGAAGCAACACACACCGATTAGTCATTGCATCGGTGTGTGCTGCTTCATAGGCAGCTATGTGAATTACTGTGACTGAACATGACGTGACTAATGTCGTCTTGTCTTGTCTTGACTAAGGCTAGGCGTACACCGGTTGGTCAAGACAAGACAAGACGAGATTAGTCACGTTTAGTCACAGTAGGTACTCCACATAGTTGCTTAAGAAGCAACACATACTAACACACCGATTAGTCATTGCATCGGTGTGTGCTGCTTCATAAGCAGCTATGAGAATTACTGTGACTAAACGTGACGTGACTAGTGTCGTCTTGTTTTGTATTGTCGGCTTGAAGCCTAGGCGTGCGTCACTTCAAGACAAGACGAGATTAGTCACGTTTAGTCACAATAAGACTGCTTAGTCAAGACACACATTAGATTGGTGAAAACGTCAATCTGTCTTGTCTTGTCTTGACTAACCGGTGTACGCCTAGCCTTATGTGAAGTGATTCACTTCTCACCTACAATTTGTCTTTGTCAGAGTTTTCATCACTTTAAACTTTTAACATAATAAGCATGACTAGAGAGACAATATCTTTAATAAAATGTGTAGAGTTCATGTTTATATTGTGAAACCTCTCCATAATTAGAATAAAGAAACGATTTTGTCAATTTCACTTTATTTAAAGTTTGTAATTTCACTCCCACACACTCTCCCTTCTATTCTTCCCACGTTTGAATCAGCCGCCTTCTTAAAAAAGTCCACTCTACACTCGTCAATCACGTAGTAGAGAAGAAGATGCTGAAACGGTTATTGAGGAAGAACGGCTAGTAGACCATAACAGCTAGCAACAGCAACCAAAGTAGAGGGGAAGTAACTTCCGTAGCGTAGTAGAAAGAACCGTGGACCGTAGTGACTGACTTGTTGACTGAGTGAGTGAGTGCTAACTGTCCACTTGCCCTGCTAACTGAACTCACTATGATGATGATGTTGGTGATGATGATAATGCTCTAACTGAACCAACTATGATGATGTTGGTGATGATGATAATGCTCTGATGCTACTGATGTTGGAGCTCATGATAATGGTGATGCTACTATGCCTTCTAACTGTAACAAAATTATTCAGTTACATTGAACAGCATTGGCGTGTCATTCGACTGGTTACATCAATACAATAGCATTTATTATAATGTTTAAAAAATAAGAATGAATAATACAGCAATAGAGATATTGTTATAATATTTTGATATCTCTATTTGTGTGTCATTTTGCTGGGTACCTGGTTGCATCTATACAATAGCATTTGTTATAAGAAAGTTATTCTGTTTATGATTTATTTCTGTGAAAATTTAAATATTTCTACCTATTGGAAAATACCTTATAATTGAATATACCTTATTTATTTGAATATATCTCTATTTCTGTGTCATGTTTCTGAGGAGCTTCCCTGCTTGCATCAATACAATAGCATTTGTTGAAAGAAAAATATTCTGATTCTGATTTATTTCTGTAAAAATTTAGATATTTCTACCTATTGAAGAAGATCTTATTATCGAGCCTAAATAATAAAGCAATAGAGATATTGTTATAATATTTTGATATCTTTATTTCTGTGTCATTTTGCTGGGTACCTGGTTTCATCTATACAATAGCAATTTTTATAAGGAAATGTTCTGATTTTGATTTATTTCTGTGAAAATTTAGATATTTCTACCTATTGAAGAAGGCCTTATTATCGAGCCTAAATAGTATATGAATATTGTTATAATATTTTGATATATAAAATCTATAATAACTTATTTCTGATTCTGATTTATTTCAATGGAAGTTAAGATATTTCTACCTATTGGTCACCTTATTATCAAGCCTAAATAGTTTAACAATAGAGATATTGTTATAATATTTTGACATCTTTATTTCTGTGACATTTTGCAGAGTACCTGGTTGCATCTACACATTAGCACGTGTTATGAGGAAATTGTTCTGATTCTGATTTATTTCTGTGAAAATTAAGATATTTCTACATATTGAAGACCTCATTATCGAGCCCAAAATGAAGATTTGACAATTGTCATCTGTATTAAATGAAAAGAAATCAAACAGGACAGAGAAACATGCAGTGTCCAAAAATTTCATCAATTCGTAAATTTATATATGAATAGTCCGAATGTTGAAGTTATGTCCAAATAACGGTTACCCATTGAAAATTTACACTCTCAATAAGACAATAATCCATATGAAGTCCTCCTAGATTGAATGAACAGGACTTCAGATGTCTGGAGATCGTATACTTAATACAAGCCCCAAGAGTTTTATTATAATTATTTACTACAATATTGTACATTATTATTTCGTTTTGACATGTATATTCATTTTGTTCCTTGTTTATTTATTGATCGAGAACAAAAATTCAATTTCATTCAATCTTCACCAGTAGAAAAAGTTCAATCACAGGAATTCTCTTTGAGCATAGTAAGCTTCAAGATTTGTTAAATTTCATCTCCTATCCAGCTTTTGGTATTGGTAAGTTTCTTGAAGAACATATTACCTCCAAAATAAAAAATCAATAACTTCACATTGACACACAAATTTCAAAACCAAAGCCGGCAGGTTTTCGCCTTGAAAACTTGAAAAGATCTAAACGTTCTCGACCATAGAACATACATGCATAGAGTGCTTCTATTGTTGTTCAGTGTACTTTTAGGCCAACCGATGGCAAATATTTGCTTGGTCTTCTCTGTGACTCCTATAGCTCAGGAATCTAGTCGCATGCCTCTTTCATGTTTTTCCTTTATTTAACCAAGTCATATATGAGTTATCACGCGGGGTTGTGCGTGCGTGAAAAATGTAGTTGACACTTGCCTCTAAAAACGCATGCCACAAATCCCGCTTTTTGAAGCGGATTCAGATTGAGGCATGCCACAGTATCGCAATAAGAAGTTGAAAGTGGAAAGGGAATCAAAGTTGCATGATTACATAATGGAGTTTGCCTATGGCCATTGAATGTTTACAGAGTTTTCTCCCTATGAAGGCAAGTGACTTGAAAAGTAAAATATTGGACAGTGCTTGACCTGTAATTTTCAAGTGAAATGTGAATTTTGTGAGAGTAATTGGAAAAATATTAAACATGTTAAGATTATTATGATTACTACTTCACAAATAATGCACATTAACATGTATAAGATTCAAGTGATTCATTTTAGATAGTTCAGAAAATTCAAGTAATTATGTCTATTGAAATATGACAAATAATCTTGTAAATCTTCACACTTTCAGCCCTGAGCTAAAATGGTGAGAAAATAATCATGAGACTGTTTTCTCGTCATATCTAGTTATTGAGAATTCTCAAGAAATTAGTACTGTATTGTTTTATATCAAGCGTAAAATATAATCCTAAAATCATAACAAAAGTTTTAGGAAAAGCGGGACTGAAGTAGCTACTTTCCTTCCTCTTTTGGAAGAATATTTTCTTCCTCTATATCTACTCAGGAAATTGTCGCAGCCATCGGACAACAATAGTTTCCGTCAGGAGAAAAAGTTGCACTTTAGTGCCTAGGTGCACAAATAACTGTAGCAATTATTGCTATCGAAGGCATGCAAGAATTGCAGTTGTAGCATAATAACCAACAGTGGAGCGCACAAAACCTCCATGACATTCTGATCTTTGACAGCCACGGACCGTGAACACTGCTAGGCCATGCTGCAGCGGAGAAATGGAGTGGATCCAGATCCCGTAGTCCAGGCTACTCCTCCTCCTCATCATCATTCTCTTTCTCGTTCTTCTTCTTCTTCTTCTTCTTCTTCTTCTTCTTCTTCTTCTTCTTCTTCTTCTTCTTCTTCTTCTTCTTCTTCTTCTTCTTCTTCCTTCTTCTTCTTCTTCTTCTTCTTCTTCTTCTTCTTCTTCTTCTTCTTCTTCTTCTTTCTTCTTCTTCTTCTTCTTCTTCTTCTTCTTCTTCTTCTTCTTCTTCTTCTTCTTCTTCTTCTTCTTCTTCTTCTTCTTCTTTCTTCTTCTTCTTCTTCTTCTTCTTCTTCTTCTTCTTCTTCTCCTCCTCCTTCTTCTTCTTCTTCTTCTTCTCCTTCTTCTTCTTCTTCTTCTTCTTCTTCTTCTTCTTCTTCTTCTTCTTCTTCTCTTCTTCCTTCTCCTCCTTCTCCTTCTTCTTTTCTTTTCTTCTTCCTTCTTCCTCTTCTTCTTCCTTCTTCTTTCTTCTCCTCCTTCACCTCCTCCTTTTCCTCCTCCTCCTCCTTCATATCCTTCTTCTCCTTCTCCTTTTTCTTCTTTCTTCTTCTCCTTCTTCTTCTTCTTTCTCTTCTTCTTCTTCTTCTTCTTCTTCTTCTTCTTCTTCTTCTTCTTCCTGGATGTCCTGGGCAGCGAACCGCAATCCCGCACTCAGTCAGGACCAAGGATCAAATCGGTCCAGGATCATGTCAAGGATACTGTTCCATATTGATTGTTGACGCACTTCGTCCTTGCGAAATAGTTTTGTTGGTTAATTCGATTGCATAATATCGATCGTAATAATTGGGTGATTATTGAATTGTAAAACCAAGGTTTTGTCTATTGTTATTAGGTTTTTATAATTTATAAGCCATCATAATTATTTTACCATTAGCATATTATTGAATCTCATATTCATATCATTTAATAAGTTCCCTTAATTTATGTCATAGACTAACCATAATATCTGTTAATCTTTGTTTATGTTTTGTTTAGTGAATCGAATATTGTAATCACTTTATTAAAACAAATTTGATCTTGTTTTGTAATTTATTTCTTATGTTGTATTAATAAATTTGAATTTGAATTAATCTGATTATCATACTAATCTTTATATTATACTAACCTATACTATTATCTATATCTATAATCTATAATATACTAATCTATCATATTAAAATCTCATGTAACCTGTTGAAATTCTTAGGCTAAATTGACAGAAACATCAAATGAATAACTTTGTCATCTCTTGGGACAAAAATCTGTTGCAGTCTCCCGACTCCAACTCCAGAAGTTCAAAATAAAAACACTTGTTGAACATGTGCAGTCCACAGCCATTAGGGGAAGCGGCAAACTGAGGAAAAAACATTATAAACAGTCCCCTTCTAGAAAAACATTATTTCCCCTCGCAGAAGCCAGAACTATGCTCAAAAACTCAGACATTCCACCCGCCCTTCTCCTCATAAAGCATATTTTCAATTTTAGTCTTGAAACTTGAATAAAAACAAGTGGGAGCCTATGAGCTAGAAAGAGATAGCTATAGTGTGTTAACAGGTGGTAGCATATTTCACTGGAGTTATTTTTGTGCAGTGGGTTGATTGGGGGCAGTAACTGTGATTTGATGAGAACAATAAATGATATCATTAAATAAAATAGCGTCTCCAGAGCACAATCAAAGCTAATGTGTTATCAAAATAGAATAGAAATTTATTTTTGTCTCACAACAGTACAAAGTAAAATTACAACTTATCACTTTATAATGAACCACTATAATTCTATAAATTCCTAATTTCTAACTTGAATAGTTCTAAACAATAATAAAAATAATTTGCACATTATTAATTGCATTATTAACTAAAATTGACATGAAGAATACAATAATGATAAAGATAGAACCCAGTTAATTAACAATAGAAAAGTTTGATGAGAAATAAAAATCTGATAACAATAGTGGAATACTGGTGATACAAAAATATATGGTACCCCTGTAAAAAATTGTGTTGGGGTTACCGAACTTAATTAAACATGAAAACAGAACGAGTTAATCCCGGTACTCTCCTAAGCTCATAAGAATTTAGTTAGTTGAATAGCTGACAAAATTATACAAATAAATAGTCATGTTCTTATTGGTGAACAAATTTTTATTGCACTGATTTGTTTCACCATAGCCATCTCTATCTATGATCTTGTGTTTTACACAAGTATTATTATATAGATTATTATTATTTAGTATTAATATTATACACAAGTATTTGTATTTATTACTTACACTGGCTTGTTATTTGTTGTATTCTGATTTATTTAGTTTTAAATTTAGTTTGACAACTGCGCAAAAGTT
Organism: Laodelphax striatellus; assembly: GCA_017141395.1. Taxonomy (NCBI): domain Eukaryota; kingdom Metazoa; phylum Arthropoda; class Insecta; order Hemiptera; family Delphacidae; genus Laodelphax; species Laodelphax striatellus. The sequence continues at coordinate 17,492,789 of CM029541.1, read as the reverse complement.
TCAAGTTTTTCAGTTTTTGGCTCTACTCACACTTGTAATACTCAAATCGCGAAGCGACTGGATACTTAGCGACTCGGATAACAAACATGTGTTTTCAAATGATGACGCTCAGACGATCCTGCAACCGTATTGTCTGAACGTCATCATTTGGAAAGACATGTTTGTTATCTAAGTCGCTGAGTATCCAGTCGCTTTGCGATTTGAGTATTACAAGTGTGAGTAGTGCCTTAAATTTAGTTTCACTAAGTTCAACTTTATTTAGTTTTTATCTAATTCTTTCAGCATTGGCAACAAGTTATCAGGTATAGGTTTTGAAGAAGACAGAAGATGAAAAGGAGGAGAAGGAAAAGAAGTTGAAAGAGAAGAAAATCAATGGGAAAAAGTAGAATAAGGGGGAAATTGTGAATAAAAGAAGAAAAAGAAAGTAGAAGGGAGAGACAATATTATTTATTTGAAAGAAATCCAGAGTTTTGCACCTCCTAGTCAAAAAAATGTCTTTTGTCACAGTTCCTTCTCTGTGTCTACCTACCTCCCCCCCTCCTTCCATCCTTGTCTTCCCTCTATTCCTCCTGATTCTATAAAATGTTTCACGTGGAGCTGAGGATAAGGGGTGGGGATGAAGGGGGCTGTTTTTTGGGATAGCAGCTGCAAATAGTGGAACAAGTGCATTTGAAAAGGCGAGAATTCTCTGCTCTCTGCCCTCTAGTGGAAATTGTTGACACTTTGACTGATGGAGTCAGACACTCCTACTGTCTCCTCGCTTCTTCTTCTTCTTCTTCTTCTTCTTCTTCTTCTTCTTCTTCTTCTTCTTCTTCTTCTTCTTCTTCTTCTTCTTCTTCTTCTTCTTCTTTTTCTTCTTCTTCTTCTGTAGTTGTGGGACTTCCCTCTCTAAAAGACATACCGCAAAAGATTTTCGAAAAAAGGTCCTCCTTTTATTGAAGTGAAAAAAAAATTGTACAATGCTAAGTTTGAGAGATAGGTAGAAAGTCAATAGTTATGTACGAAAGGTTGGTGATGGGAATACTATAATAGGATTTATAGCCTAAACTGGTTTTATGAAATTTATTCTCGTTTTATTATCAGTATTGTAGGCATTAATTAGTTTATTTATTATTAATCTATTAGAATTAGATGAGAAGGAAGTTTAATCTCTGTAAGTTGTATTAATGTAAAACTTATTGAATTTTTTCAAACACTTTATGCTTTCACCTTTATTATTTGTATAATTGATAGAATTAATAATAAGTGATTAATATGTCCTGATTTAATAGCAATTGAATAATTGCAATATCCCATTTCATTCTATCTATCTTTCTTAATGTGAAGTGTTTTTGTATTATTTGCCATGATTGTGTTTTCATTCCTGACTAAAACATTAAACAGTTTAATGTTTAAATAAAATTTTGAACTACGTACCTTACATAAGAAAAAATAATTGGAATGATGGAAAGAGAAAAGTGGATGTCCAAGAAAACCAACGATTACAAAACAGAGTAAAGTGGAGACTGAAGATAAGAAGATCAAAATTTGTGTATACAGATGGTTAACGTCACCAAAATTAATATGAAACAGAAACAGAATAAGAAAACAAAACACACCCCAGTCAAGGACCAAGGAGATCTTTTGAAGGAGGCGCTTATGGTTTGAGTCTATGTCTATTCCATGTTTGGTCATCCTATTCGTCAGACAAGACTAGAGAGATTATTTTCATTATTCCAAAAGAGAGTTGGAAAGAACTTGAAACCTGGAAAGATAATGAAGATATTGACACAGAATATAATGATGTATAATAATTTATTATTACTATCCTTGAAGTCTTCAGCACAAACTCCTCTATAAATTACAAAATTGGAAAGAACTTGAAACCTGGAAAGATAATGAAGATATTGACACAGAATATAATGATGTATAATAATGTATTATTACTATCCTTGAAGTCTTCAGCACAAACTCCTCTATAAATTACAAAATATGATAAGCAGATTATTATATCCTTAGATTTTTCAAAACATTATTACATTTGCAATGTGATGTATCTTGATTTTTCAAAACCATTCACATTTGCAATAATTATGATGAGATAATATTCTCGATCTCTTACATTTCTGTAGAGAAGATTGATAATCAATTTGCTCTTTATCTATAAAAGTTTTCGAGAGAAAGGCTACAATAAACAGCTCAAATTTAAAAGGAATAAAACTAGGAAAGGTTTTCACGTCAAATTTATTGTAATCGAGACAACTATTCACATTTTTTTCAAATTATAAACTTACTTGTCTATTTTTAATTTTAAAATTGAACAGTCTCATGGTTGACAAGGTTTGCAAGAACCTTGTCATCCGTCCTGCAGTGATGCATTTCATAGAATCAAAGACAATCTAACTATTTTAAGTAGTATTTAACTACTAAGTAGTTAAATTTTCTTTGATAGAATGCAATTTCAATATCACGCTAATGAATTTGAAGAAGCTAGGTCATGTTTGGCCTTTTGCTCCAGCAAGCCTCTCTAGCCTCTATTACCTTCCCTGCCCTGCCCCAACTTCCTCTACTAATCATCCATAACATTCCCACTATCAGAGCATAACTGCCTCATTTTAGAATCAATCATCAAAGAAATGAAGGCGAAAAATAAATTAATCAACATCATTCTCAACTCAGCCTAGTACATAGTTTTAATCACTGAGTAAACTTAATTACTTGGGTTCTAAATGAATGCGAATTAATGGGGACGAAAAATAAATCTATCAAAATCATTCTCAACTTACAGTTCATAGTATATTAAATTACTGGATAAACGTAGTGGTTACTTGGGTTCTAAATGATTGCGAATATGCGAATTAATGAGGACGAAAAAATAAATCAATCATTGAACTCACTATAGTCGATAGATTGTTCAAAACATTGAATAGACATAGTAGTTTAGTTACTTGGAATAGCCGTTTCTTAGAAAATTTGATTAGTTGTAAATAGCCAATTAGATTTAACCGCCGTAAAATGACGTCATTGCTTTGTATATTATATCAGAGATAATCCATTTTCTTAATAATAACTAGAATCTATAACTAAGATAACAAGCATAATCCACACTAACCACATTTGATTATTCTATGACTATGATTATACTTTACTTTACATTTGAATGCATATTAAAAAATTACAAGGCTCTGATAATCAATTATGATAATGAGTATCACTCATACTCACTACATTTGATAAGTCTATGATTATACTTTACTATACATTTGAATTTATATTAAAAAATTACAAGAACAAAAACCCGAAAAGAATCTATCCTCTATCATTGCATTATAAAATAATAATTGTAGTAATATCTACATACAAGAATTAGAAGTTAAGTTGACCCAGTAACTCCTGCCATCTAGTGGCAGAATTCAGAAATAAACTTCTCACCAATCAGGAGAGAGAGTAAGCGAAGCTTGGAGTTCACCCTGTTACTTCTGCCATCTGGCGACCAAACTTGGAAGTACGTGCGTTCCAAATTGTTGACCAATCAGAAGAGAAGGCGGAGCTTGGAGTTGAGTGTGTTGTATGTCACCCTGTTACTTCTGCCATCTGGCGGCCAAACTCGGAACTATGTGCGTTTCAAATTGTTGACCAATCAGAAGAGAAGGCGGAGCTTGGAGTTGAGTGTGTTGTACGTCACCCTGTTACTTCTGCCATCTGGTGACCAAACTCGGAACTATGTGCGTTTCAAATTGTTTCCTAATCAGGAGAGAGTGAGTGGAGCTTGTAGGCGTGGGCCTGATCTGGTTCTTGTTCGTGATTGGCCCGTCATTCTCACACTTTTTTCTGTTGCTGTTCATTAATGTACTCCATTTTATAATCACTAAACTTTTGTCAATCGTTCTATCTTGTACTCTTCTTTTATTTTAGCTATCTATTTGTTTCTGTTGACAGTGTTTTCCATTACAAAAGCCTACGGTTCAACTAATAGTGCTTAAGAGAATTCAAAAATAAAGTCAAGTATTCATATTCTAATTTTGTGTTATACTGTAGTAATGAAAATACTGTACGGGCAGAAAAATCGCGTCCGAATATCAATATCCAATCGGTGTCAAACACGGACGAATTTCATTTGACTATAATTTTTTCGGTGCCCTAATTTCTGCTCATATAGTCTGCACTACAGAGATAACAGTGTGGTCATTGGTGTGAATGGGTCGATAACATTGTATTGGAACATTTTTTATTTCCTCCTCCCCCATATTTTAGCCAAATTCTTGAATTTGTTATGGGATTACATAACAGGGAACCATTAACCCATTCACTCATTTTTCAAACTTATTTCGAGAGAAACAACATCAAAAATGAGTTTTCCAACATTGAAAATTGTCTCTCTACTCTTGGTATTGTATCTACTGCAAGATTTTAAAGCTTAAAATAATGAAAACAGCTAACACTGGCAGCAAATGCAAATTAATTTTAGGTAGAACTGAAGGGGAAAGTGCAGTGTATGGACTCCTGTCAATAAATTCTAATATCCAATCTAAACAGCTGAATAACTTTTACAACAGAAGTCCAAATACTGCACCACAGCATAGACTAACTATACTTTATGTATAGCAGTACCACAGCTAGAAGTACTTAATAATAATAATTATGATTTGCGTTTCATTTCAATGCGAATCTTATGGGAATTGGCAAAAGTATGGTGGATTTGTCCAAGCTAACCAATCAAAAGTGTGACATCAAATGGGTACACTGTTTTATACAGTCTCTGTAGTTATATAGATAGTTGGGTATTGAGTACCCAACCACCCTACCCCCCAAACTCCATTGTCCAACCCCAAAAATGGCGATACTAAGTATCGTTTTTGGAATGGGCTCTAGCATGCATTATTTCAAACAAAGGAAGCGATCAAATGTTCTTCGGAAACCAGTTGTGATTTTTTCTGACACCGCTTAGTGGTTTAACTGGAGTAGCGGATGATATATCATACGATCTTTAAGGCAGGGATCCATCATCAGTTCTAATGTTACCGGCTCATCCAAGTCGATATCACTTTTAACCTGTTTTTTATCCGAATATTTTCGGTAGCCATGTTACTAGCAAGGTGTAATGCACGATGATATGACGATTATTTCTTCAACACAATAACACGCACCATACTACTTTCTCATGTATGCTCACCTATAAAATATCAGAGACTTTATAATTATAATATGATTTATTTTATCATTTTTACACGAGTTTACCCCGTGCAGCGCAAAGCGCCGCTTGCTTGCTTGCTCAGTACTGTATCGTTTGGGAACAATGTATCATTGCAACAGACTTGTATCAGCGTGAGTTCCCTCTAGATTTCACATCAAATCTCGCAGTGGTGGAAGCACAGGAGAAAGGAATGCACCAAAAGTTTTTTTATATAATAGTAATTTTCTATTTAATTATATTTTATAATTTGGATTTTGTGTTGAAATTCGGGAGAGAAAGTGTTTTAGAATGAAACCTTTTATCTCACTCAACCATTGTTATTTCTACAGAAAAATCAATAAAAATCAGTAAAAAAGAATATAAATGAGAAAACCTTATAATTTGCTCGAGTTTTACATTCCAGCCTTCCTAAAATGAACCTGAATTATGCGCATTTCTCGTTTTACAGAGGGTTTTCAAATCTTGTGGAATCTCACTTATCATTTGACTCAATGATTGAAGCCTACTTTCCTTATTAATGAAACATCAAATACTAAACTTTTTTCCTCAATCGCCTTAAAATTATTACAACACTGACAATAATTATTGTAATCGTGAATAAAAAGCGAATGTTATTAAAGACTACACACAATTAGATTAACATTACCACCTTATTAATAAGAATTTTAAAGGATCAAGTTTTGAGAAACCTCAAAAAATCATTACTTCTTATGGTGGAGGGATGACATGTTTGGATTTATTCTCATATCTATATTGATTTATTCTCAAGTTCATTTACTGGTTTTTTCTTTCTTTCAGATAAAATCAATACATCTACACCGAGAAAAATAAAAAGTATTTTATTTTTAATTGTCAAATTGACATTGGTTTTCAAAACCATTTACATCAGTCCTGATCAACAATGAATGCACTGTTTTATGATTAGCTTGACTTTAATTTTGGCAACGATAATAAAAAGATTTTCGAGCATACATTGAAAGAATATCGATTAATACTGCGGAAGTTCAACTTGGAAGTTCAAAAATGTAATAATTTCCGTTATCGTTTATTGATTAAATACATTTTTAGGACAATCCAATGCATTGTATCTAATTAGCCTTCGATATTGTAATCCGCTTTTACTATTCTCTTCCTATTTACTCTCTGCTCTTCTCTATTCACTCTTATATCTCTCTCTTTCATCTAAATCTCTCTTTTTTTCTCTCTCGGTCTCTCCTTATTTATTTCTCAAATCCGTCGTAAACCAAACAGGAAGCCAACTGCTAATTGGTTGATGAGCGTTTATATTAGATTTTATTATTATTATTTATTAATTGATCAACTTGACAAGTTTGGAGGTCGTTGAACCAAGAATTAATTACTCTCTGAATTCCAACTACTTGTGTCGTTTCCTCAAACAGATACAGATGATCAATCCAATTCAATTCAGCTACTTTCCGATTTTTCATTTTTTAACAGAACTAAACAAAGCAAATTATTAAACAAAATAAATTATAAGATATGTATTTTTGCGATTCATTAATACATAAAATTGTGACTATTGAAATTTGGCAAAAATATTCAAAACTGGGAATATTTTGATCCATTTTGAATTCAAATATTTCAATTCAAATTTCGAATTCTAGCTCTCATAATATTAGGATGGGCCTTCAGATCAAACCCTTTATTCCACCCAAATTAATATAGGTATATTCCCGTGGCGAAGCGTGGTATACTTAACCGGTCATCGCCGGGTATATGTCCTATAGGAAATATACCCGGCGATGACCGGTTAAGTATATCACGCTTCGCCACGGGTATGTTCATTTCATTTGGCGGATGGCGAATAACTTTCATTGAATTTAACATTTCCATGGTAAAGAGTGATTTTCTGTTGAATTTTTTTCACATAAATACTGTTTAAAACATGTAAAAAACATTTAAAAAAGAAATCAACAGAACATCACCCGTTACCATAGAAATTTTATATGAAAGTTATTCGCCATTCGCCAAAGTGAATGTTCCTATATTATTGAAGAGTTTTCCAAGTTCCTGTGTTAGAAAACCACTCTTATAACTAGCTGAAGCTGTTCGGGTTAAAAGGGGCAATCCCCTTTTAAGACTCTTTTCAATCCATTTACTATACTAGGGGCTAAGATTCACCTGCAAATGATATGAGTTATAATATTCAAATTTAAATTTTCAATTCTAGCTCGTTCGTAGCACCAAAACATCTTACTATTGTTTTTTTCCAAGTTCAAGTGTAATTGAATCCCTTTTGTAGCTAGCACAAGCTGATAGATTCACCTGCAAATAATATGAGTATAGCAGGATTCTTTTAAATTGTCATTAAACAGCTGATTGATGTACGCTCATTTACTAACGTTAAAACAGCTGTTTTCTGACAAGTTAGAAGAATCCTGCTATATATGTTAGAACCAGTTCCAACCCAAACTTTAAACAGGTTGCTCGTACTTATATTGTCAGAATATCTGCTGCCGCAATAATGTAATCCTATCCTACAGGAATTATGGTTGGTCCGTCACTGGCTTTTGTCACAGGCTTCACTTGAATAAGAAAGAGAAGGAAAGGAGAAGAGGAAGAATAAGATGAAGAAGAAGGAGAAGAAGAAGAGGAAGAAAGAAGAAGATGGAGGAGGAGAAGAAGAAGAAGGACGAGGAAAAAAGAAGGATAAAATTGAGAAAAAGATGGTGAAGAAGAAGAAGAAGAAGAGAAGAAGAAGAAGAAGAAGAAGAAGAAGAAGAAGAAGAAGAAGAAGAAGAAGAAGAAGAAGAAGAAGAAGAAGAAGAAGAGAAGAAGAAGAAGAAGAGAAGAGAAGAAGAAGAAGAAGAAGAAGAAGAAGAAAAAGAAGAAGAAGAAGAAGAAGAAGAAGAAGAAGAAGAAGAAGAAGAAGAAGAAGAAGAAGAAGAAGGAGAAGAAGAAGAAGAAGATGAAGAAGGAGAAGAAGGAAGAGAAAAGAAGGAAGAAGAAGAAGAAGAAGAAGAAGAAGAAGAAGAAGAAGAAGAAGAAGAAGAAGGAAGAAGAAGAAGAAGAAGAAGAAGAAGAAGAAGAAGAAGAAGCAGAAGAAGAAGAACAGAAGTATGAAAACCAATTAAGTAAGAACCAATTAAGTATGAAAATCACTATTTTAATCATCGATAACTATCAATATTTTAATCACACGTAATATTAGGTCATTAATTTCAATCACAGTTTCTACTAACATTTTAATCCACAAAATATGCTTTTATCCACATTTTTTCCTACTCAAACAGTATCCATAATTTGGTGTTTATTACTAAAATTACACGCCGGCCGTAGAAATATTGGATCCAGACAAAATAGAGAGCCATTTCTAAAAAAAACCGCCCAAGTCAAAGGCGATATTATTAATAGGCACCAAGAATACTTGTGAACAGGTGTTAGTCCACTGGGCTACGCATGTGTCTTTTATTTGGCAGACCCAGCCACGCATTTAAGAAATGAGTATCTACATTTATATTTTATATTTATATACGTGATATTCTGAAATTCAACGAAGAAATATACAGATATTGTTGTGATACAAAAAAGAAATCTATACTACAGTATTTTAAAAATGAGATGGTCTCTGTCTATAGGTCCATCACGCCTGGAATACTTGACTGATAAATCTGAAATGTGGAATTTTGTACAATTGAATGAAAGAAAACAATGATCTCAATGGAAATAAAAATACAAAACCCAAATGGAAATAAAATACAATAGATAAATCTGAAATGTGGAATTTTTTACAATAAAATGAAAGAAAACAATTATCTCAATGGAAATAAAAATACATGAAAATTCTCTTGCGATACGATTGGTCGTCCCACTAAGCCCAGCCCACGGCTGGCCACGCCTCCAGCCAATCACAAGCAAGCGAGTGAGACAGCAATGGATGGCTATAGTTTCACTAAAGTGATACTATTGAGTAACGATGTCTGTTACGCTGTTTTCTATTACCAGGCTAAAGTCGTAGTGTAATATGACGTATTAATAGGTAGGCCTACAACTGATACTTGCATACAAGTAGTAAAGTTCTTATTTTTATATGATACATATGGGAAGGAAATTCTGCAATGTTACAATACGCTATCTTTTAGACAAGCGGTAATGTTAGGAACATAGGACTATAGGTTTAGGAGTTCATATGATGTCCTGCTTTGAGAATAATGATTTTCCAATGAAAAATTTACCTGGACGCCTATATTTCTATCTTTCAAATAGGCCTAATCATGTAAATTCTTTCGGGTTCTATGTCAAAGTTAACATGCAAAATTAATATAGCGGGTTTTGAGTTTTATATATCTTTAAAATTCCCTCTAACAACGTGCACGCAGTGATTAGATATTTCACAAAAGAATCCTTAACCTCAACGGGATTCCTGAGACTCCGTATCAAGCACGGGTGACCTGCTAGTATAATATAAATAGATATCTGAGTAGTTGAAAGGAAAAATATATAGATATTTTTGTAATGTGACAGAGAGCCAACGGCAAAAAATGACAACAGCGAATAGCAGTGGTGACCACGGAATAGCTTCCGAATTGTCACGGATACAGAATTTGGCCCCTAGCCGGCTCGTGTAATCGTTCAAGATTAATTGCATGTGTCTCGTTGAAAAAAACCTCTTTCTTTTCCTTCTAATTATATCGTTCTTATATTTTATTATAAGTTAGCTACTGATTAATCTATTTATAGTGAGGTTTACTGTAGTGTTCAGTTGGATTTTCCAATCATCATAGTCATCTCTATTATGATAAGCAGAGTTTGAAAAAGGACCTCACAGAAAATATGGATTCCTAAACCCATAGCAAGGGTAAAAAATTTGATAAAAAACTTCACAAAAATTTAATAATGATTGCAGTGTTCAATAATTATTATTAAAGCTCATTATGAATAAAATATGAAAAATTAAGAAATACCTTTCAAGGATTATTCAATTATGGCCAGCATCATTTTCCCTTCATCTTGAAATCCTTGAATAATACTATTCCTGCCTTCTTGAAGTCTTTTTGCTTCTATATAATTATTACAATTAAATATACTGTGTACAATTATTACAAATATATTATTTTGTCCATAATGAGTCCTGCTCATCCAATTTTATCAACATGTGTTTAGCTCCTTAAAAACATTATTCACTTAATTTATATTATACAGCAATTTATCATTCACGACATTCAATTCCAAACCCAATGAAATCACATTTTATAACATTTCTTCCCAGTGAACCAACTTTTAGCTCTCATAATGATATTATCAAAGACAACTTAACTAATACTTAGTATTATTCTATTACATATTATTCTTGGTTATTACCTTTTTCCATTTTCACCTAGATACTGTAATACTTCTCAAAGCTCCATGGATTTAGCTTATTAATTGCTATCAATCTATCTTTTTATGAAATTGAGACTTTCAAAATTTATAGATCCATAAATTGTTTCTATAATATTTATATTGTGGTGATATAATAGTGTAGATGGTATAATAGAATATAATGGTGAATATTAAAGTGAAGACTTTTGTATTTTCTATTTGTATTTCTGTATTTTACATTCTGTATTATGTTTGATTTTTGAAAATGAATTTAATTCAGTTTTTAAAGAGAAAATTTGGATTGGAATGAAAGAAGAAATAGGTAGTAGTTGAAATACAAATAAGTTGAAATGAAGGTTGAATAACTGGGCGAATTTGGGTGAAGGCGATGCCTCAGTATTGTTTGGTCCGCTATTTATGTTTTTTAATTTCCGTAAACCCTTGTATAATGGGCGTCTGGTAGCTGTGCCAAAAACATCAAACACTTCGGAAGAAATTCTCTCAACTCACTCTCTCTCTCTACTCGGTCTCTCTCATCCTTTTCTATCTCTCTCCCTCTCACACGTAGTCACCCTATCTTTTGTCATTACCTTCAAGGCGCCGAAATAGCTCAGTTGGGAGAGCGTTAGACTGAAGATCTAAAGGTCCCTGGTTCGATCCCGGGTTTCGGCACAGCTTTTTTGTCGATTTTTTAAGCATGGAAAGTGTTTGAAAAGGTTGTTTTAATAATATATTATATTTCAGGATTTAGAAAAAATAATTCTAAATAAATTAATAAGTAAATAATTAACGGCAATGCAATTGGTGTAAACTTATTTGTAGAAATTGGTGTGAAATTCAATGAAAACAGTAACAGAGAAACATCAACAAAATTTTTTATAGATTGAAGAATAAAATAAATATTTTACATTAACGTGAATTTAAAAAGAATATGTATTAGCTTTATGTTACATTAATTTATTTGTGGAAATTAGTATTTTATTACATTAATTTTTTATTGAAAAAATATTATTCAACTTTGTCATTTATGGTGTTACTAAACTATTGAACTATATCACGATTGAACTGTTCACAGTACTGTCTTGAAATGAATTTCCAAGATTAAAATTGATGAAATTGTTAATGTGTTTAATCTTGGAATGATCAAATCTAGAAGAATGCATCAATTATTATTTTAATCTACTAAGTTTATTTTTTGTATCGTACATAATCAAATCCAGAATTATTTAGTAGCCTACTCGTTGCCTAAAACAGTGTTTAGCTAATACACAATTTCTCATAGTTTCAATTCAAATCAATCTCTCCCATTGCACTAATAGATATTATTGATTACTCATAATAATGCGATCTTCAAAATATATCTGTCAAAAATTGTTTTTGATCAATCTAAATAATCGAGAAATCATAATTAAATTCCATTTATCTGGAATTCCATTTTCAATTCAATTTTCCTACTAATGAATCAATCAAAGGTTCGAAGCAACCTTCTTTAAAATTTTAATTAATGAATAAATAATGTTATTGAAATAATGAGGAAAGATTTATTAGAGCATCTATATTGTATTAAAAATTCATCAATAAATTTATTATGTTTTCTTTAAGAATCAAATCAAAGTTTATTCAATAAAAATAATCATAATACAAAGTTGGAATCCATACAAATAATACAAATAGAACAAATACATTTTATACATTGAATAAGAATAATAAATAATAAGAATAATAATACAGGAGAAGATACATCGAAAATACATAAAAGAAAATATTTAAATGGTTGCAGAGGCTTGCAGATGTCTTTCAAACATGAGACAATAATTCATCAAATTAAATTCCGTAGTGAATTTTCAAAGCCACTATTGTCTTATCAGTGCACACACACACTCAACGATTTTATCAATGTGACACAGCCTTGCTTCCTCATTGTAAATTATATTATTGTTGTCCTAGTGTTATCATTTCCTGATGGGGACATCTGTGACATTTTTGATTATGATGACAATCCCAAGAGAGAATGAACTATTTTCGGGTGTACAAAAATTGAAAGTAATTAGTTAAATTAATATTAATAATCAATGCCCTACGGTAATGGCGATTTGAACTACTTTCCTTCCTTCTCTAAATATATTTGGGTGCACTAATTGTTTAATCTTAAATTATTTTCATAAAGAGGGATTCTAATTCCCTTCCCTACTTTTTCTATGTTATTTGCCCGGCGCCAATCAATCACTATCTGATTGATAAATAAATAATATTTCTTGTCAATTTTAAGAAAAATAATAATAGATAATAAAAGAAAGACTTAACACTAAGTATTACAGTACCGGCAGCGACCTGTGTCGGTACCAAATACTATCAGAAATGCTAATATTTTGTATTCAAGTGGGGGCCACTCAAACACAAAACATTAAACACTCTGTCACACAAAGATAATCAGATAGTTAAACTAAAAGAAAGTAAAGACTCAGGGACGTAGATAGGGCCATCAAATGAAAGATCAGGGACAAAATTAATTATGAATTTATTTACAATTGAATAATATCAAAAGAAAATTAACTTTGTATTAAATGCTTGACAAATATCTAATGCAATCAAATAATAATTATTCAGAAATACAAAAATGTAGTTTTATATTAAAATCAATGTACAGTAAGGAACTTATCCGCAAATAATTCTCAAATTACAAAAAAAGCTGGAATTTATCTACAAAAGTGATAGTTATATTCAATTATGTATAAATTTAGAATAAGCTAAATGAAAGCAAAATAATACAGTAATAAAAAGTTAAATACAAAGATGAATTAAAATGGGAAGCCTCACAAACACAAATAATGTGGTGTGTGGGTTTAAAATGTGAAATAAAATTGTTATTGTAAGTATTTAATAAATGAAACTGTAATTTGAAAGAATTTAAATGGACAAAACTGTATTATTGAAACTATGTATGTTAAGTGTGTTCAAAAATCAAAAAATTAGAATATACTGGAAACTGTTTCAAGCAAATGTGGCAGGCTAATGGGGTTTTTGTGGGGATTTTGATGTGGCAGAAAATAGAGAAAGATAATAATAAATAATAAGCAAAAGTTTTACCCAGACAGCTCCCTGTGAGATGACTGTATCTGGAAACACTCAATGTAACTTTTCACCACTACAGCACTTCAACACTTCACTTCCAAAATCATAAAGAGAAAGAGATCAGGATACCCTGCTCTTTTATATTGTTCAAAAGTTCTGCCATCACCCTCAAAATTCCTCACTCCCCAAATGTTCCCGGCCATGTGCTCAGTTCCAACTTTCCAAAGAAATGAAGAAAATATGTTTGAAATAAGTGTTATGTAATTGTACTGTACTATGTGTGTATGTGTTATTAAAGTGTGTATAACATATTTTCAGCTATGGCTCCCCATTATTCAACTGAAAAATAAATTTCACATTGAATTATAACATAAAGCTTTCAATAATAATAATGTTAATATTAACATTCAGCTATGATTTGAAATAAGATTGATTTTTTATATAATATTCCAATACTATTATTAATAATTAATTATTGTTAATAATTCGATACAAGTTAAACAGAATAGATAATAAACAAAGGTTGAGATACAATGCAATTCCATTTATAAGACAATTTTCAATTTTTAAATACAATTTCTCAAATACAATTACATAAAATAATTCAAGTCAGTACTGCATTAAAAAATACAACTATCAATAAAATACATGATAATAATGCTTGTAATAACATTAATAATAATTATTATCAATTTAAATTCCAATATTACAATTAGTCATTAGTTTTTGAGTTACAATATTATCAATTTAATATTGAATTCCAATTAATACATACATCAATCATTTTCTACAAAAACTGGTATCAGTTGATCTACATGAATTATTTTATCACATTTTTACAATAAGATAATAATTCAATAATAATACTAATCAACAATGATAAATAATCAATAGTAATAAATAATCAATAATAAATATATAGTGTGTAATATACATAAATTATTTTCTACAAAAATTGGTGCCATAGGCCTATGCATTATTTTATCAAGTCTTCACAATTACTTCAAACTCTAATGTATTATAATTAACCTATGAATCTGGATCCAGTTTCTAACTAATAATATTTCCTAAGACTTGACTACAGCATACAATAGACTATTAAAGGAACAATTTCTACTAAATACAACTGTTCAATCAATATATAAGATACTATTAAACATTAAAATCCATAATCAATATTTTAATCAATAGTATTAATCAAATAATTGATCATACAGATTATATTATATTATTTTATTTATTTATTCTTTTTAAAATATATCTATGTTTTATTTGGCTGTTTTTCATTGAGCTCTTCAATCATTATTTTAAAATTTAAAAAGTGGATTAATTTATTAGTTGTTATAATTTGCATGCTGCATTACTATATTATTTTAGTAGGGTTAAACTATATCCATATACCATGCTTAATTGTGCGTATATCTATATCTACCGTTAGTTCTAACTACAGCTATATACAGTTAGTCATATATTCATTACATTATCATGCTATATATACAAGCGGTTAACACTATAGTTACAGCTATCTACCGTTATGACGTCTGCGTGCTTAGGCCTGTGGTCAATTGTTTGAAAAGACTTTCATTTTCTGGAAACTTCCAGAACACCATTGAAATTTATGGCTGAATGATTTCTCAAACTAATTTGCGTATTGTGTATAGTGCCAGAAGACAACACACAATTGAGGGTTGTACCTGGGAATCCCATTTCGAAATTTCTCTTCTTTTTTAAACGAAAATCTTCTAGAACTTTCTTAATTATTTAGGCTTTCTACGAAATTCTTTATTTATTTCAACTATGAATATTTTTGGGAAGGAGACACGTGGTTGGCACATGTACATGGCTCAAAACCCCCCTCCCAAGAGCAAATACTGAATGAAGAATGCGTTCAGTCTTTGCGATAAAATAATAAAAGGTTTGTACTTGGACTGAAAACTGATGGTCATAATTAAATTAAAATATTAAAAACTATTTTCACTATTTTATCACATCACGATGCACTATATTATACACTCTGAAGTTCTCGAAGATCGTTGATCACTTTAATCCTTTGATGATACACAGAGAATAACAAAGATGAGGAGTCGTGGATGAGATGCATAACCCGCCCCCTAGTGACTCTTGTATCGCAGAAATAAGATAAGATGATGTAGATGCAGGGTGCCGGTTGTCTTCCTACAGCTGATATATTTCACGCTCCTTATCAGTTCTTCTCTTATCATATCTCTATCATATCATCTCTTCTTCAAGTGATCAGTGATATGCACATTTTTCAAAATTCATTTCCCATTTTCAAATTGATTTATATTTTAGACATTTTCAGCATCAAGTTTCACTTACTACAAGAGCTACTCAGTCCACCCTTTAAGTAAGCTTCCCTCGATGCCTAATAGTCTTATCCTTTTTGTCTTCATTCTTACTATCCCTTTCTCTCTCTGTCTCAACTGTCGCATTCAACTCAATTATTCCATTATCTAATTATCTTTTTAATCACTTCTTCTTTATAATAAACTATTCTTCCTCTAGACTTACACAATTATCATAATTATTTTTAATTATAATTCTATTCATTCATACTATTTACAGTTCCTATATACAACCTTGATCCATACAGTACTAGTTTCGTGAATTATCTCTCCAGTTATCTTTTCTGTTATATTTTTCATCTGTTTCACTCTCCTGGCCTCTTCTCCAATAATCATTCAAAGTTGAATCATTTCGTCCATACTCATTCTGTCCTCTATTCCTGTTTTCATCTCGTCCATAACTCCCTCTCCTGTTGTAGTTGTAGTTTCCTCGGGCATTATAATTGCTGTTGTTTCCAGTTGGCGGCGATCTTGAGTAATTATCACTCTCCTGTCTTCTTCTCTTCGTGTGTGGACTTCCTCTCTCTTCATACTGTTCCTGCATGTTTTCTTCCCTCTGTTTCTTCTTCTCCATCACATCACTTCTCTCCATGTCAATATTCTGCGTGCTCCATTCCTGAAGTAGCTGTTCCATCTGCACCACGGTCCGTACATCCCTGCTGAATCTTGCCGCCTCCAAACTAACACCATAATGTCTTGCAATTTTTATTATGATTTCTTCGTCACTGAGCGCTGGTTGCAGGTTTCTTGCAATAAGCATATGTTTCATGAAGTATTCACTTGCCGTGAGTCTTCTTTCTCTTATAAACTTGCCTGTTTTCAGCCTCTCTCTTACTCCATCCTGAATGTGGTCATTCCAAAATTTCGAACGAAATCTCTCTTCGAATTCTTCTAAAGAATTGATGCTGGGTTGAGTTATCATCCACCATGAAGAGTGTTGATTTTCAAACGATTTCTCAATAACACTTGATTGCTCACCCCAGTTGACCTTGCCACTCCATCTTAAATATTCTTTTAACTTTATTAAGAACTGAATTGGATTTTCCAAATATTTTTCAAACTTCGGTGCATCACTGGATCCTTGGCAACTGGTGTTCACGATGATGGGTTGTGTTCTGGCTGCTTGTAGAGCTTCCTTCATCTCCTCCCTCTCTTGTTGGAACTCCTTCAATTTTTCTTCGAAGTTTTTCATAGTTTGACTGTCTGCTTCTTTAGTTTTGTCATTCAGCTCCTTTCTAACAGTTTCTATCTCATTTGAAATTCTCTGATTTACATTCTCCTCAATTGTTGTCATTCTGGTTGTTACTTCCTTACGGATTTCCTCGGTTTTCTCCTGTAGTTTCAGCTCAAACTTTTTCTCTAATGCTCTCATATCATTTCGTAGTTCTTCTACTGCTATTTTTAAAGATTTCAAAACTTTTACTTCTCTTGTATTCTCTTCCAATTGCTTACTGATCTCCGTTTGACTTTGCTTCATCTCTATCTGACTTTGCTTCATCTCTGTCTGACTTTGCTTCATCTCTGTCTGACTTTTTGAAATCTCTGAGTGACTTTTCCTAATCTCAGCGTAGCTCTGCCTATTTTCTTCTTGTATTTTCAGAAGAATACTTAGTATGTCCATCGGTTTTTCCGTCACATTGTCTTCTTTTTCAGTTGAAGCGTTGTCTTCTTCCACTTCGTTGTGAGAGTCACTAGGTGGGTTTACTGCCACAGACTCCTGTAACATCTCTGATGGGAATTCTGCTGGACTTTCATCACTGCACTCAAAACTAGTGGCGGTGCTCTCGTTGTTTTCCATCATGTCGATGTTCTCTTGTCCTACAACCCTAGATCTCAATTTCCGGGACATAACCTATATTCTAAACCTATTTTAAATCCTACCTATCTCGAAGCACATAGAAATCCTAAACATGTAATACACAATCGAAGCACTGTAAATATCGAAGAATAATTCGAAGCACTTTCCTATCACCTACACCTAATACTTTCCCTATAACGAAGTAATTAGCCTATACTGAAATTATCCTAATATAACCGATGATCTAATATTCTATCTAATTGAGAAATTAGTGAACAATTATTAACACAAAAACTTAAACTAAACTTTCACTTGATGTAATGCTACACAGATTAACTAAGAATCTGGCCCCTAGTTGCGGCGACATTTGAACTATTTTCGGGTGTACAAAAATTGAAAGTAATTAATTAAATTAATATTAATAATCAATGCCCTACTTTGGTGGCGTGATTTGAACAATTTTCCTTTCCTCTCTAAATATATTTGGGTGCACTAATTGTTTAATCTTAAATTATTTTCATAAAGAGGGATTCTAATTCCCTTCCCTACTTTTCTATGTTATTTGCCCGGCGCCAATCAATCACTATATGATTGATAAATAAATAATATTTCACTATATTTGTCAATATCTGACACAAGTGAATCAAATAATAGATAATAAAAGAAAGACTTAACACTAAGTATTACAGTACCGGCAGCGACCTGTGTCGGTACCAAATACTATCAGAAATGCTAATATTTTGTATTCAAGTGGGGGCCACTCAAACACAAAACATTAAACACTCTGTCACACAAAGATAATCAGATAGTTAAACTAAAAGAAAGAAGGTAAAGACTCAGGGACGTGGATAGGGCGCTACCAAGTGAAAGACAGGGACAAAATTAATTATGAATTTATTTACAATAAAATAATATCAAAAGAAAATTAACTTTGTATTAAATGCTTGACAAGTATTTAATGCAATCAAATAATAATTATTCAGAAATACAAAAATGTAGTTTTATATTAAAATCAATGTACAGTAAGGAACTTATCCGCAAATAATTCTCAAATTACAAAAAAGTTGGAATTTATCTACAAAAGTGATAGTTATATTCAATTATGTATAAATTTAGAATAAGCTATGAAAGCAAAATAATACAGTAATAAAAAGAATTAAATACAAAGATGAATAAAAATGGGGAAGCCTCACAAACACAAATAATGTGGTGTGTGGGTTTAAAATGTGAAATAAAATTGTTATTGTAAGTATTTAAATGAACAAAACTGTAATTTGAAACTAAGAAAAACTGTATGTATTGAAACTATGTATGTTAAAATGTGTTTAGCAAATCAAAAAATTAAAATATATTGGAAACTGTTTAAAGCAAACTTGGCAGGCTAATGGGGTTTTTGTGGGGATTTGGATGTGGCAGAAAATTAAAGAAAGATAGTAATAAATAATAAGCAAAAGTTTTACCCAGACAGCTCCCTGTGAGATGACTGTATCTGGAAACACTCAATGTCACTTTTCACCACTACAGCACTTCAACACTTCACTTCCAAAATCATAAAGAGAAAGAGGTCAGGATGCCCTGCTCTTTTATATTGTTCAAAAGTTCTGCCATCACCCTCAAAATTCCCTCACTCCCCCAAATATTCCCGCCCATGTGCTCAGTTCCAATTTACTAAACAAATGGATAAAATATGTTTCAAATAAGTGTTATGTAATTGTACTGTGTGTGTATATGTTTTTAAAATGTGTATAACATATTTTCAGCTATGGCTCCCCATTATTTAACTGAACAATAAATTTTACATTGAATTATAACATCAAGCTTTCAATAATAATAATAATACTCAGCTATGATTTGAAATAAGATTAGTTTTTTATATAATATTACAATACTATTATTAATAATTAATTATTGTTAATAATTCGATACAAGTTAAACAGGATAGATAGTAAACAATGGTTGAGACACAATGCAATTACATTTATAAGACAATTTTCCTTTTCACATACAATTTCTCAAATACAATTACATGAAATAATTCAAGTCAGTGTTCCATTAAAAAATACAACTATCAATAAAGTACATAACAATAATGCTTGTAATAACATTAATAATAATTATTATCAATTTAAATTGGGATATTATCAAATTAATATTGAATTCCAATTAATACACATCAATCATTTTCTACAAAAACATACCAGTTGATCTACATGAATTATTTTATCACATTTTTACAATAAGATAATAATTCAATAATAATACCCATCAACAATGATAAATAATCAATAGTAATAAATAATCAATAATAAATATATAGTGTGTAATATACATAAATTATTTGACATAAAATTTGGTACCATAGGCCTATGCATTACTTTATCAAGTCTTCACAATTACTTCAAACTCTAAAGTATTATAATTAACCTATGAATCTGGATCCAGTTTCTAACTAATAATAATATTTCCTAGGACTTGATTACAGCATACAATAAATTATTAAAAAGAACAATTCCTATTAAATAAACTGTTCAATCAATATATATAAGATATTATTAAACAGTAGAATCCATAATCAATATTTTAATCAATATCTTTATTCAATAGTAAAATAATAATTGATCATACAGATTTTAAATTATATCATTTTATCTATTTATCTTTTTTAAAATATATCTATGTTTTATTTGGCTGTTTTTTATTGAGCTCTTCAATCATTATTTCAATGAAATTTAACAAGTGAATTAATTTATTAGTTGTTAAAATCAGCATGCTGCATTACTATATTATTTTAGTAGGGTTAAAACTATATCCATATACCATGCTTTATTTTGCGTATATCTATATCTACCGTTAGTACTAACTACAGCTATATACAGTTAGTCATATATTTACTACATTATCTATATATATGCATGCGGTTAACACTATAGTCATCCATCTACCGTTATGACGTCTGCGTGCTTAGGCCTGTGGTCAATTGTTTGAAAAGACTTTCATTTTCTGGAAACTTCCAGAACACCATTGAAATTTATGGCTGAATGATTTCTCAAACTAATTTGCGTATTGTGTATAGTGCCAGAAGACAACACACAATTGAGGGTTGTACCTGGGAATCCCATTTCGAAATTTCTCTTCTTTTTTAAACGAAAATCTTCTAGAACTTTCTTAATTATTTAGGCTTTCTACGAAATTCTTTATTTATTTCAACTATGAATATTTTTGGGAAGGAAACACGTGTTTGGCACATGTACATGGCTCAAGAAGGAAAGAACTGCATAGGAGACAATTTTGAGAATAGGGTGGGGTGAGGGGGTTGGAAAACTACTAAAATAAATTAGTAAGAGAATAGAGAAGATTTGGCATTTAGAGAGAGGGAGTAAAACAGAGAATCATACAAGAGAAAGAGTAGGGAGTTATGAATTTAGAGTAGAGAGTTTTTGGGAAAAATATAAATTCGCAGTGATTTATTTGTTTTGTTGATGAGGGAGCTTTTGCGTCAAGTGAATGGTCAAGCGAACTGTCTTTATTTTCTGAATTCTGTAATCTTTAATAAATTTATTATATTGTGAAAATTATGTACATAATTATTATGGACACGTACAGTAGGCTACTGATATATTTTTCAAGAAAACATTTACCTATAAAGGGAAATTATTGACAAATTGAAGAGATATCTATCCACTTTTTAAAAGTGGATATATTTCTTCCTATCTATTTAATATGTTATTGATAGTTATTATATAATTATGACAATTTTCCCAACCAACTACTGTATTTAAATTAAACTAATTATTTTTATTCAAAACAACTGTATTGAAAAAGAATCGAAGGAAGAGGAGGAGAAGGTGGAGAAGAAGGAGGTGATGGAGGAGGAGGAAAATGAGGAGGAGAAGCAGAACTAGGAGGAGGAGGAGGAGGAGGAGGAGGAGGAGGAGGAGGAGGAGGAGGAGGAGGAGGAGGAGGAGGAGGAGGAGGTTGAAGAGGAGGAGGTGGAAGAGGAGGAGGAGGAGGAGGAGGAGGAGGAAGAGGAAGGAGGTGGAAGAGGAGGAGGAGGAGGAGGAGGAGGAGGAGGAGGAGGAGGAGGAGGAGGAGGAGGAGGAGGAGGAGGAGGAGGAGGAGGAGGAGGAGGAGGAGGAGGAGGAGGAGGAGGAGGAGGTGGGGAAGAAGGAAAAGATGAACCAGAAATAAGAGGAATACAATAAAAAGTAATTTATAAAGGTGCTAGCTGGAAGCCGAAAATGTGCGAAAAAAAGAAGATGATCGCCTATAGAACAACGGTCAACTTTTGACCCAGACTGTACAGCCGGATTCTTGTCCAAGGCTCGCTTCCTCAACAGAACGGAAGGGCTCATCCACTCCTGTTATTAAGTCGCTCCTAGCTTTTGATCCCAGTCTCCACTCTAACTAAGCAATCAATATTAATGACTGGTCCATTATTCCCGCCTCAACATCACTATTTTTTTTAGGGAAATGGTAACTTGTGTATGAATAAATGAATGGGAAAGAAATTAAATTTAAATAAAATATAAACTAATTTTTAGATGCATGTGAAATTGAGATTTATTTGGGATTTACCACCATGGGTTTTGTTTGTAGATAAATCATGATGTAATAATGTACCGTAATGACAAAGCAGTTGGTATCAAGATTTCAAGTACAATATATATATATTGAGTTTTTGAATGAAGAAAAATAATTTATAGGGGAAAATGAACAGGAGAAGATCCTCCTCAGTTTGATGTTAGAAGTATGAACTGGATGATTATTGATGAATTTCAACTAAAAATACCTATGGAGAGAAAAATGAAGGATATGAGAAAAATAAAAAGAAGAATAAAGAGAAAAATAAAGAGAATAAATAGAAGAGGAGAGCTGATTCATCAATAAGAATAAGAAGTAGAACAAAGATAGGTGAAAAAATTCATACTTTGGGGATCTTGAAAAAATATATCTTGAAATATAAATGGAAAAAAGTTGTAGCATCAACAAGGTTATAAACTAAAATAAAAACTTGGTAGGCCTGGAAAGCAGTTAACAGTTTTATGTATCAGGAAAACGAATCCAGTATAATATATTGTTGAAATTAAATTGAGGAAAAAAGTAAAATCAGAGCTAATATAGTAGGGATACCTCTACATTCTCTGTGGAAGAACTCAGAAGAACTCAAACTGATTTTTTTTCGTTTTTCTCTAGAGTATCACACCAAGTTACTGAATTAATTTGATTCGTAGTTTCGAAGTACTAAATTTGCATAAAAACTGAATCCCAACTATTGAAAAAAATGAAGCTAAGTTGAACCAGGAAAATAGAGATGAATCGTGATCAGTTTGAAAAAAAAAATTGAGGAGCCGCGGCTATTCAATCACTAATATTATTCAAAAGTATCTTCAAATGTAGTTAAAATAAAACTGAATAATATAAAAGAAAATTAATCTGAGGAACGTAATTAGTATGGTTAGTGTTGTTTAAAAATGAATTGAATAAGTACCTAATTGCATTGGAATTGTACAGTTGTGAAGAATGACATATAATGTAAACCAATATATTTAGGGCCGGTTCATGAGCTCGGGATTTAGCCAAGTCCTAGACTAAATCGGGTGGCCACCGTAGCATCGACAAACGTTAGACCTATCCTATCACTTAGCAGCAGTTAATTGTCTGTAGTGTCTCTAAATATTGTTGAATTGTCTCTAGATAAATGGTTTTTGGTCTATCATCTAAATCTGTTGTACCGATTTGTAAATTCTGCGACGTATTCTATTCAAATTTGACACAAGCAGTGGTAGTGGTAGTCTGATTTGCAAAACCGCAATCGGTTCGCAAAAAAAAACTGACCGCGTTTAATGAATACGTAACAGCTGACACCGTTCATGGATCAGCAGGAGCGGGTCGCAGCACAGGAAGTGGCGACGCAATAGTTTGTCAAAAAACGCGTCGCGATGCGTAATCGCTCTCTCTGTTCAGCCGACGAACTAGTTACGACGGAATCAAAGAAGGTAAAAGAAAAAGATTTAGATTTAGATTTATTACTTTATTCATATAGATAACAAATATGACTGCTTAAATTCTAGATTATAATAACATATACAATTAATTTTATTCGTCAAATTTACATTAGCTTAAAACTTATGCAGTGAGTAGATATAAAGCAAAAAATATACTGATAATTTAAAATTGTGTGTTATCTAGATGAAAAGGCGAAGTTTGGACATATGAATGTCCATTCTTGGAAAAGGAGATACATAGAAATCCTTTTCATCAACACTTGACCTTAAAGAGGAGGAGAAGGAGACAAAGAAAAAAGAGGAAGGGGGATAAGAAGAAGAGAAAGGAGAAAAAGAAAAAGGAGGATAAGATGAAGAGAAGGAAGTAGTAGAAGGAGGAGGAGGAGGAGGACGATAAGAAGAAGAGGAAGAAGAAATATTAAGGACGGGGGAAAAGAGAAGGAAGAAACAGAAGAAGAAGAGCGGGAAGATAAAGAAGGGGGTGGAGATGTGGTGAGGGAAGATAAAGAAGAAGGGGGAGAAGAGGTGGAGAGGGAAGATAAAAAAAAGGAGAAGAAGAAGATAAGGAAGAAAAAGAAGAAGAAAACGAGAAAGAAGGTGTAGAAGAAGAAGATGGAGAGTACAGTCGAGACTTAGAATAAGAAGAAGGAGGATAAGAAGAAGACAAGGAAGAAAAAGGGTTATAAGATAAAGAGAAGGAACAAGAAGGAGCAGGAGTAGGATAAGAAGAACAGAAGGAAGGATAAAAAGGAGAAGGAGCAGGATAAGAAGAAGAGAAGGAGGAAAAGGTGAAGGACGGGGAAAGAGAAGGGAGAAAAAGAAGAAGAAGGTGAAGAGGAAGAAGATGGAGAGTACAGTGTCAGAGACCAGTGTACGGACGACAAAGAACAAAGACACATTGTTAAGAAAAAGAGAAAGTAAACAAGATAAAGACCAACTAGTCACGACAAAGAAAAATGATATAGATACGATAAAAGAAAAAGGGAAAGAGAAAGATGAATAAAAAGATGAAAACGTACGAGAGTTGAGGAGGAGGAGAAGGAAAATGAATGGAAACATAGACACAAATAGAAGTTGAGGGTGAACATGAATTAAAAGGGGAGGAGGAGGAGGAAGAGGAAGAGAGAGAGAGAGGGGAGTAGAAGGAGGAGACGGAGGAGAAGGAGAGGAAGAGGAGAAGGAGGAGAATTTGAAGACTGAGAAGAAGAGGGAAGAAGAAGCGAAAGATAGATACCAAAAACAGAAGAATAAAATTATAACGAGTATGAGAAGGTAGAAAACAGTAGGAAGCAGTAGAAGAAGAAGAATAAACTGAAGAAAGAAGAGGCAGAAGAACAGGAAGCAGAAGGAGAAGAAGAAGCCGGCGGAGGTCGAGGAGGAGGAGACCCTAAACTTTTCACTACAAAAAACGAGAAGGAAAAACAGAAGCAATATGAACAAGGAATAATGAAAGAAGAGAAGAAGGAGACCGCAACAGAATTGATAGTAAAGGTGTGACAAACATAGTAGAGCTAGCAACTATATAGATATAAAATTACATAGAGGGCGGGAGTAGAACCTGTTACGATTATTGTAGGAGGAAGCCCAGAACACTGACTTTATTATACAATCGACCACAGGCTAACTGCCTGCTTAGAATATTGCTGCTTTAGGTTACACTATTATGATTTCCTGAAAGTTACCAAGAATTTAAACAGCTGGAATTCGTCGGGAACAATTTTAATGTAGGCTATTGTAATAAAGAATTACATTCACAATCAACGAGGCCACCCCGTGCAGCGCAAAGCGCCACTTATTTGAATTTTCTAAAATTCTTAGTTTTAAGTAGTTGCTATTTTGATTATCAGCAGCTGACAGCAGCTCAGTTATACCAATGAAATCCTACTGATTACTGGTCACGTACTACTTTCAGCTTCTAAGCTCTCTAAGCTATGTATGAGGGATTTTACAAACTAATTGAAGTTTAGTAAATTTTAATGCCAACAGATAGTGCCATAGGAAACTATTTTGAGTTTTCATCTCTTCCCCTTCTTCTTCTTCATCTCTTTTTTCTCCTTTCTCATCTCCTTCTTCTTCCTCTTCGTCACCTTCTTCTCTTTCTCCTCCTTTTTCTTCTTCTTCTTCTCCTATTTTTTCTCTTTCTTTTTCTTATTCTTCTTCTCCTTCACCTCCTCTTATCCCCTCTTCTACTTCTTCTTCTTCTTTTTTTTCTTCTTCTCCATCTATTTCTCTGTCCCCTCTTCTACTTTTTCTTCTTCCTCCTCTTTTTCCTCGTCTTATTTCTTCCTCCTCTTCCTCCTTCTCCTCCTCCTCCTCCTCCTACTCCTCCTCCTCCTTCGTCTCCTCCACCCTCTCCTTCAACACTACCTCTTCCTACTCCTCCTCCTTCTCCTCACTTTTATCCACCACCTAATTTTCCCCAAATCCTTTTCTTCTTTCCTCTTTCTATAGCCGTTGAGAATGTCTTTCATAATAGACGAAGGAAACTGTGTCATCTACTGTATCTTGCCTTGCTACTGGGCTCTGAACTACTTGGGATGTTGGCTCTTTTGCAGTGTACGTATTGTCTACGTATTACTGTGTTTCGGAGTTGTTATACCAGCACAATATAAATGCACTCCGTCTCTTGTATAACGTCCTTATCGTAGCGCCTTCAGTTTCCTCCTACCTAACTCCACACTCCGAAACTGGGACTTGTTGAATAATCCTGGTGACGAGAATTTTATCACAACTAGAGATGTTGACACATCCCCTTTGTTTGTATCGAATTATATATTCGGCCAGTTAAATTAAACCGCCGTTAAATGACGTCATTGGGTTAACCTCAGGCTAGGCGTACACCGGTTAGTCAAGACAAGAAAAGACAAGACGAGATTAGTCACGTTTAGTCACAGTACTTCACATAGTTGCTTATGAAGCAACACACACTGATTAGTCATTGCATCGGTGTGTGCTGCTTCATAAGCAACTATGTGAATTATTGTGACTAAACGTCACTAATCTCGTCTTGTCTTGACTAACCGGTGTACGCCTAGCCTTAGACTCGTTCATTAGTGCTCTCGTTGATGACGTCATAGCATTGTGATCAGTTCCGTTCATTAGTGCTCTCGTTGCATTGGTTTACAAGATTGAAAAATACAAGATTGTCGGACAGTTGCATGAAAATCCAATTGAATGTAACCGCTGTAAAATGACGTCATTTTATTTACGTCAGATTCGTTCATAGTTCTCGTTGTATAAAAATACAAGTTTGTCGGAAAGTTACACGAATATCCAATTGAATTAAACTATCGTAAAATTATGTTATCCAGAGCATGGGCTGATGAAAGGTGCTCAGCCTCTGAAATATCTCCATCTAATTGTAAGTTTATTTATGTTTTTCTTCTATCTGTGTGAATACAAGTTTCTCTATTATATGAATAGATATACTATGGAACTGAATATGAGTATGAATAGAGTATGAATATTGAATAGATTAGATGGAATACTTGTGGATGAAGTTAATGAACCCTTTCTTTTGTATGCTATCATTGAATAGCATATTTATATTTATATTAATAGCAATAGCATATTTATATCAAATCCTTTTGATATAAATATATATCCTTTGGATATAAATATATATCAAAGGATATATATTCAATGATGCTATATAGGACCTATATGGAAGAAGATTCCTCTCATAAAAAGTGCCCAATAAACAATGCATGCACAAACTATCATCTAATTTTAGACGTTCTTTTATTGTTGGCGCGACACAATAGAAAAATAACTGGATTAAAGTAGGCAATAGTTAATTGGAATAAAACACATCAGGGCGACAACCCTGGGTTAGCTGGCAAGCGGCACGTGGGGAAAAGGGAAGTTCTGAACAACACGAGGGAAATTCTCGTCTGCAGTTGGCTGAACGCTGTCGCGTGTAGCGCTACCTGTTGGAGCTATTCTGAACTATCAGCTGATTCCCCGAAAAATTTTCATGGCAAGAAAACACTTGCTTGCCGGTGGTAGAGTTGGACAGAGCTCTGCGCTACTCGATTGTTTATGATGTACAAGTTGCCTCGAGTGTTATGATAAATTATCCAACTAATCTTACATTTTTCTTCAATTATTCTTCTATAAAAGTGATCTATTGTGTTTGCGGTGATCTAAAAAGTGTTGCATTGAATTGTGCCGTCGTCAACAATGCCCCAAAGAACTTGCAGTAAAAACTGATTTTTTGTTTTTACTCTGCGTCCGTCCGTTGATTTCGTTCAAATTTCTTGGTAATTGTGAAGTATTTCAGTTATTTTCTACTTCTTGTATGCCTTCTGCCGGTTGTGATAAAAACACCACCACGTCTGTGAATAATAATTACTTCTTCAACTTCGATCCAGCTTATACCATCCGCTTTTTGAACAGTTTGGATACAAATCATACGGAAATACATTCAGGTTAGTTGATTAAATAAAAATTACATTATTTTGCATGGATTATATCTATCAAAAATACATTCAGGTTAGTAGATATTCTACTACACTCTATTCTACTTTACGGTGAGAGCGGATGCTAAGTATTCATGTGGTTAAGTAACAAACATTCAAGACTGCTCTTGGATGGGTGACCGACACAGAAAATTGTGCAATTTGGCGAGGTGAAACCTACCCGTAAGGGTCTCCCCACCGATAAAGAGCTATACGATAAAAAAAAGTACTGTATTTTTATTATTGTATTATTCATCAATTTGGTTTTCAAACTATGATTTACTGCAGGAAAATAGAACAGTTAATTAACTTTTACATTATTCATTGGATTAATTGTGGCCTATTACCAGATTATTTTAAATTGGAGGGGTTTCCTTTACCCCTAATATCAGGGCCCGGTCTACTGTGAGATGCTCCCTGGGCTTTTTTAAACCCCTTTTTTCTTGTGCCTATTAATTCATAATAACAATAATATTATAATAACCATGAACCATCAATTATGTAATGGATAGAACTCCTTTAATTTTTGAGAAACATGAAGATTTCAAATTGGTTGTGTGTGGAATTTTTACCTATTTGATTGCTCTCTACCTGACTATGAACAATATTCTGATTCTGTTATCATCACATTTGTAAGTAGATTTCAAGAAACTCATTAATCCGAAACCGACAATAGCACCTACTTCAGTAAAACCTGTTGAGGCGGAACCTGTGTAAGACGGAAACCTGTTGAAACGGAATGTTTTTCTGGTCCCAAGGAATTTTGTATGAAGGTAAAAGACCTTTGTAAGCCGGAAACCTGCTAAAACGGAAAAGTTTTTTTAGTCCGGTCGAGTTCCGTTTTAGACAGACTTTACTACTATTTAGTAATAGTACAAGTAGATACTATTTAGTACTTGGTGGTTCTAAACAC
This sequence comes from Laodelphax striatellus, assembly GCA_017141395.1. Lineage (NCBI taxonomy): Eukaryota > Metazoa > Arthropoda > Insecta > Hemiptera > Delphacidae > Laodelphax > Laodelphax striatellus. The sequence goes on along the minus strand of CM029541.1, from coordinate 17,463,680 downwards.
ATAACCACTTTTAATGTTTGTTTTCCACTAATATTCATTTATTGCTATCACATTATTTTCCTAATAATGCGTTGACGTTGAGTATTTATTAATTTGATCATCAATTAACTCCAATCTGAAGGTTGCTGAGAGTTGATTGATTCTAATAATGAATTAAATTTTATCAAAACACAATATTGGTATTGATTATGTATTCAAATGTCAAGCTCAAATTGCTTGTCTTCAAGTCTAAATTGGATATTGGATGATATAATTATTCAATTAACTCATTTATACGCAATTTATAAATTACTCTGTTTGGATAATAAATGAGTACATGATTGATCTATTCAATAATGAATCTATTTTGTTGGGAGGTCTAATTACCATGCTTTCACTCTTCAACCAAACAAGGATTGACAGCAAATTTGTCGACATTTATGATTGATATGATTAGCTTGTTTTTAAAATACGTCGAAAAATTACTCAAACAATTTTCACGCAATCTATAGACATCTAAATTACGCATTTTCACATTTTATGTGGGTGTATTAATTGGGCACCTTTCAGCATCATCTCAATTATTTCATCAATCTCTTATGAAGATACAATTTAAGTTTGACAAATAAGTTTGAACATCAGGTGTATTCAAGATTATTAATGAAATTGATTTGATAATTTCAATAATATTAGAGATAATATAATTAGAGATTTCAATAATAATTGAGATTGACTGTCATATCCTTTATCCATGATGCATCAAAATTATGTGTCTGACATCTTCATAAAATGTTGAATAGGCCTATTCATTGTAATTTGTAGATAATAACTTCCTTATCGTTACTATAAAGAGTGATAGCTTCTACATTAATGTTATCTCTTATTGTAACTCCCTTCTTGGGAGATAGGTTTTCCAACAATCCTACTTGTTTCATGAAGTTGCCCTTGTTATTAATATTCTCCAAAATCAAATACAAGATTTTCCCTACAAAATCTCACAGAAATCGATCAAATTTTGACTTCTTGAGCTAATATTTCTTCAAAATACGTTATCAATTTTAATTGATAGTGCACTAGGATGATTAAACAGCAATAGTTTGAACATAACATTTACTTTTAATACAGCCTATTTATCAAAATTAGGAAGAGTAGACGTTTTGGACATTTGTCTGTGTTTTCATCCTATGCGTATTATTGTATTAGGCCTATCTCGACTAAATAAATATTTGTTTGTTTGGAACAAATTTTTCGCGTATTTCCTATTGTTTGAGAACATTTCAAGTGATGGGCGGAAAAAGAGAGGCAAAACTATTTTAAGAGCTGTAGTTGAACGGAACCTTCTATAAATAGCTGTTAAACAACAGCACAGATTTCAGAAACATTGAACGGGAAATATTCTGATTTAATTTTGGGAAGATGTGGTCTGAACAGGATACAAGCATGTGTGATGGGGATAGACTACATCCGTCTAGGTTTAGCTGGAATATTAGTTACATGGAATGTTTCTTGCCAAAATTTATCAAGTACAGTATTAGAATAGGTCTGTCTCATAATTTCCATAATTGTATTATCAGCCCTTAACTTATCTGTCAGTGATCTTATCTCCAATCCATTGGAATTTGCACAACCTAAAATCTTTCAGCACAAAATTTGATTATTTTACTTGCTTCTATTCCCACAGCATAAACACTTGAGCTACTTCCCTTTTATTAATTTTATCAAACACAATTAGAATAGTGATTTATCAAACACAAAAGTATAGTGGATTTGTGAGCTAACCAAACAAAAGTGTGACATGAAATGGCCACACTGTTATTATACACTCTCTGTAATATACTGTAATAATTCATTTATTGATTGGCAATATACATTACAGCTTGAGAAAAATGAACATACATTCGTCCCAAACTGCTTTTATCCCAAAATTTTAATAAATAGTCCAGAGGTTGATTCATCTTACTGAAAATCTGACCCCAAAAATCCATTAACTTGTAACAATAATTTTGAATTTAAGACTACTACATGACAAATACAAATTATTTAAAATGAGAGAACTTGTTTCTAGCAAACACCCACTCATAAAATATCATTATATTCCCATCATATAACACTTTCCCAGAGTGCATAATTGTAAAAATTCACAAAAATAGCATACTTCAAGAATGAATAGACGTCATCGCGAGGTGCTTCTGAATAAGCTCTCCTACTTGAGTGTCACTTGAGAATATTTCACGCCAGGAACTCAATCGCGTTGTAAAAAATTGTCTTCGTAATGAATAAAAAATTCAAAAAGCGCGTCATTCCTTTCCCCCATTTCCGTTTGCGATTATTGAAGCACTCCATTGACATTGAAGCCTTGATAGGTCTTATCGTTCACTTTATTATGTTTCGGTTTTGCACTTGAACTTTTTCATACAATAAGTTCTTGATTGTTTTTCAAGAGCAAGTCTCAATCGCTTCTCAGGGAAGGGGAATTAGAGTTTATTACTGGACTATAAACCACTTTAATTGTCAATAATATCTGTACTCCATGATAATCCGAGTGATGGAATCGTCGCAATACTCAACGAGGTAGATTAGAAATAAATGATTCAATCTAATGAATAAAGAAGTGTATTTAATTTTTTTTTCAATCTTAGTATGCTGGTGAAATGCTTTACATCTACATTTGATGAAACCAAAGACGATAGGAAACTATTAAGTATAATTGTAATAATTGTAATTATTAAGTATTCTAATTGTCTCTGATGAAACCAAGTTGAATTTATGAGAATGATGAATCATTTATAAGAATAACTCTTTTATAATAATATCATTTATAATAACTCATATATAATAATATCAATAAGAATGATAAATGATTTATAGTGAATAAATGATGAGAATTTATGAATCATTTATAAGAATAAATATGCCGTTTATGAGATCTAATGTCCCAACAAATGTTGGGTTGCCCCAACCTAGAACAACTATTTTGAATCCCATTTGATAAGCAATTAAGAATTGTGCTGATTTTGGATCTAAATTGATCTTGCTTGGTGCAGTTTAGTGAAGCGTTTGTCCCAGTGATAGCAGGGGAGTCTAATCGGTGAGATTAGATAAGAGAACGGCTCCTCTAAATAAAAAAAATTAAAAGCTTCAAAAATCGCTCTGGATTTGGTCCATTTATTGGTCCATTTGTCTCATCATTATCCTTCCCATTACCCAGCCACAAGCATAGAGCTCAATGGGGCATCATCCCCATTGTTTGGTGTACAAAGTTTGTAGACTGAATAATGGTGTCCTTGTGATTTTGTTTATAATGAATAACTTATATTATTTGACCATAATATTAGTGTTTTCATTTATTTACTTTTTGGATAGCATTCACTGTGTCAGAAGTTCTTCTTCTATAGTACTCTCTAACTTTTAGAGGGTTAAGTGTGAGAGAGGGCCGACTGCGCCCTAACTTCGCCCTCCCAGGTTAAAATAAAGGCAGTCATTCTATTCTATTCTATTCCTGTTCTATTCCTGTTCTATTCCTGTTCTATTCCTGTTCTATTCTATTCTATTCTATTCTATTCTATTCTGTTCTGTCTATTCTATTCTATTCTGTTCTGTTCTATTCTGTTCTATTCTGTTCCTATTGTTCTGTTCTATTCTATTCTGTTCTGTTCTGTTCTGTTCTGTTCTGTTCTATTCTATTCTGTTCTGTTCTGTTCTATTCTGTTCTGTTCTATTCTGTTCTGTTCTATTCTATTCTGTTCTATTCTGTTCTGTTCTGTTCTATTCTATTCTGTTCTGTTCTGTTCTGTTCCTATTCTATTCTATTCTATTCTATTCTCTGGTTACTCCATGGCTTTTATTCATTAATCAGCTATCGATTGAGCAATTTACTTGGAGTATGAAGCGAAGCCTGGCGGTGAAGCAGCTAGCTAGCTATGGTGGCACTTCCAGGAAGTTAGAGAACCGCTCGGCGACCTTGGCTGCTCTAATCTGCTTCAAGAGCCACCTTCCCCGACTCTGACTCGAGTTCCGCGTGACTCCAGTCACGTGTTTATCGACGCTAGTGACGTAGGAGTCGTCGAAACGTTCTTTGTCGTCAGATCGAACGCACGTGGTTTCAGGAAGTTGTGAGAGGGCGGTTCGATTCCAGAGGATAAAATCCGTCTTGTGGATTCTGAAGGGAAATTATGGAAACTTGAAGTCATTTTCCTATTTCAAGTAACTTCATCTAGAACGAAATGAAGCGCAACAATCAGCAGAATTGAACAATCTGCAAGAACTTCTTCTTCTTCTTCCTTTCATGGATGAAATTATGGAAATTATGAATTATGGAAACTTGAAGCCATTTTCCTATTTCAAGTAACTTCATCTAGAACGAAATGAAGCGCAACATTGCAAGAATCAGCAGAATTGAACAATCTGCAAGAACTAATACATTATCTTATGTCAATAGATTAATACGTTGTTCTGCGAACAGAAGATCTTTTCTAAAAGGTCAAAAAAAGGTCTGAGTAACGCCTGTTGTTATTCTATTTTTTTTAGGGCTGCCATCAATCCCAATTTGTACATTCATCTAGCGTTCTAACACGCTCATGATCACACTGACACACACCCATACAAATCATCACTGATGTGCATCGTACATGTATAGTGGATGGGGCGGTTCTCCTCCCTCTTCTTCCTCCTTCTTCTCCTTCACTTCTTCTTCCTCTTATTTTTCTTCTTCTTCTTGTTCTTGTTCTTCTTCTTCTTCTTCTTCTTCTTCTTCTTCTTCTTCTTCTTCTTCTTCTTCTTCTTCTTCTTCTTCTTCTTCTTCTTCTTCTTCTTCTTCTTCTTCTTCTTCTTCTTGTTCTTCTTCTTCTTCTTCTTCTTCTTCTTCTTCTTCTTCTTTCTTCTTCTTCTTCTTCTTCTTCTTCTTCTTTTCTTCTCCTTCTGTTCTTTCCTCTTCTTCTTCTTCTCTTTCTTCTTCTCTTCTTCTTCTTCTTCTTCTTCTTCTTCTTCTTCTTCTTCTTCTTCTTTTTCTTTCTTCTCCTTCTTTTCCTCCTTCTCTTCTTCTTGTTCTTCTTCTTCTCTTCTCTTCTTGTTCTTCTTCTTCTCTTTCTTCTTCTTCTTCTTCTCCTCTTACTTCTTCTTCTTCTTCTTCTCTTCTCTTATTATTCTTCTTCTCCTCTCTTCTTCCTCCTCCTCCCTCCTCTTCCTCCTCCTCCTCCGCCGCCATGTATGGTGACAACGATAGCTCACCCCATTTTCGGTTTCAAGGCCAAGGGGAGGTGATCTAAATCACTATTATCTATCTATCTTTCAAAGTCCTCTACACTGCAACCTGCTCTGCACCAGTGTATAATAGCACTGGGCTGTGACTGGTGTAGGGTGGTATACCATACTCCCTCATAACACCATCTATTATCGCTCCTTTCCTTCTACTCTGTCGGACCCCTATGGACTCCTTTTTCCTTTCCTTTATAATACTCTTCTAGATTCTCTTTTCGTGTTCATTCTTGACTTACCGTCACTCATCACCGCATTCTTGCTTTCTCCACCTGTTTCTTCATTTTATTTCGTCATCATATCCCTCTTTTGAACGCTTGTCTTCTAATCATATTCACTCCAATGTTTCTTCTTCGTTGACTTCTTCTTCTTCCTCATATTCTTCCTATTCTTTTTCTTTAACTTCTTGTTATTCTTCTTTTACTACTTCTCTACTTCATCACCATCTTCTACTGCTTTCTTTTCTTTTTCTCATATTTTGCAGCTTTCAACATTCATTCCATCATTTCGTTCTCTTTTACAAATTTCTTCCCTCTATTCTCAAATCGTAATCTCCCGTTTTCTGCCCAATTAGTTGTTTTTCTTTCTTCTTTCTATTCTCTTCGACTAGGTTTCATTTCTGTTTCTCCTCTTCCTTTTCTTTCCACCTAGATGTGTCTTGTTCCTTGCCCTATTTCAATCTTCTCGTTCTTTAAAATTGTCCTAATTTTTCTCATCCTTATACTTTGTTTCCTTCAGGATTTCTTTTAGTATTTCTGAGACCATTAAGTTTCCATTCGTCTATATGTTTCTACAGATTCTCTTCTCTCTCATTATGTACAATTCTACTATTTTCCGCTACTAATCAACTTAATAATTTCTCAACACTGCTTTTAAATTAATCTAGATTCCTCACACATTATACTCATTTTCTCACTCAATTATCAACGTAATCTCCGCTGTTATCCACAACCTCTCCAATCTATTTTCTTCTTCCTTCTCTTCTTCTTCTTCTTCTTCTTCTTCTTCTTCTTCTTTTCTTCTTCTTCTCCTCCTCCTTCTCATTTTCTTCTCCTCTTCCTCCTTTTCTTCTTCTTTCTGCTTTTTCTTCTTCGTCTTCTTATTCTCATTTCTCCTCCTCCTCCTTCCTCCTCTTCTTCTTCTTTCTTCTTCTTCTTCTTCTTCTTCTTCTTCTTTTTTCTTCTTCTTCTTCTTCTTCTTCTTCTTCTTCTTCTTCATACCTTCTTCATTCTCTTTCGTACTAGCTGACGAACAACAACAAAAGACAGGAGTCCCGTCCCTATGTTCCACTCGGTTTGCGGCCCTTCCTATTTTGCATCGCCTATTATTTCCACCACTGTCCTGCTACTGTGCTTGCCAACGAAAAGAAAGGAAAACTATAACTATCTATGCCACCATATACTGTCGTTCTCACCACTATGTATAGGTATAGATTGTTGTGTCGTTGTTCTGTATATATGTGATGCCATTATCATCCTCTTTGAAAGGCAGTAGAGCACCGTGACATTGCTCCCTCCCCTCCCCCTTTCATGCCTTGTCAGAGGGTGGAACCCCCACAGCCCTGAGACAGACCTTCCCTCCACCCTTCCAAGGACAACTTGCATTGCTAACACCTGTTTGATTCAAAGACAACAGGTAGTTATGATTGAATCAAACTCATTGCGTAGTAATCATTCCAAAGTAATAATATTTTTAATCATATAATTTACTAAAAAGTTTTAATTATTGTATACTATAGTTCGAATAAAACTAGTTGTCCCTTGGCCTGGTGCTCAACATTGATGCTAAATGATGCCAATGATGCTAACATTGAATCAAATGGTCAGCTGTTCGGATATCGGACTTTCTGACAAAAACGTTTCTAGTGAGCGGTTTTCGAGCACCAGGCCAAGGGACAACTAGTTTTATTCGAACTATAATTAGATACCGGTATTATTTCAGATTGAACGGAAAGAATGTATCTGGAACCTCCCAAGTTCTCCCAATACAGGATTGAGTATAGCAGGAGCCAATTGAGTTGTCATAAATCAGCTGATCCAGTAATAATTAAACAGTGATTTCGATACAATAATCAAAAGGCTTGAAAGTCTAGAGAACCTTTAAAGTCTTTAAAAGACCTTTTTAAAGAAGACCTTTCAAAGAATAACTTTTTAAAAGACCTTTTCAATAATCTGCGAGATTCAGCATTTGTAGGTTAAGTATTGTGATATTGCTCTTTGAAACAGCTGATTTCTGACAAGTTGAATTGGATCCTGCTATACTACTAAATTCAATCAGCTGATCGAAACAGTTCATCTGTAGTAGCTCAAATTATATGTTCCCATTCAATTTGCATTGTACTGATCCTGTATCAAAGTTGATCTGACTTGGTGCAACCAAATATAAGTTTCAGGCTAGGCGTACACCGGTTAGTCAAGACAAGACAAGACGAGATTAGTCACGTTTAGTCACAGTACTTCACATAGTTGCTTATGAAGCAACACACACCGATTAGTCATTGCATCGGTGTGTGCTGCTTCATAAGCAACCATGTGAATTATTGTGGCTAAACGTGACTAATCTTGTCTTGTCTTGTCTTGACTAACCGTTGTACGCCTAGCCTTAATCTACAAGACTCAACCAGTTGCAAGCAAGAGTTTATAGATTGAGGAAAACATCATCAACTTGAGTCCTGTCGCTTTGAAAAAGTGGGAACAAAATCTCCCCCAAAACGCCAGCATTGTAATAATCCACCTGAACTTGGCAAATTAAAACCGGAGTGTCTTTCCCGAGCTCTGGTCTTTTGTGCTTTTGTGACAACAGACATTCAAGATGATAACAATGAGCCGTACTTTCTTCAGTAGTATCTTGACAGGTTTTTGGCAGGTGAATGGCACACCACTACCTTGACCTTGGTGGTCTGACGAGAGCTGTTTCATTATCATTCGTACAATTGTCAAGGCTGCTTGGTGGTTTCCGTAATTTGGAGACATTCTTCAAACATAACTAGCTTCTGTTTCGTATGCTGCTACAGTACTAATTAATCTGTGAGGTTTGTCGAAAACTTGGATTGCTTCTCAGCACTTTGGTTCCTGGTTCCATTACCGGCTTAGACTGGTACGAATAATATTAGATAATATAATTCTAATTTTTTTTTATCGTATGGCTTTTATTGGTGGGGAGACCCTTACGGGTAGGTTCCACCTCGCCTCATTGCACAACTTTTTGTGTCTTTTTTGTGTCGGTAACCCATCCGAGAGCGGATTTTTTCTAATGATATTAGAACACACTAGATTAGACAAATCTATAGTTCAGTACTGCGGTGCGCATGTAGTTCCTCCAGACGCCGAGAGATAGCGCTGTTTATGTCGCATTATTAACCCCTTTATCGAATTTTCTTCCAAAATACAAATGAAACCTGCATATCTACTACCAATAATCTTTCTTCTGGGGCAAACCGAATCTAAATTGGTTGAATATAATGGTATTAGTGGCTAAGATATTGCAAAAGTCTTACAGTATAAGGATTAGCTCCTCTAAAATATTAGAATCCTCTGAAAATTCAAGTACTGTACCGGTATAATCAGATTCAAATAATTCGACGCGTGGCATTAGATAGATAGAGAGGTATTATTTCTTTCCCGTCGTACTCTACGGTCATCAGCAACGTCAAGAAATAATAGGGGTATTCACAATCTTGGATTTAGCCAGCTATTTGCTAACTCCTGCTATTCGCTAAGTCTCTGCTATAGTAGTAGGCTATGTTGGAAAAAATTGACAAATGAGAAAACAGCTTATCTCTATATCTCTATCTATCTAATGCCAAGCGTCAAATTAAATAAATTTCATTATAATATAGGCTAATTATAAGACTGGTCCTCCACTAGAACTGTTTTTGTCAGAAAACGACCGATCATCCGAAACGCTGACATTGAATCAAATATGACCAGCTATGTTCGGTCATTGGAGGTTTTCTGACAAAAAAGGTTCCAGTGGACGAATAGGCTAATTCATGTACTAAAATAAATTAAAATAAAGTAATTAATTTATCAGTAATTGGGGACTATACATTCCTTATATATACTGTACTTCAAAATTATATTGAGTTAATCAATGTATTGAACAGATTGATGTACAGTGAATTGGAAACTTGAATGCATTATTGGGAAGTAAATGAAAATAACTAGGAAACTAAACAATACAGTTGAACAAACATACTGTTCTAAAAATATTCCATCGAAAAAATTCTGTTCGACAAATGTATACTGTACTATTCTGTATTGCATACTTTACTGTACTAGAACTTTACTATTATACTGTATTGAATAGTAATGTTGAGTGAACGAACAGTATTAGGATTAGTATTGTACAGTTTATCAGTATTAGGATTTGAACCAGTTTGGCTGAGAGAAATAGATCATTATTAATTTGAGGAAGCTTGGAGCTACTGTATAACAACATTTCTGAAACAATAGACTAACTGACTAACAATTGACCTTATTCTGCTGTTTCTTCAAATTGATAAAACTTATCATGAGGAAGTCAAAACTGTCTGAACTGTGCTGTGTGGCTTCAAGCTTCAATTCGTGTTCAGCGTCTTCCGTCTCTCTTATCAGTTCTCTCTTCCTCTTACTCACACTCATTCTCTCTCTCACACTCTCTTGTCATCTTCCTTCTCACACAACACAAGGAAACGGCGCCTAATCTGGATAAAATATGTAACCGTCTGAAAATTCGTCATTTTTCTATTCTTGCAGCTTTATACTCTTGAGTATACTCTGTAAACTAGAATTCTTTCCACTATTACCATTTATTATTACAGATTCCAATTCAATCATTGGAGTAATATTTTATAACCAGTTGACAGTATTTTGAAATTGTTTTGTAATGAAAATGTTTTGACCTGCCTCACTCTATCAATCAACTTTGACCAAGCTTCTATTTTCAAAAAATAATTATTATTGATTCATCAGTACGCGCCAACTGTAAAGAATCATAGGATTTTACCATAGAGAAAGCAGACGCAAGTAGATGATTTATCCCTATGTTGAATGGTGAACGACAGAAAAACAATATGATGGTGGCGATATCTCTGGGGACTCGAGAGTACTTCAAACACTTGCTGTGTTATTCAAGTGGGCGATCGGCGAGACCTCTGATCTCACCTAACACGAACTATTTTCTTGGCGTAACAACTATAACTTGACGTATGCTTTTTCTATGATTTTATGTCGATATTATTCACAATAATCGGTGATTGTAAATGAAACTGGTGTTATACTAATGAAGAGTATACTAATGAATAGCTTGCTGTGTTATTCAAGTGGGCGATCGGCGATACCTCTGAACTCAACTAACACGAACTGTTTTCTTGGCGTAAATTAACTATAACTTGGCGTAACTTAACTATAACTTGGCGTATGCTTTTTCTATGATTTTATGTCGATATTATTCACAATAATCGGTGATTGTAAATGAAAGTGATGTTATACAAATGAAGATTTTTTCTAATTGTAAACAAAAGTCTACGTTCAGAGAAGGGATCAATGAACACAATAGGAATTTATTGTTTCCATTGTCTGTCAGCTACTCATAGATGTATCAAATGACTTTGATTGAATGCCACGTTGTTGGGATGTGCTTCCTGTCTGGAAATCCTCTGTGTACTCAACTAGGTGTACGTTTACATCGTGTACTTGTACATTATGCCCATCATGTACTTACACATGCTGTCATCGAGCATGTGAACATGCCTAGTTGACTGAGGTTCCACAGGGATCACGTCTTCCTCCTCTTATATTTCTGAACTATAGACATTTGATTGTGGCTGATATGATGGAATTCAACTATTGTTCCATTATGCCTTCCACTGTTCGGGATAGGAAAAGAAGCGGGGAGACATACTTGTCTTGAATCACAAGTAAATTTGATTCGGAATGTTTTCTTTCTGTTGGGCTTTGTTTCACATGTGTCCCACCATGTACTTTGTAGACACGTACCCTTTTATTTGATTGTGTAGTTAGTGTTGGAGAGCTGTAGAGTACAGATTCGATTTTCATTCAAGAGGGTTTCGTTACTTGAATTTTGATTTGTTCTCACGTACCTTCAAACAACATCAATGACACGCTCCTAAGTTTATATTGTGACAAGAAATTTGTCTGGAGTGAATTATCTGGTATTTGATTATAGTGGGAGGATTTCTGATAAAAAAATTTCTAGTGTAGAAGAGGTTCTAATAAATACTTTGTCTACTTTGTCTGGAGTGAATTTGGTCTTTGATTGAAATGAAATTATTTCTTATGAAAAATGCTTTAGGACAGGGTAGTTCCAATTTGGAGCTTACAATTTTCCGGAGATTTGCTATTCTTTGGAGAATGTTCTCTCAATGTTATTAGTTAATGTGAATTATCAATCATCAATGAAAGTTTTTAGCCAGTTATTTTCCATAAACTAAATGCATATTAGAAAATTGAAAATTAAGAATAATAATATATTCCATTTGAATGAAATGCTGGATCTTTTAGAAGATTTCCTGAGATAGGCTGTATTTCAGATATGATTCTCTCTATGTCTCTATGTTGAAGTTGATGTGAACTTTCAATCAATGGAAATTTGTAGCCAGTTTTTCATGAATAAAATATATACCGTATATGAAAATTGAAAATTTAGAATAATATATTCTACGTGTTTCTATGAGTATATTAATTTAAATATGTTCTGTTATACTGTATAAAACATTTAACATAGAAATTGAATCAATCAATATTACTATAACTACAGCTACGTGTTATTTAATAATAAATCAGCAATGATTCAATATTGCATTGAGACTTATTCAGATGAACTAAATTTGAAAAAAAAAAACATTGTTGTGGAATGAAGACAATTGATTCTTAACCAATTCATAGAAAAGTCATTGAACAAAGGCCTGGTGCATGTCCAAAATAAGACCACTATTTTGAAATAGGTTACTGAAGCCGGGGTGTGCCTGATTGAGAAAATCAATTGCAACGAGTTTGAAGAAGATGACTAAAAATAAACATAATAAAAGAGACAAAGAGACATAAAAGAGACGAAGAATGACAGGCGACTACCCTTTGATATTCACCTCATTATTCTTTCCACCGTTCTTATTATTCTTTCCTCTTTTCTTTCTTTTCTCTTCAATTAAAATACTCGGAATAATTTTGTGGGCTCGTCGCCCCAATAAACGTACCAAGTTATCAACTACTGTCACAAACAGAAAAAGATGAGAATGTCAGGAGAAAGAAAAAGGGTTCAAAACAAAGATATAAATAGGACAGAGCACACGAAAAAGTTGAAATAGGGAATAACGAAAGTGATGATTATGAGGATGAGGAGGAGGTGGAGGAGGAGCAGCAACAGGTGGTAGAGGAGGAGGAGGAGCAGAAGGAAGAAGAGAATAAGAGGAAAGAGGAAGTTGAGAGGAGAGATGAAAAGAAAAGGAAGATTGATAAGAGAAGTCAAAAGTAGAAAACAGAATTAAGAATAAGGAAAAGAAGGAAAAAGTTGAAAATTATTATGAGATAAACCGAGAAAATAAACTTACGAACAAGAATAAAGGAGAAGAAAGAAAGCAGAATAATTTTCTAAACTTTTCATGTGAAATATCTTTCTTTTACCGTTCATGAAAATCGAAATAAATTTTTGACGATGTCCTAAGCGATTCATGATATGATAGTGAGAGTGATTACAGTGGAGAATATGTAATATAGGGAGAGAAAACAGCAAAATTAGTAACAAAGTAGGAAAACTGGAACTAAAAACAGTAACAAGTAAGCCGTGTCCCAGGCATACGGAACCTGGAGAAAAATAATTCCGTAGCTGGAGAGGCTAAATAAAGACTCGTCAGATTTACAGAGAAAGAAATAAGACGAAATTTGGCCGCCGTTCAAGATACGAGCTCCGGGGGTCCGTCGTTACACACAGCTAGATAGAGACTGCCATCAATCTCCAACCAACTTTGTTAAAAAAAGAAAGAAAATCAAACGCCAAGTTTAATTCATGAGGCATGCACTTGTCATATACGATGCAACAATTCTGTCTTTCTGTCTCCTTATCCTCATCATCTACTTCTCCTCCTTCTTCTTTTTCTTCTTATTTTTTCTTCATCTTCTTTTCTTCTTCTTCTTTTCTTCTTCTTTTTCCTTTTTCTTCTTGTTCTTCTTCTTCTTCTCTTGCTCCTTCTCCTCCTTCTTCTTCTTCTTCTTCTTCTTCTTCCTCTTCTTCTTCTTCTTCTTCTTCCTCTTCCTCTTCTTCTTTTCATTTTTCTACTACACTTCTTCTTCTTCTTTTCTTCTTCTTCTTCTTCCCTTCTTCTTCTTCTTCTTCTTCTTCTTCTTCTAGTGCTACTTTTTCTCCTTTTGCTTCCTCCTCTTTCCAACTTCGATTTAGACTTTTCTTCAACAGTCAAAAAGTGTGTAATGACTGAGGATGATCTTTTTAAAAAGGGTTTCAAATTGAGTGGGAGAAAATAGAGAAGCCTATGCCCATCACTCATGTGTTATTTCCTTCGGGTTTCTACAAAGAATGACAAAATTAGATGGTGATGGTAATAATAATAGAGGAATTGGATTTAGAAAAAAACCCTATTGTGTGAGACTATTTTGGACTATTACACTTATTTCCAACTTTATCACACTTATTCTTATCTAAGCCCCCAACTTCTACACTTCCAAGTTTCCAACATTTTCTCAGTTTAAAAGTTAAAGTTTATTTATTTATTTTCAAGTTCAAACTTATAAATTATTATAAACTTCGAAGTTGTTATGAAGCGAGAACATTATTGTTATGAACTTGAAAACGTTAAGTACCTCATGCAAATCTAGAAGGCAGGAAGAGCAACAAATTGACAAAACTCGAAGCAAAAATCTGTGGGCAGATTGCTGAGGTATTATAAGAAAAACGAACAAAGAAGGGAAGTTGGCGAGAATTAATTAGACACCGCAAAAGGGTAGAAGGAACGAGAAGATGGCGCAGCAGAAGAAGTAAAAAAGAAACATAGCGGTAAATGACGGATTCGAGTGGGGGGGGGGGGAGGAAACAAGATATACAACAACAAGCACTCCTGAACAAGGAAATGGCCTTCGTTGATTAGCGTAGTGAGAAATAGGACTGGAATCTTGTATCTCTGAGAAGCGTGTAGATCTGTTTAGTATGGAAATGAAGTTTGAAAAAAGAATCGCAAGTTATGTGAATGAATACTGTGATGATTAGATAGGAATGTTGAGATTGAAACTGAGTTGAACGTGTTGATAAACGTTGTGGGTAATTATTTGGTGTAAAAAATTAGAAACCATCAATGAATAGGTGTAGAAATCTTATTGATGTTGTGGAACTCCATGACGAAATAAAACATTAAGAACAAAACACTAAATAGAGACTAAAAAGACTAAAGAGACTAAACACTAAAAAAAGACTAAAGTAGTGGAATTTATAACATCTTTCAGTGTTTTATTTCATAATGAATAGGTGAATAAATTGAGGAAAAAGGAATCTACGAATTGAGTTAAAGAAAATTGAAGGGTTATTTTTAAGACAGTAGGCCTAATTAGTTCTCCAAATATAAAGGAATATTTTATACATTTTGATATCACAATATCAATTCAACTAAACTAATCGCTGGTTTTTACGATTCTACTGGACGTTCAGGTTTCTGGAGGCAGGTTGGATCATATGATCGTCTACTCTATACAAACAGACAGTGACTGACTGTCTGGACTGCTGTGCATTGGACTATTTTGTTTGTATAGAGTCATTATGATTTTTATGATCCAACCTGACTCCAGTAACCTGAACGTCCAGTAGAATCGTGAAAACCAGCCATTAGTCGAATAAACTTAGAAGCTGGCTTCAAGCTGCAGTATCCTTGCTTCAAGTGGTATCTACATTTTAAACAATAAGTTAAACTCAGTTTAAACTCGGGTGTTGCATACGGACTTTAGAAAATTGTCTCCAGAGAACATCATTTGTGTCAGAGATTGTCATGAACGTAAAAAATACTAGACTTGATAACACTTATATTTATAACTGTCAAACATTTTTTTTCATATTTTTTCAATGAAATTTGCCTGCAATCTAGCACTTGGCTAATGAAAACAGTTCAGTTCTAACAGGAGAAAATAATCGTATTTTGTCTAATAAAGTGCCCGATCAGGATTTAGGTCTAGATGTGATCTGATCGCCCCAAAAAAATGTCCTGGGAAGTCATTTCCGTGTCTTCACAAGTCTTGCACAGCTGTGGCCTTGCCATTGTGGATTGTACAATACTACATCATAAGAATCTCACCTTCTTCGCACACAGTCTTGGATCGGAGGAGACGAGACTATTGATGAAGGGATGCACTTCTTTTCTTATCCTTAATCTTTCTTCTCTTTTCTCCTACACAGCTCCTTCAACGGACTTTCCCACACCGTCTTAACAGTAGCCTCATTGTAGTTGTAATGGAGAATACAACAATACTTCCGCTTATAGCTCATAGTAATATATCTGTATTATAGTTCTATGTTATAGCAGCGTCTTTAGTTATGGGCAGGTGTGAGCGCTTTACCTTTATAAACTTGCTGTATATCATTCACTTGCCCTAAAATCTCAATTCACAATACAGTTTTGGAGGTTAGAAATATTTAATAACTTAACAATTACAATGTGTTATTGAGATTGCATTCAATACAGTTTTGGAGGTTAGAAATATTTAATAACTTAGCAATTACATTGTGCAATTGAGATTGCATTCAATCAAATAATATTTATTCAGTAAGTTGCATTTATAAGTCTACGCTTAGAAACATTGAAAGTGAGAAAAACATGAAAACTAGAGTTCTCTTCCCTTAAGAAACTTGAAGATTGAACCGAATTTTCTCTTCATTGTTTTTATAGCACCTAGTCAAGGACTAATAAGCTATTCTATTTTAACTTAGATTGCTAAAAGACCGAATTATACCTAAAGACTTAATTCAACCGAATTTAAACATTCTAGAAGATGAGGCCTTACAAGATATATTCGAATACCAAAATCGATTAAACTTACTGACGTTGTTCAACCTTATCACTGTATTTCTTATTTCAATACTGTATTACTTTGATACTGTGATTACAATTTCTGTATTGTGTTGAATACAATGAGTATTCTATTCTATGAATCTAGAATAATTTAATAGTAACTGTGTTTGTAATCCATTTATCCATTGTTATCAAATCTTATTAACTTCTATTCACTATGATTTGTCATATTTACTATTATTCACTCTTTACAACTTCCGTACATCTATTATGGTTTAATTCTCGAAAAACTTCTAGAAAGTAATGAAAAATTGTTTCTACTATATTCAGTAGTATTGTCTATTTGATAATAAATTCACCATGCCTCAACTTTTAAAGTATTTTTCAATAGTAGCACATGTTTTTGTATGAATTAATCAAGCTTTTGTTGATTCATGATAGTCCATACTTTTTATACCTTGTTATAGAGTATTTAAACTTTTCAACTTTTAAAGTATTTTTCAATAGTAGAACATGTTTTTGTACGAATTAATCAATTTCTGTTGATACATGATAGTCCATACTTTTTATACCTTGTTATCTGCAGAGAGTATAGAATACTTCTATCCTACTTTACTTCTATCTCCTATTTCACTTCTATTCTCTCTAGTTATCTGTCGTCTACAAGGTCAAATTTCTGATAATGGAGATGATAGAAGAGTAATAGATTCAGAGGTAAAATGAATTGGAGGTGAGTAAAAAATTCAGAATGTAAATAAACTTCTAAAAAATTGGATTCCCGTTTTTTTCTAACGGGAAACATATCGGCTTTCCATCTATCAAGAATTGGGAAATCTTTGACAGTGGTGGGTTTCAAGATTACTTTCTACAGAAGCTCCACAGAACTTGAGAAGTATTTTGTGCATCAGCTGTTCCCATCTCACGTCATAGACAAAACACCTTCGCGAGTCCAATCCAATAACGGTATACGTAATACGAAACCATCAAGAATTTCAACAAAAACGAGTTGAAATATACCGTACACCGATCACACGATCATCTTACAATCTGAAGAACTTTGTCAGGTAGCTAGTAGCTTTCAAATATTGCATCGGTTCGGTTCTCCGCCCATCAACCAAAGACATTTATTTCTTGTGTCCCATTTGGGTTCCTCTTCTCAGTATTTCTTTGAGGATCATCATTCATTGGAGCAGTCCCTTTTTGGGACTGTGTTTTGTCCCTGAAAGTTATCTTCTCCGGCTTCCATCTCGAGATTTTTGGGGATGCTGAAAGAGGTTGCTTGTCGTTTTTTTCGGGTTTCAGAACCTGGAAGGCTTCCTTTGTGTGCCACATCCGGTCGAGGAGCTCTTCAAAACCAGAGGGTGGCGGAGACCGTCCGACATTCTTTCACGCCCGGTGCATGCAGGGTGAAAGGGTCCCGTTTTTTGTGCTCCTCTCGAATCTAGGGTGGGTCTATGGGTTTCTGTTTCCCCCGCACTATCTTATTCCACAGGTTTCTGTGTCCTTCACCATTGAATATAATATATAGGTTAGGTTAGGTTAGCTATACCTATAGGGTATATATTCAATGCCTTCACAACCTTCTAAATTTCCCCTCCCTTCATCTTCAAACTCTTCCCCTTGTCCTAACCTAACCTATCTACTGCGCACCCACGAAAAAATATCCTTCGCATCTACCTACAGATATAGTAGTCCATCCATCTATTACAGTTCTATAGATATAGTGTTGTATTGCATCTGAACATTTCATAGTTAACATATAGGGTATTGTATCTCCCCCATCTACCGCTAAAAGCAGATAGCTGTAGTTCTTTGAAACCCGTAACCCAAAAAGATTTATGCGTAAAACCTCCACTCGGCTACCTGTTCCAGACTCGAACACAAAACTTTCAATTTCTTTGAAAATTCCTCAGCACTGTTTACAACCTCAGATTCCTTTCCTACATCGTTAATTCCGGTTGGACAAAGCATTTTGTAACTTTCTTGGAAACGGACAATAATGGCTTTATATGTGTGGCGCTACACTTTGTGAGATGACAGGGTTTTAGTTTGTCAAGTCTGACTGACCAACAACAATATTGCGTTTTCAAGAAGCTTTTCTCGATCGGTGGCAGACAGCTACTGTATTGCTGTAACCCTGAGAAATTATTTTTAAGATGAGAATTTGTGGAATAATGCATGTGTTGAGATATACATACTTATATTCATTGAATTTTGGAGGATGGCGAATAAGTTTCATTTAACATTTCTATGGTAACGGGTGATGTTCTATTAAATAAATAAATAAATAAATAGCAACAATTACATTTTCAAGGTAATCATTGATGCAATAAAATGGGTTTAACAAAAGCCAGTTAGACAATCTACTTTTGAAATTATTTTCTGTCTCTAGTATGAGGTCTATAGGTAGTTTATTGAATAATTTGATACCATTCATAACTTCTGGCAGTTTTGGTTAGACGATGACAGGGAATGTCAATTCTATTACAATTTAGAAATGCCTGTCAAGTCTCAATTTAAAATGTTGTGAATTTCTTTATATAGTATATATACAAATTTACGCAATAAGACTTTTATTGTTTTGTTTTTTTAAATATGTTTTGACATGTTATATACAGTATTTATGTTATAAATATATATACTGTACCCAAGGTTAATAGAGAGAAGGTTGAACCATCGCTAGTATACGGCGCAAAGTGGAGGGGGAAGTTTGATTTTTTGATTCATGTAACGTCACACTCGCAGTTCGCCAATTACCAGTCGATTATCAACAACTGATTTTATCAAAATAAATTATCAAAATGACGTCAGCCGAATCAGCCCCCCCATTAAAAAAAGCTTGTGGATTCAAAAAGCATTAGGAATGGTTCAACCTTGTAACTGTACCTATAAAGTTGTTTAAGAATTGATTGCAGTATGATTCCAATAATTGAAAGAAGGATGATTTTTGGTTTTAGAATATTTGGAGGAATAAAATAGCTTATGGTACTTTTTGGTAAGCTTAATACCCGTAGTACTTTCCGAAAGTATACCCTTTTTGACACCCATTATTCTTTATTACAACAATAACTCGAATACTAATATTGTAATAGTAGCCTAAAGCACTTTATAATAAGCTTACTCCATAGAGAAGCAATACTCTCTAGTCTAGTCTGTTCTAGTCTTACTAAAATTCTAGTCTGTTCTCTGAGCTTACACGTAGGCTATAGCAATTCTTTCCAAAATTCTTTTTTAGCGTGTCTCTTTCTTGAAACAAAGAATCCAAATAACGGTAATTTTTTAAAGTGATTTTGATTTATTTTTTCACTTTTTACAGTACAAAAGTGCTGTGGGCGAAGTTGAGGCATACAAGCCTCGGGGTGAACTCGTTATTGTTTACTACAGATAGTGAACGATAATTTAATAGTTCTGTATAATATTATTATACACTCTCTGTATTGGCTACATTCTTATTCAATCAGGTCTGATTGATGCTTGATTCTTTTATAATCTACACAACAGGAGAAGATGAAGGGTCTAATCTTCTTTATAAATCACAGTCAACCCTTCAATATCCTATTACATTTCGGCTTCACCTCGTGTTCAATATTCATATTTGTATTGTGAGCTTGTTATTGCAGTAGTCAATAATGTCATATGCATCTATCAATTCCAATCAATTTGAATTGTCCCTCGGCCAACAATGCGCCCTTATGGGTCTTCTTTCAACGTCTAGCCCTTCTAGTAGGGCTCGGATATTGGTATGATAAGCGGTATGTAAATTTAGTCCAATTATACGAATGAGATTTTACTATGTGGGTGCCTACGTTGATCGTTGGAATCATTTGTTAGAAGTTTTGTGAATCATTTCTATCGATCTTGTTAATGAAGCTTGTGGAAAACTTCCACAAGAAAATCAATCTTTTTGTTCATTATCCTTAGATTTTATTCATTTCTGGTTGAATCCAATTGTGTAATTGTTACAAAATGAATATAATACTTATATGGTAATCGAATTGATTGAAATGGGGTTTTCAATTCATTCATAATAATTTCTAATTTTATTCTGTTTGATTTAATATTATTAGATTTTATCAAACATTAAATTAGATTATCATCTTTATGATTATTCTATTGTAATTATTATTATTATTATGTAGTAATTGTCACAAAATAAATACAATATTTATGATAATTATTATCTTCATTGCTCTATTCTATTCAATATTACTTTATTTAATTAAGCGTCGCGTAATTTATTTTATTGTAAAATTGTTATAAAAATGTGTAATTTATGATAATTTTATTGGTTGAAATTTTCATTGAATTCATTCACAATCACAATATTATTTAATAATATGATGTAATATGAGTTAGCACTAATATTAATAATGAATGAACGTATTGACTGTACGTAAACAATACAATAATTATGTAAGAGGATGTTGATTCTATGTCGTCTCCATGTTGACATAATATTGGGAATGCATTCAAGTAGTTGAGAAAAAATCATTGTTTGATATGCTAATAGATAATATCTATCTTGAATCAAGGTTAATTATGTAATAATTTGAAATTATTTATTTTTGAAGTTACTATTATCAATGTTTCAATAAACTACGACCCATTTTTATTACATAATGTAATTCAACCATTTTATTTTTCTAGGTGAGAAACACACACAGTTATGGATAACAAATCTTGAGAACTCTCTGGTACGTATTTTTTTCAGTTACAATGCTTCAAATAATAAATGATTCAACTAAAATCCAGATAATATTTTCACAATTCTTGAATGAAAGGTCATTAACAAATAACAACAGAAATACAGTACCACTAATTTAGTAGGCCTACTACTAATGTTACAAATCATTTGTATGTAAGATACGAAATAAGAATCTAATGAATTGTATGGTAGAATATTGTGTAAAAGATAACACTTTTTGATGTTGTCAATTTCACTACTTTAAAGTTTGGAATTCTACTTTTAAAGTAGTGGAATTTTACAACATTAAATAATGTTTTCTTATCATGGAGTTCCACAACATCAACATAATTCTATTAATAAGTTAAAATTGTGTTAGTTGTTTACAATTCTTATTTGTCTCGGTCCTATTTTTCTTGTCATTATTTTCTTTATTTCCGATTAATTAGTTGATAATATTTACGCCCAGAACTGTAATAAAGTCCCTAAAATATTACACGTGTATGATAGATACTTGATATTTTTATCGATTTATTGTCATGTTATAAGAGTGGCAATTGACTTTAGTTTCAAATTAAGTGAATGAAAGTGATAAGAGGTATATTGAAATTTGATTGACGTTGAATGTTAATTAGAAGCATCACAAAAAAATTTATTGTAACCCAAGTAGGAAGTCTGCTGTAGTACTTTGCATGCCAGTAACTTTTAGGGGCGTTTAAATCAGAAAAAAATCACAGGAATTAATAATTCCTCGCAGAATATTGAGGTGACAAAGTTGATTTTGCCTCCACCTCTTGAAGCAGATAAAATGGATTCTCAAATTGAATTAGCTTTCTCATTAATGAGAATATTGTTGTAAATATCCATTGAGAATTGTTTTGAATGATTTAGATTTATTATCTTGATATTCGTTGCCGTGACAAAATTCTAACATAGATTCTAACATTTCATCTCTAAATTTACAGTAAAAATTCAAAAGTATCCAAAACATTTCGTGTTTTTGTGTTTCCGTTTTATATAGGCTAGTTTCTGACT
This sequence comes from Laodelphax striatellus, assembly GCA_017141395.1. Taxonomy (NCBI): domain Eukaryota; kingdom Metazoa; phylum Arthropoda; class Insecta; order Hemiptera; family Delphacidae; genus Laodelphax; species Laodelphax striatellus. The sequence goes on along the minus strand of CM029541.1, from coordinate 17,441,727 downwards.
TTCTGTTATCAAGAAGAACTTTTTCAAAATTGGTGAATATTCTGAAAAGTGATATCGAACTTCACTCTAATTTTATAATCTAATATTTTATAACCTAATATTAAATATGTTATGCACGGCGAGATGGAACTACCTTTGGGTCTGCCTATCTTTTAAAGCCAATACACTAATAGTAATTAGTAATTATCTTGATTCTTTCTTATCAAGCATTTCTAAATGGAATAATTGAATAGGCCTATAGACTATTCATGTGACCAGGTATTGGAGAAGTACAGGTCGCTGCCTATTAGTCTTTCCTAAAAATTGTACTTATTTAACCGTTCTAGTAAATAAATATCGTTGAAAACGACCCATAAAATATCAAGCATTTTTGCAAAACAAGCTCATATCATAATGGCAAAATATAGCCGCTACAGAAAGCAAGATAAGGATCTGCCGAGAGGTGAAAAACGAAGACAGCGGTGAAGAAGGAAGAGGAAGAGAACTAAAATCTAACAGGCATAAAGTGTAAATGTAAATACACGACCTGTAAAGTGTTACATAGTCTGGGCACCGACCAGACGACCTAAATTCCCTTTCTTTTGGACTGGCAAGAGAGATGGGAGAGAGAGAGAGAGAGAGTGAGTTGGTAAAAAGTGAGTTTGTGATTACAGAGGCTAGTGTTACATCAGATGACGTTGGAAAGGGGGGTCCCACTGACCTGATGACTGCATAATACTTACCTACTGACTGGCTGAAAACAGTGTTAACGTAGCCTACTTCCAGTGCGCGAGAAAGAGAGAGAGAGTGACAGAGTGAAAGTGAGAGGGTGTCTAGCCACGAAATGAGTAAAACAATACCATGGGAATGGATGATCTTCTAAAGAAGAAGAAGAAGCAGGAGACGGAAGGGGGAAGAGGTAGTGGAAGTTTGTGAGAAACAGTGAGAGAGAGAGGGAGAGAGAGAGTGGGAAATGAGTGGAAGATGTGAGAAAGAGAGAAGGAACGAGTGAGAAAAGATTCGCCAAGTGAAAGTTTGCATTTATCAGTGTTTGTGGGATATTGATGTTGTCCTGAGGAAGAAGTAGACGAAAAGAAGAAGAAGAAGAAGAGGAAGAAGGAGAAGAAGAAGAGATAGAAGAGCATTAGGTTATCAGGTACAAGGTACAACAACTTGTGTCTGCCTCTCAAGATCTTGATACAAGATGTGCAAATTAGTAAATTGGTCGAGTATTATGTAATGTTAATCAGGACTGTTTATACTGTTGTATATTCGAAGTGAATGGATATTAATTGAGGATTTAATATAATACATCCACTGATCGTTAAATAATTACTGTCACATTCTCAATGAATCCCATTGAATCGTATCCGATAAAATAATAATAACAATACAGTCGAAGAAGTAAGTAAATGCAGTTTCCCTTGGAACTTGAGAAACTATCTTTCCTCGTGTCTATGATGATAACTGAATTGAACAGTTCAACGTAATTATTGTAAAATATTATTTCGCTATGAATTTATCTGCTAAATACATTTTCCAATACATCTACTTTGTTACTACTTGTCTCAGTTTCCTCGTGTTTATACTCAGTTCCCTGGTGTCAAAAGTTGATTCCAGTGTCTATTTAAATTACTCTATTTAATTAGCGTTAACGCCAAAACTCATTCTGTATTCCTAAAACCTTTCCATTTTTCTGAAGAAAAAAAAATGAATCGAATAACTTTTCAAATACCTTCAGATTTTCCGTCAGAGATATGTATGATCGAAAGACTTTACTAGTAAACAACATTATATTATATTGAGCTTAGATTTACCAGTAGTTCGTTTTCGTTGACTCTAGGCTTCCAATATCCGCTACTACTCTGAAACATAATCACCGTGTGCAAAATCTATTAAATTTAAAAAAGGATTCACTAGCTCCTCTACCTCCTCCTAGCTCTAGCTCCTCCTCTCTCCTCTAAAGGATAAAGCTCCTCTACCTCAGCATTTTGACGCCATAGTCAACTGAGCAGTGATCTTCCGTGCTTGGGATCAAGGCCGAACTGTAGAAATAGAGAAGGTATGGTTGGAATTTCCGCAACTCCGCACACCAAAGTATAAAGTATTGTATTCCTAGTTTATTACTACTCTGCATCTGTAATACACTGTACTATACTGTAATCTATCTCTTCAGCTTATGTAATTTGTAGCAATCTATTGATAGTTTTTGATAAGATTTTTATTTAATTTTGATTATAAATAATAGTCACTTTATCAGCGTCATACAACAAAATAGTGGTAGGACAAAATAAGTAGCCATAAACAGAGAGAATAGAATTTCAGTAGAACCCCTATAAACCGCCCTCGGTTGGGTCTTTACTCCCTTTAGTTCGATCATTTTTTTTTTTTATATAATTGGGTTGGGCTTTTTAACCCTTAGCCACCGCGACCGCAATTCGATCTTTTGTGGCATCCCCTCTTTGGCTTATGCCATGTTCCATAATCCAAGGCCAGAGCAAAATTTACTCAGGGCCTTGAAGTCCAGTTCTCTTGCCTCCTCTGGTAGGAGGGTTGCCTTTCCAAGAAGTCTCCTCCTCATTTGCAAGAGTGCTGGACATTCCAGCAGCAAATGTTCTGCTGATTCTGTTTCTTCTAAGCAGAATCTGCATTCATCATCCTGACATAGTCCCTTCTTCCGTAACATATACCTGAATGGGCCGTGTCCTGTCAGGAGGCTTACTATTTGCCTCAGCTCCCTCTTTTCCAGGCTTATTACATTGCGGGAAGCCTTTGTTGAGGGTTTAATCAACATTTTTGATTGTCGTAGTCCTTCTGTCCTATTCCAAATCAAAACCTTCTTCTTTTCCTCCCATTCTCGGACTTTAGCTTTACAATAGCTAGTTCGATCATGCTCGATCTCGTGAAAAAATGTATAGGCTAACTGAATTTTTTCCTAGTATATCTTTTGTTAATTTTACTGAAAAAACAATGCATTTATGCATACAGTACAAAAGTTTTTGAAGTTTATATCTTTTATTTCACTCTAAAAAAATGACCGTTTTTTTAGAGTGAGCTACGTAATAATAATTGAATTTCTTGGATATCGTCCCCAGTCCCGAAGGCAACGGATTACAGGGGTTCTACTGTAAATAAATGTATTCTTCTATATGTCATTCGTGTATCGTCTTCTATGTATACTATCTGGCCATAAACAGCATACTTCAAAACCAATCAAAATAAATCAATCTTCGAATTTCCTCACATTAATCAACCAGGTACGTACGTTTCCGAGAAATTTCCGATTAAATTCGAAAGAACGCAATAGTTTTCCTGCAATTTACCAACCAATCACGGCGGATGCGATGCGCCGATCAACAATTAGAAAAAATAACAATTCCTGGAAGTCAGGTGCTGACTGAATGGATAGAGTATCCGCAAAAAGATCACATGATCCAAGCCTAGAATTAGAAACACTTTGGAGATGTAGAATAATTGTAAAGTATAATCGACGGCCACATAGTAACATCTTTTTTTTTATTATACTGTATTCTATGTATTTAACTTGTCATTTATCAGTAATAATTACATCACATTGATGAGTGCAACAGGCAATAAAAACAGCACTCATGACATCAAAGTACTTTAAAATCTTTAAAGACCTTTACAGAAAAAAAGAATAACTTTTTAAAAGACCTTTTCAATAATCTGCGAGATTCAGCATTTGTAGGTTGAGTACAAATTCATGTAATACATAGAATATTTGTAACAATTTGTAACATTGAGTTTTCAAATTCCCAATTTAAATAATAATTAGATACATTAAGTTCGATACAACCTCAATCAATGCCCAACAAAGTAGAATTAAATGTCGAATGAATAGATATCATTATGAGAAATGTTGACAATGCAGGAACTAACACCAAATACTAACGAAAGAAGACGTAGTAGTAAGCCCCGCCTCCAAATTCAAAGAGCCGCCTGATTGGCCAATGGTTGAGCAGTCGCCATTTTAACCAATCAGGAGCCAGCTGTTCGGAAAAGTCACGTGTCATCGGACCGGCCATCTGACTTGAACGAGCTGCTAGCTTCTGATTGGTGGAAATCGTAGAATGACGTCTGTTCAGCTCATTGGCCAATCAGACGTCTCTGAATTTTTGTAGGCGTTCTAAGTCATCAGCATTGTCACTCCCACTTTTCTTAGTGCTTGTTGTACGGTTCAACTTTCTCCGCAATTTGCTCAGAAATTCAATTTTTCACAAATGATTGCTAAATTCAAATCTGATTCACAATCAATAAGTTTAACTACGTTTTACCTTATCATTTATTATGATTATAATCCATTATTCAATACCTCAGAAATGAAATTCCTTATCTTGACACAAATTATGGAAATTATTCTCACAAATTCAAATTACCCAATCTGATTCACAATCTATAATAATTTAACTAAAATTTCCTCATAAATTTTCTCTCCTAAAATCAGTAGAACCAGCACTGTGTAAAAGAATACAATAACGTGGAAATAGTGTGTAACTTTTTGAAATTATGAAATTTTCTCTGAATACTGACTAATATAATAATTTTAGATATTTAATATTTTGATTTATAAATTGAGCAAAGTGGTCCAATTTTTTGGCAACAGAACTGTTTGTCAATCAATCATAAATCAAGAACAATCAGAAAAAATCCCACGAGTTGTCAACCAATAATCATGATTTAATTTCCGAATTTCCTCTCAATTAACGTTATTTTTCTCTATTATATTTTAGATATTTTCCGGGAAATCTATCAAATTCAGAATTCAGCTACACTCTAGGGAGCTACATTACTCGTTAACTATTTTACAGTGCGCTATATTGTTCAACTAAGTGTTATTAAAGATAGTCAAGTTGGTAATCCTAAGGCTAGGCGTACACCGGTTAGTCAAGACAAGACAAGACGAGATTAGTCACATTTAGTCACAGTACTTTACATAGTTGCTTATGAAGCAACACACACCGATTAGTCATTGCATCGGTGTGTGCTGCTTCATTAGCAGCTATGTGAATTACTGTGACTAAACGTGACTAATGTCGTCTTGCCTTGACTTACTGGTACGCCTAGCCTAATGCTGAAAAATGTCTGGTTTTTGGGAAAAATGTCACGATTCCTGATAATCCTATATTAAGGTGGTTAATTTTATTTGATTTAAGGGTGTAAATTCTTTGAAGAGCTATAGCAATAAACATGGTTCCTATAGATTGCTACAGTACGCTTTGCTCTATAGAACTGGAACATTTCACATGCTATAGAGCCACTTCACTATGCACCACTCTATCTACAGATATAAACTGGAGCAGTAGGCATAGCCTACATGCCGCGTTTATTACTACGCGGAAACAAAAATAAGACGGGCGTCGCTTATAGAATTATACCAACTGGGAATTATATAAACGGACCTACTTCTCGTCGGTGTCTGGAGAGGGAAGCACTGAATTATATCGTCGACTATACCTATATAGTACGACTATATTCAGTACATTGTATTAGGACTATATATATGTAGTAGGACTATATAATAAGTAGGACTAGATAATTCTTCCGTAACGCAATGACGGTGCTATAGTGTTTGTGTGTTACTCTATTTTTTACGCATGCGTACTGCGTCAATTTGTTACGCAATATCTGGTGCTTATGATTGGTGAATGCAGGCATTGACACAGGATGCTGGGTATTAGCAAGCGATGGGAAGTTGTTCAATGCATTTAGGACAGGGGTTCACAAGTTGCAGAAAAATAATTGAGTGTTGAATAATAACGGATTTCAGCCGATTAAATTGATTTTTATTATGAGAAAGATTCATACAAGAAGTACATGAAAATGTATTCTTTATAAAATTTATAAATACATACACTTCAAGATGTAATCTCATCATAAACATCACATTTTCTTCTTCTTCTTTATCTTCCTCCTTCTTCTAAGACTTTTTCTCCTCCTCCTTCTTATTCAACTTCTTCTTCATCATCTTCTTTTTATCCTTTTTTTCTTCGTCTTCTTCTGTTCCTGCTCCTCCTTGTCCTTCTTCTGCTCCTCCTCCAGCTTCTTTTTCTCCTCCTCTTCCTCCTCCTCCTCCTCCTCCTCCTCCTCCTCCTCCTCCTCTTCCGCGTTCTTCTTCTTCTTCAGTATCATCTTCTTTTCTCCTCCTTCTTCTTCTGCTCCATCCTCTATTTCTCCTCCTCCTTCTACTTCTTGTTCTTCATCATAATACCATCATCATCATCTCCATCGTCGTCTAAAAGAGAAGAGAAGTAGCCGGATTTTGATGGTTGGTGGAGGGCGGGTAGGTAGAGGTTGACCTTGGGCCGTGCCTTTTATGGGCACACGGAAATGGCCTTGGCAATGGCTCTTCAGCTCGGCTCGGCTGTACTGGGGCCTCAGGCGGCGGCGACAATTTGCACAGGAAAATGAATTGGAGAAAAGATTTGAGAAGATTTAAACCTAGGAGAAGGATGAACAGGAGCAGGAGAAGCGGAGGAAGAAGTAGAAGAAGAATATGAGGAAGGAGAAGAAGAAGAAGAAGAAGAAGAAGTAGAAGAAGAATATGAGGAAGGAGAAGAAGAAGAAGATCAAGAAGGACATGAAGTACACTAATTTTGCTAGAATTATTGTGTTTCTAGCTATTTTATAGGCCATTAAACCCAGGCCATATCATCCAGAGAGAATGGAAGTAAAATATAGCCTTCTATAATCTATGACTATGATTTCATATATAAATACTCATGCACTGCATATATACAGTAAACTCATTGTATCATGTTATGGCGAAGCCAGAATAATAATCGAGATGTATTAAATTAAAATAACAATATTGTAGCATTACGTCAATTTCATCATTGTCTAGAAACTATTTCATTTTATTGTATTACATTTTCATTGTGGTCAAGTCACGATTGAAAAGAAAAATATATTGGGAAAATTAATTCTTGTAGGAAAACTCCTCTATGTGGGAGGCCCAGTGTTTTTCCTTTGAATAATGTTGTTGAAAATAGTTTTATGATTGTCGTTAACCCGAACAAGGAAATATTTGATCATATATTGCGTCAATAAATTGTTCTTAAACTTTACAAGTACCAACGTTTTCACTAACGTGTATCATGAGGGGGGGGGGTGTTATGACACATTATAAATCGCTTTTAAAAGCCTATTTCATTGAATTTTGTTCCGTAAAACAGGGAAAAGGCGGACATACACTAGACAAAAAGAGAAGACAAAAAGAGAAGTCGTTCTATGTAATAAATTCACATGTAAATTTTATAATTATTTTTCTATACTCCTATAACATACTTGAACACCAGAATCTATAAATCCTTACTAGTGATTACAAAATTTCCGTACTGATCTCCACCAAAGTCCAAGCCTTCCTTACAAAATACAATCATCATTTGACAAACAAATATGGTTCCTGAATAATTTTATAGCAAAATTCGTATCTGTATTCAGATTGTAGGTGTACAAATAGCTGCACATATCTTTTTTCTTTCTTCCGTAATGAATACCAACAAGATCCAAGGCTTCCGTACTAAATACAATCAATAGACATATTAAATATCAATAGACATATCTATAAAAATCAATAGACATAACAAGGAAAGATGATTTCTAAACAATTTCATAGCGAAAATCATAGCTGTATTCAGATTTTAGTCGTATAAACAGCAACACAAGACTGCTAGTAGACTACCAGAGGGAATAGAAGTAAAAACACTAACTTACTACTTATTCTAATTTTATACTCTCTGGCTAGTACAAAATTTGTCTCGTTCAAATTTGTTTGTTCGTAAATATGCGTGGCGAAGAGACACATTAATAAAACCAACAACAAAAGAAAAGAATGATGGAAGATGAGTAGTGGTGTGGTGTTGGGGGGGGGAAGAGTAAAACGGAGGGCGTTGATTGGCCAGAAAGAGGAAACGCAGACATAATAATTCGGACTCGACTAAGTTCGCTTCTGTATGCGCGCACACTAGAAAGAGGAAGTGGGCAATTCCTTACATCCTCTCTTTCGTAGCAAGCTACAACGTATTTGGTAACGAGCACATAATAACCGAAGAACTGAGAGAGAGAGAGAGAATTGAAGAGAGATTGAGATAGAGAAAGGAAGAGAGAGCGAGTGAGAGAGATAAGATAGAGAGAAAAAAGAAGAGAAAAACGTTGATAGAGAGAAAAACAGAAAGAAAATTGAAGAGAGAGAAATATGATGAAGAAAGAGGATTGAAGAGTGTGAAAGCAGAAAAAAGGTTGGAGAGGAAAAAATAGAGATAGTGAGAAAGATAGAGTGAGAGGGAGACAAATATGAAGAAGAAAGAGAATTGAAGAGTGTGAAAGTAAAGGAAAGAGTGAAGAGGAAAATAGAGAGATAGTGAGAAAGAGAGAGAGAGTGAGTGAGAGAAATATGAAGAAGAAATAGAAGGAAAGAAGTAGTAGAGGAAAGAGATGGAAAGGAAAATGGAGAGAGAAGTGAGAGTGATGGGGGGAGGGGGTTCAAAAGAGTATGAGAGAAATATATAGCCAACGTAGAAGTAAGAGGATCTCAAAGAGACTATAAAGGGATAGGATGGGAAAGATATAGAATGTGACAGTTAATGAGAGATAAGAGAGAAGAAAGATAAAATGAGTGAGAGAGAGAGAGAGAGAGAATGAGTTAGATAGCGCTACCGGAATAGGGTCATGCACAATGTGGGCATCTACAATTCTACAGTAGTTATAGTCAAATTATTCTTAATAGACTCTACTGCGGAAGAACAGGGAGGGCTTGAGAGTTGTATACTACTGTATTAAAAACACACCCAATAGAAGTTTTCGTTGATGGAGAATTAAACGCTGTTAAATCAGAAAATAAGATGATGAATGACCTATTTTTGAGATTCCATATTAATGTAAATCAACTTCATGTATAGATAGCTATTATTCCTGCTATTCAATCTTTTACAGCTAATGAATTCAAGATTTTTGTCTATTGAAATTTGTGTCTATTGTAATGTATTTTTATGAAGAAAATAAAATTCAATTTCAATTGGATCATAGAAACTAACCTCTTGACTTGTTTATCAATCTACTTGAAATCAAATGATTAATTGTTTTTTCTGTATTTTTTCCAGGTGAGACATCCAAGAACTGCCAGTTGCTACCAGTTGTATCATAGCTTCTTATTATCACATAACGGTATGTAATAAGTTAGTGTTTATCAAAACCTGATCGAGTAATAATTGTAGTGGTAAATACTTTGAATCCTTATCAACTATTTATTTGATTGATCATTCATTCACTTATCTGTAATATCATAGACTCTCAATCAATGCATAGTTTATGGTAATATACACACATTACAGTAAATTTGTTTATTCGTATCGTTTTCTTATCGGAGGATTAGCCTCACGGGTTGCTTCCTCTCTTTATTTTTGTGTCGGTCACCCATCCAAGAGAAATCTAGAGTGTTCGTGACTTCATAACAATGATGATATTATAATTGTGACAGCTTGTCTTGGAGCTATCAGGTACAAGACAAGAAATAAGATAAGTAGAAAATAAAGAAATATATAAGAAATAGTAATCTATCCCAGGAAATTACGAAAATCACTTTCAATTTAAAACCAAATATTTAGTTCGAATTCTCGATCATAGATCTAACATCAAAACAAGGTGTCACAATTTAAAAAATTAACACTTGCATCAGAGATATTGTGAAACTTGTCCATAGTAGGTAAGAATGGAAAACAATTAAGTCTATTCCTCATTAATATATTTGAAAAACAAACTCAAGTTTTGATGCTCTTGGCATCATCTTTAGTGTAGTGTTACAATTTTCCTAAGTGAAAACTAAACTCAAAGCAAAAACCAAACTCATCCAATGCTCAAGAACCATACAGAGCTGTATCAACTCTATCTCTGTAACTTTTCCCCATTTTTTTCCCATCAGTACAGTAGGGTAATAAAATATACTATTCAACTGTTATTATTTATTTATATACTAACTTAAATTTTTCTATATTAACTAGAGTAAACCTACAGATACTCCAAGCCTCTAAGGCTAGGCGTACACCGGTTAGTCAATACAAGACAAGACAAGATAAGTCACGTTTAGTCAGAATAATTCACGTAGTTGCTTATGAAGCAGCACACACCAATGCAATGACTAATCAGTGGGTGTTGCTTCATAAACAACTATGTGAAGTACTGTGACTGAACGTGACTAATCTCGTCTTGTCTTGACTAACTGGTGTACGCCTAGCCTAATATGTATACCATGTAACTATATAATAAATATAATATTATTACCTTCTTCCCATTACCCACGCACAATCCTAGAGCTCATGTGGGCATCACCCTCGTCAAAAAAATCAATGTTTAGACGGTTCTTCAAACAAGTACCTATGCAAATCACAATACAGTCAGAAAGCAGATAGATGTGCGCCCTCGCACTATTGCTCAGCCGGCGCTTATTTCTGTAAATAGATTCCGGAAATAAAATCTCTTCAGTTAGGCCGGGACAGTTGGCAAGAGGAGGATATCCCCGGGCACCAGACACGGAACTAGTCGTGGAAAAATACGCACGCGCATTTTTGACCGTCGCAGTTGGCACCATTGTAGTTTGGCGCGCGAGCGCGGGAATCCAAAACAGAACAAGAGACCGACCTGGATTTGTGTGTGTGTGTGTTCTTTTGAAAACCTTTGAAACCTAGTTTCTGAGAGGAGAAAATAAATCAGTGCAAGAAAGGGGTAGTAGGTGTGAGGGGGGGGGAGGAGGGGGAAAGGAATGAGAGGCTGTAAAAGAAAAAGTGGCCGCCCTGATAAAAACACGCGCCAAATCCGAATTTGGCGCGCTACTCGTGATCGACACGCTCGAAAACGTTGATTAGAATTTTTCTTCATTTCGATTTGATTGTATTATTGAAGTGACCATGTTGATTTATTCGAATAGTCGCTACTGGTGTTTTAACACTTGGAACATTAAAAAGGAATGATTGTTTCAAAAAAGTTAAATAGATCATTTCAAAATTCATATTCTCTATTTTCTCTGTATAAATACAGTACATTGGATTGGCAAATGCCTGCTAATCTCAGTCGTCATTATTAACCTAATCTTAAAATTTTAAAATACAACTCATACAATGAATACATCATCCAAAATCAAGTAGAATACAGTTAAACAATCTTAGCCAGACAAAAATTCGTTCAACGAGTAAAACTCTCCTTCTACAACAAATTTTTTGATTCCAAAGATTCTTAAAGGAAATCGAAAGAGGAGCTATGAAAATCCATCGAATTGAATTTAAGTGCCGTAAAATGACGTTATCCAAACGAGAACCAATGAACAAATCTACGCATGAATTAAGGAATCTGCAATGACGTCATTTTACAATGGTTTAAGTTGATTCAATGCGATGGATTTTCGTAAGAACTGAGCGCTAGATTTTACCATTGATTTTTGATAGGTAAATTAAAGATTGATTTTAGAGAGTGAAATCATTGATTCTATCTAAAATCAATGATTTTACTCCCTCGACTTAACAAAGTATTCTACTTCGTTGAAACAACGATGCCTATCTTAAAGCTTGTTTGGCTTTATACTATCTTTAAGCTTGTTTGGCTTTTGAATGAAGTATATTCAAAAGTCAAAACGTTTCAAATATGTTCCTATTATATTGATTCTGATTTCGAAGTACTTTTTATTTAATTTAAAAATTCAGATCATGTTTGAATCACTCCACATTCAAGTGTTGTAAACGTCAGAGTCAGAATTTTATCACTTGGTTATAAGCTGAACTTTAGAAGTATCGAGACTTCCAAATTTTTTAATTCGTCGACTTGAGATTCAACTCTAATATTGCCATTAATCTAAATTGACTGCAAATCTCATATCATAATAGTTAATGAGCTTCTGAAATAATGAAGTAATGTGTATAAATTACTCAACTTCTTTATTCATCGACTACGAATGTAATATTATAGTAAGTTTATAAGTAATGGAATAATGTAGTAATTGTACTAATGGTACAATTATTGTAATAATGTAATAATTGTAATGATAATGTACTAGAAAATAATGTACTTGGTGTGGAAACATGAGTGTATTTTCGTGTGAATATTATGTGATAGTTGACAGATTTTATTGTAGTATTTCATTTCTAAATATTTTTAAATTCTTGTATTTGTAAATACAAGACTCTATTCTTAAATCTATACCAAATTCAATGGAACCCCCAACTCATGAACATGAACACACCTCAAGTATAGTATGTTGTTATTATAGCAAATAGACTGGACTACTGTATTGTTACAGTTGTTCGTAATGAATTAACACTGCAATATTTGGAATAGATAAGATGTATGTTGAACAAATACCTTGATAATTATGTGGTTTTAGGAAAAGATTTTTCATAACCAATTACTGTATTTTAAAAGCTAGCTGAAGCTTAAACGAATGAAACAATATTCTTCCAAATTGAACTACGCAGTACGCATTTAGTAAACCGCATCCCAAGTGGCTACTTCTCTCTTACCACTTTTTCTTCTTTATCTTCTTCTTCCTCCTCCTCCATTCTATCTCTATCTTCTGGTCGGCAGTATCCATTGCTGCAGTTCTACGAGCATTTATTTCCTCCTGTTTACGAAACGAACCAAAGCTAGACAACTCAGACCAGCAATGATTTATATTTCACGTGAGACGATTTGGAGGAAGGGTTGGGAGGGGCAAGAGTGTATGACGTACTCTTTCTAGTCACTCTCTTACTCTCTCTCAGTCTCTCTTCGTCTTCGCCCCCACGCCCTGTCACTCACCTGTCTTCAACCGAACAAAGAACAGAACACGGAAGCGTTGAGACACATTCCTCTTTTGATTTTGTTCTTGCGCTCTCTGTTCCTTCTGTTTATTCTCTTCTGTTTGCTACCTCCTCGTGGTACAACTGAAAGGAATGTGATGCGTTGGCGGTGGGAGAGAGAAAAAGAATAGAATAGAATAATCACTTTATTCACGCAGATTACAAAATATGTCGCTTAAATTCTATGAAAGTCATTACAATGATCGTCATTTAAAAATAGTAATTACAGCATAAGATTAACTAAACAAAACATGAAGTAAGAAAGACTTTAAATGAAAATATATAGGTATAAATTTTAATTCAAGATTTTTGAATACAACTTAATAATAGTAAGATTTATTTTATTAAATGAACGTCATTGAGAATAAAAGTAATTGATTTTGTATCTACATGAAATGGCGGAGTTTGGACATATAGAAACCATAAAAGAGAGAAAAAAAGAGAGAGAGAGAGAGAGTAGGATCGAGAATGATAGAATCGAAAAGATAGAAGAAGAAGGAGTTGGTGACGACGTTTGAGAAATGAACTATTGAAGATGAGTTGATGAACTGTGTTCTAGCATTGAATATAAAACCTATATGAATATAGGGTATATATTCAATGGTTCTAGGGACTGATCAATTTTTTTGTGTACCTATTATATTAATAAATGAATTACAATTTTTTAATAATAATTATAGATATCTATAAGAATATTTATCTATAACTATATCTATCTATATGAATATAGGGTGTATATTCAATGGTTCTAGGGACTGATCAATTTTTTTGTGTACCTATTATATTAATAAATGAATTACAATTTTTCTATAATAATTATAGAAAATAGAACGGTAATAATGTGAGTCATGTCATACTGTATAACTTATGACATAATATAGACTGTAGTTATTGATGGTATAGTACCAGACATATTAATATATCCAGTAGTATCGTTATATGTACATAAATGTATAGAATTCTTCTTTTATGCTCTCTGAAGTACCGCAGTTATACATATAGATATACTTTTACAGATATAGCTTGAAGCTACCAGCATAGACAAAGGCTAGGCGTACACCGGTTAGTCAAGACAAGACAAGACAAGATTAGTCACGTTTAGTCACAGTACTTCACATAGTTGCTTATGAAGCAACACACACCGATTAGTCATTGCATCAGTGTGTGCTGCTTCATAAGCAACTATGTGAATTACTGTGACTAAACGCGACTAATCTCGTCTTGTCTTGTCTTGACTAACCGGTGTACGCCTAGCCTAACTGTATAGTTAGTCTATGCTACCAGGCAATGCCTGAAGCACAGACCAGGTATAGCGTATGTATAGTATAGGTATACTGTTATTATCTCTGGCCTGAAGATGGTGATTGCGTATAGAACCACAAGTTGCTCCAGCAAGTGTCTCGTGGAGGGGATAGGTGTTGTGGGAGAGAGGGAGGGGGTATGACCTTGACATCAGCTGTGGGTGTTCGTTATGATGTCGGCTGAGTGTTGGTCTGCTCTGCACTACGCTCTCATGAAGTCACGTGACACTCACTTCCTTCACTAGACTGGTAACCGCTGGATTTGAAGAAAACTGGCTACACTGATACTGCTGCTACTACTGTTATTATACTTCTGCTTCTGTTCTAAATGTCGTTGTTCTAAATAGATGTCGTCATTGTTGATTGATTGATTTATTTATTGTACTAGGTTTTTTCAGTACTTATATCAAATGAAAAATACTTTTTATCAAATGAAAAAGTAACTGAATATTTGAAAATATTATGATTCCTAGTGAGAATTTGTTTCCGCTCTTATGTGACAAGAAAATTTTTCTAGTGTAAGTGCTAAAATGAGGTGAAATTATTGATTTATATCTCCTTCTCCTAGAATATTTTAATCAGTATTCATTCTTTTGTAGATAATTTTCCAAATCAGGTTGAATCTACAAACAATTCCACTACCAATACTTGTTGTCTAACTACCTAATACAATTCTGTATCTCAATAGATCCGATAGTTGTACAATAAGTTCCTATCTCATTCAGAGTCTGTTCATAACAAACTTTGAAATTTTTTCAAACTTTGATTGTTGAAGTTGTATAGATGGAACAATAGTCGCTTTGTTGTAAAATAAATAATAGTGTCAATAGGCTTGTATTCTTTACAAATAGTACTGTAGTTGTTTGCTTATCTCAGCAATGCACTAGGAAAAGCTAAATCAATACGCCTGGTTATATCCGGTATCAACTTATTTATATTTTCATCGGATCAAGGAATGAAGCTATTGAAGTTCAAGCTTCATTATTAATAAAAAAAATTATTTCTGTAAATTGTTCTGTAAAAATTAGAAGATTTTATTTACAGAAAAATTGTTCAAAAGGTTAAAATTTATTTTAACTTTGACTTTGGCCCTTATTCGACTTTCTGAATGCAATTTTTTTTAGAACTTAGTATTCCATTTCCATTTTAGAAAAATTGTAGGTGCTTGAAAATACATTTCAAATGTATTTATTAAGCTATACTACACAATTCAGCTATTTAGTAATAGAATTGTAATTAGACAGTGATAGGCTACAGTCCATTCAGAAAATTATGTAATCTTCATTATACTCAAAAAATAAAAAAAGGAGAATTTTGTATCCAAGTAATTAGACAGTGATAGGCTACAGTCCATTCAGAAGATGAGTTAATTTCCATTATATTCAAAAAATAAAATAAGGAGAATTTTGTATCAATATTGTCTGTGCTAGAACCACTTACAAAATTGGGAAAATTTGGTACAAATTTTAATCTTTAAATAATTTCTCATTTTTGCAAAGTTCACAAAGTACTGTTACCTTGAATGACTTGCTTGTTAAAATCAATTTTATCTATAGTCAATTAATTTTTCGAAAATAGAAATTGAATATCAATAAATGAAATATTTATCTGGAAAAAACTAATTGAATAAGATAAGCAATATTTCAAAGATATTATAGTACTGTAATAATGGTTATGAAATAAACAATTCTTTTGTGGCATAGAAATTGCTAATTTTTAAGTGATTATCATAAATATATGAGTCAGTCACCACACTCCATTCACTTCAACTATTTCGGTAAGGGTTTGTTCTGGTGATTGCGTATTCACGTGCTGATAAGTGTGACTACTGCAACACAGAGGGAAACGTGATCCGTTCTATTTTGCTCGGTTCCCCTTCACTTCTCTGTCGGGGGATTATTGTTCGGGGGATCAGTCTGTCTGTGACGTTGTGTTCTCGAATCCAGAAGCCACACTGCTACTTCCATCGTCGCATGCTCGGAAGTTGAAAAATCCCTGCAACGGAAATGGAACTGATTTGATAAAAAATAACTTACGAAAACTCTTCCATTTTGGGAGTTAACATGTACAGAAAGATGAATATCCAGACAAATTTTCCTATACTCGTCATAAACTTTATAGGCTACTATCTCGGCAAAGTTACCACCCTGTACTGTCCACCGCTGGTAAGTTGACTTCTGAAAGGAATGCGACGTGACGTAAGGCATTAGAAAACAAGGCAGTGAGAATACAAACACTATCAATGGTCTACTACTTGTTAAAAGTACTTGTCTAGTACTTGTTAAAAGCAAAGACATTAACTTACCAATCTTAGTATAACATCAGAGTACAATTTTGAATGGAAGGTCTCAAAGTTGTCTTGAACACACATTTATTAAAATAGAGAGATACCGCTCTCGGTTGTTACACCATTATCAATCTCTGGTATATGTGTACAAAAAACATATATTATATTGAAGTTCTGAATTTTTGGATCCATAACGAACTGCGAAGTTAACACTATTGTTTCACATTTATGTTATTTACAGTAAAATTTGACTGCATGTCGTGAATTCTAGTGTTGAAACAAAATATTATATCTTTATATTATTATATACTTTATATTATCTCTATATAATTTTTATACAATATTTTGAATAAAAAGACTCGAAGTTATTCATAACCACAAATTTATTAAAATAGAGAGATACCGGTTTAGGTTGTTATACCATTATCAATCTCTGGTAAACCTCTACAAAATACATGTAAACCAGGACTTGAACACTTGCACGGGTGAAGGGGTTGGATGATTAATGCACTATGTTTAAAATCTTTTGGAGATTCTCATGTATTGATTGATTTGTATTGCCAGACTAATAATCTATACAACATTATTTGTGTACAAGCAACCTTCCTGGATACTCCTCACTTTTTATAAGTTTCCGGTGTTAATTCGGTCGCTTACTAGAGAAGAGATAGGAATCTGTTAGGATCTGTTAGATAGGAATAAGACAATCTGTTATCTATGTTACTATGCTTCGGCAATTTAACTTACAATACTGTGAATTAGTTACAGAATTTAGTTCACAAGATTACTAAACTTTGTTTCACATACTCCACATGCGTAATAAGACTCGCACCAGGAAGTAATGACGTTACCAATAAGGGGTCAACGACCCTGTTTCAAGGTCACACGCTGTCCTTGGGAATAATTATTGTTTTTCTTTGGCAACCACTTCCTACTGGTTTTGTTTCTCTCTCTCACTCTTTCTCCTTCCTCATCATCTGTTCCATTATCTGTAATATCGTTTACTCCCTTCTCTCCACTCTTCTTTCTCTCCTCTTTCTCAATATCTCTCTTTTCTTCTTTTACTCATTCTCAGTGGCGTCATTTCACCAAAACCTTGCAACACCGAAGGGGAGGGTGGGGGTATGGAATACCCTCCACCAAAGAGGGAGGCCCCGCCCCCCCCCCCCCCGGAAAATTGAGCAATTTTGAAACCAAAAAGATGGTTTTAAGCTTATTTTAAATGTCAAATGCACTTTGAATTATAAAAAAATTATGAGTAAAATTTCCTTAAATATAGGCCTACGCAGAAAATTAATGCAAAACGACAATTATTATTATTGACAACAGACAGAATCATAGTAATATTTTGGTGAGTTGATCATTTTCTTAGATAAAAACGATAAACGTGATCAATACGTTCAGACGTTCGTACTATAAATAATACATTGGCTCTGCTGTTAATATTCAGACCTATACTGTATACCTATATACAGTACACTAATAAGTACTACTGAATTGACTATTGAATAGGACTACGTGTTTGAAGACTGTTAATAGTAGTTAAATAGTGTAATAAATTAATATTTTTTAAAATTACAAGAATACAAAGATTTTTACTCTGCCGCTAAGTTTTTAACATTTGACCGGATAAAATGCTTATTTGTACATTAGCTAGAACAGAATATTTTCTGTAACCCAGGTATCAGGGGGGGGCAAATGCCCCCCCCCCTGCCCTCCCCAAATGACGCCCCTGCTCATTCTCGTTCCTTATCTATTCCATGCTCTACTTTTACTCCCTTCACACTCCTCTTCTCTCCTCTTTCCTCTTTCTCATTCTCTCTCTATCTTCTTCTTCTTCTTGTTCTTCTTCTTCTTCTTCTTCTTCTTCTTCTTCTTCTTCTTCTTCTTCTTCTTGTTCTTGTTCTTCTTCTTCTTCTTCTTCTTCTTCTTCTTCTTCTTCTTCTTCTTCTTCTTCTTCTTCTTGTTCTTCTTCTTCTTCTTCTTCTTCTTCTTCTTCTTCTTCTTCTTCTTCTTCTTCTTCTTCTTCTTCTTCTTCTTCTTCTTCTTCTTCTTCTTCTTCTTCTTCTTCTTCTTCTTCTTCTTCTTCTTCTTCTTCTTCTTCTTCTTCTTCTTCTTCTTCTTCTTCTTCTTCTTCTTCTTCTTCTTCTTCTTCTTCTTCTTCTTCTTCTTCTTCTTCTTCTTTTGTTCTTCTTCTTCTTCTTCTTCTTCTTTATTTCATTTGTTCTTCTTCTTCTTCTTCTTTATTCTTATTTCTTCTTCTTCTTCTTCTTCTTCTTCTTCTTCTTCTTCTTCTTCTTCTTCTTCTTCTTCTTCTTCTTCTTCTTCTTCTTCTTCTTCTTCTTCTTCTTCTTCTTCTTCTTCTTCTTCTTCTTCTTCTTCTTCTTCTTCTTCTTCTTCCTTTATTCTTCTTCTTCTTCTTCTTCTTCTTCTTCTTCTTCTTCTTCTTCTTCTTCTTCTTCTTCTTCTTCTTCTTCTTTCTTCTTCCTTCTTCTTCTTCTTCTTCTTCTTCTTCTTCTTGTTCTTCTTCTCTTACTCATTCTTCTTTCTTGTCTGTTCCAAGCTTCGACACCCTTCTCAATGCTCTTCTCTTCTCTTCTGTCTCTCTCTCTCTCCTCTTTTTCTTTTTGTCATTCCTTATCTGTTCCACTCTAGTTTAGTTTCTCTCTTCTCCTCCCTTGTCCGAGCAACCCGTTTAGACTAAACAAAATAACTCTCATTATCCACTATTCTTATCAGTTTCCCCTTAAGTCTTTCTGATAAGCTGTGGTACTTCCTGCATTGAGATTAGTGGTAGTTACTGGTTAATGTCTTGGTGAGTGTGACTTTTTAAAGCTTTATTATGCTATAGCATAGAGGAATGAGTTAGATTGTTTAACTTGAAGCTTCAGCTTTGAGAAATGGAAGAAGAGATTTGTATTATTTATTTACTGTATTTATTTATTATGTTAGAGCCAGAAGACTAATGTATTGAGTTATTATTGGTTTTGTATACTTCATTAATTTTAGAACTAAATTTATTTATTTTGGTGTGAGGAGAAGGAGGGGTGGGAGGAGAAGAAGGAGATGGATGAGGATAAGGAGGAGAAGAAGGAATAGAAGGAAAAGGAAGAAGAAGAAGGAAAAGAAGGAGAAGGAGGAAAAGAAGAGGGAGAAGAAGGAGGAGGCGGAAGAGGACGAGAAGGAGGAAGAGGACGAGAAGGAGGAGGTAGAGAAGAAGGGAATGCAGGAGGAGGAGAAGAAGGACAAGGAGGAGGAGAAGAATAAGGAGAAGATGGAGAAGGAAGAAGAGGAGGAGAAGAAGAAGGACTGGAAGGAGAAAATAACACCAATTTCAAAAATTTCCGTTGATAACATAAAATACCGTTCCATTTTTTTATAAAAACGAACTTGAACCACCAAAGATCAAATCACCAAAAAAACATCAAAATATTCACCAGAGTAACTGATATCTGAAGGCTAACACATCCAAGTAACTGTTAACATAATTTGGGAGATTAAGCAGCGTTGTAATGATTCAGCGATTGAACAAACAGAACCGGATATCAATGTGTGGTACAGTAAGCGTCTGACTAATAATACTTCATCATAAATGAATGATTCATAGATGCCACAAGGACGACAACATGTTTGTAGAAAGATATTTTTAGCCGACAAAATTATTCAAATTATAAAGAACAGGATTGCTGACGAACGGTTGGACAACACTGTTATTTAATTTTTGAATTATTTTGTCGTAAGTCTTCAATCGGAAATGTGAGAGATTCTATAATTCTTTCAAGATTTGAATTGTCTTCGTCGTAAACAATGTCATGTAATGAAAGGTAGACAATGAAATCAGAGATAATTGAGTAGTCTTCTCCTTTTCTGCGACTAAATCAAGCATTTTATAGACTTTACTTTAAATCGAAAATTCTCAGACTTGCCTCCATCAAGAAGGACAAACGAGGAAAAGAAACAAAGAGCTTGAGATGAAAGGATCTTGATACATTTATAAGAGGAAAGATAGCTCTTAAAAATATAAAATAGGCTATATATATCTTAATAATAGCTCGATATAATATGATGATTATTTCTCTACTAGTAATTATTCTTTCTAAAGAGTAATTTAATATATTATTCTTCCTTCACTTGTTTTCCACCATTCTTCCTTTTATTTAGTCTCAAATCTTTAATTCATCCCACATCACTCAATCTTATTCTTCTCCTCCAATTCCTCATCCTCCTCCTTTATTTCTCAGTCTCCACCTCCCCTTTTCCTATCACGCCCCATCCTCCTCCTCCTCTCCTTTTCTTTCTTCTGCTCCCCTCGGATATTTCTTCTCCTTCTCCTCGTTATCTTCTTTTTCGTTACTCCATTTCTATACTAGCTTTTCTTTCTTCTCCTACTTTTCCTTTGCGTTACTTCATCATTATGTCCATTTCGTTTCTTCTTCTTCTTCTTCTTCTTCTTCTTCTTCTTCTTCTTCTTCTTCTTCTTCTTCTTCTTCTTCTTCTTCATCTTCTTCTTTTCTTCTCTGCCTATACCCCTTGCTTCCCCTATTCTTTTGTTACTTCATCTCTATACGTTCTGTTTTTTCTTCTTCTTCGTCTACCTCTTCTCCTCCTCTTATTCCTCCTCCATCATTCACCAATTCCTCTCACTCTCTCTCTCTCCTAAACCATCCTCCTTCCTCTTCCTCAATCTCTTCACCACACTCAGTTTCCTCACTATCCTTTTGCTCACAGCATCCGTATATTATCCTTCGCTTCCTTGACAACGGTTTCCAGTGGCAGGATCAAGGAGGCTGTTGATGGGAGGGGTGGTGGCGGGGGGTGGCCCTGAGCCGCGCGGAAATAGGAAGCATCCTCTGCTCAACTAGTAGTAGCAACAGCAATAATAACGGAACCACACCGCTGCCTTCTATAATTCTCACACGACCAGCCAGTCACAAGTTTAAGTTTAAGGTCGCGCTATATAGGAAGAAAAGAAGACAAACTGTTAATAATCATAGGTTCACCGGATTGTTATTCTGCCTAGTTCAGTCAATAGTGGATTTCATCAATAATGACAAGATTTAAAAGACTGTAGATGATTATAGGTACTCCAGATTTTTACAAAGCCTAGTTCAATCAATAGTGAATTCTGTTATTGGAGAATTCGTAAATTCTGTTCACTAGTTCATACGATTAGTCACAGGTTCAAGGTTCTGGTTATAGGCTATAGGAAGAAGTCGAACTGTAAATAATGATAGGTACACCGGATTTTTACACTGCCTAGTTGAAGATTTTGTTATTGAAGAATTCATGTAGTCTGTTCATCAGTTCACGGGATCAGTCACAGGTTTAAGTTTAAGGTCGTGCTATATAGGAAGACAAACTGTAAACATGTAAACATTTATAGGTAAATCAGATTTGTATACTGTCCAGTTCAATCAATATTGGATTTAATCAATGATGACGAGTTTAGAAAAGAATGGAAAATAAAAATAGAGAAATAAGTCTTTTTACCAGTAATTAGTTCACAAGATCGTCACTGCTTTAAGGAAGTAAATTTGTAAATTATCTTGGATACATTAGATTTTTATAATTTCAGTTTAATCAATTGTGGATTTTATCAATAATTACAAGAGTCATTAGTCAACAACAGCCATCTACAATATCTAAAATCTAAATATCTAAAGTCAATAACAAAAATTTACATTGAGCTAATAATATCTAACTGGAGGTAGCACTGATTGAACAAGCTGAGTTCCACCTAATTTTTTTTTGAATAGCATCCAGTTCATGAGAAAAAATCAATCCTCATCTCATTGCCAACTTATTATTATTATATGTTTTTTTTTTTTTTTTTGGTACTACATACTATTCTAATGGAAATTTTTCATCCTCATCTCATAGCCAACCTAACGATGACGGAACACTAAACTTGATAGCAGCCCTAGCCAGTGCAACCTCCAGATGGATATTTAGCTCGGTGATATCACTGTATTGTGTAACAAAGACACACAACATATATATACAATTAAACACACATCTATACAAATTTTTGTATTGGAGAACAAAGAGAAACATAATTATTATATATCATATACAGTAGATACATTATTTTTATTTATCTAATAAAAATAGATAACCATCTATCACTTAGAGAGAGAGAGAGAGAGTGGAAGAGAGAGAAAGAGAGACTGGCTGACCTTCCCGTCACAACAAGCGGCAATTTTCGTCACGTTAATTAACGGATCGCTAATCGTTGTTGCCGTAAAAAGCCTTCCCCAGTAATTTCACTATTTATACTACTGTTTAACGGGAAGCTGCAGATTTGACAGTAAATTGGAGCCCAACATTATTGAGACATTTTAGACAAGATAGTGGCCAAATTAATAGTGTTCTTTTTGTTAATTTAAGTTGAAGTTGGCTACAATTAATTAATGGTCATTGCATTTCGTTTTATCACAGTGAATAATATAAAAGTCTAGAATCTTTATTATTAAATGATGATTCATGCAATTGATTTTCTGTTCATCTAGATTATAAAATGATTTCTTGTTATTGATTTTCTCACTATAAAAAGTAACAAAACAGTATTTTCTCAGCACCCTCAAACAAGAATGGTAACGTCATTGAGAGACTCAAAATATTTGAGAAATCCAGTAAATAAGAAGTAAATACTGTAAATTAATTGAACAAATAGAGAATGCACTACAACTATTATTTTGAAATTAAGAATGAAAAGAAGAAGAATGCATTCTAGAATGACAATTTAAAAAAACTTTAGTTCTTCCACTATCTTATTGATTTTATAGGAAGTTGAGTTTTATTCAAAATTCAAGCTCAGTATAAATTATTTATGCAACCAATTATTTAATTCAACCTCTTTCATCTTCAAATCTAAACAGTTTTTTATTTTTCTAATCTTTTATTTATACCAAGTGAATACCTGGAACTTTATCCTCACACACAGATTCGTCCACGTGAGTAAAATTCTTAACATTGGTGTATTTTTTCTTTGTAATTTATCTTTGAATAAAGATTTTTGATTTTGTTGAGAACACGAATTTTAACTTTCTATTTATTATCGTCTTCTATTGAAAGATCACACAAGCCCAGGACTATGAACCTCATCAATAAATTAAATTCCAATCTTCTGAGCAGTTGAAACAACTAAATTTATCTTATCCTGTGAGTAGCCTACTCTCAATAAGTTATTAAAATCGAGCAATCAAAAGAACTAAATTTTGTGCAGCATCTGAACTGCACGTAGCCTATTCTGCGCCTACTACGGTGTACTCGTACTAGTACCAGTCGATTATTGCACTCCCAAATATTTCAACTACCTATTTACGTTGAAACATAATTGTCAACAAAGTCTTTTTCAACTGTGTGACGCGCAATCACGTTCGAACACTTCCTGAAATGAGGTCGACACGTGCACACGAGAAGCACAATTTGGTGGCGCAAACTTAATAAACAGCAACTGTGTTTAGTTCTTTATTTTGGCGGTAGAAGGAAGCGGCGAAGGAAAAGGGGGAAGAAGCAAAAGAAGAAGAAGAAGAGGAAGAAGAAGAAGAAGAAGAAGAAGAAGAAGAAGAAGAAGAAGAAGAAGAAGGGAAAAAGGAGAAGTGGTTAAAAAAGAAGAAGGTGAAGGAAAAGATAATGATGGTGAAGAAGAAAGAAGGAGAAGGACGAGAGGAAGAAGGAAGAAGAAGAAGAAGAAGAAGAAGAGGGAGAGGAAGAAGAGGAAGAAGAAGGAGAAGAAGAAGAAGAAGAAGAAGAAGAAGAAGAAGAGGAAGAATAAGAGGAAGAAAAGATGGAGATGGACGAGAGGAACAGGAAAAAAATGAGAGGAAGAGGAAGAAGAAGAAGAAGAGGAGGAGGAAGAGGATGAAGAAGAAGAAGAAGGATGAAAGGAAAAGTGATAAACGAAGAAGAAGTTGAGAAAAGAAGAAGGAATAGTAGAGGAAGAAGAAGAAGAAGAAGAAGAGGAAGAAGAAGAAGAAGGAGAAGAAGAAGAAGAAGAAGAAGAAGAAGACGAAGAAGAAGAAGAAGAAGAAGAAGAAGAAGAAGAAGATAAAGATGAAAGTTGAAAGGGGAAGTGGTAAACTGAAAAAGGGAAATGAGAAGAAGAAGAAGAAAGAGGAGGTTGTCAAAGAGAGGGTGGAGGAGGAGTAGTAGGAGGAGGAGCAGCAGATGATGAATAAGAAGTAGAGGGAGGAGGAGGTGGAGAAGAAGATAAAGAAGAAGAAGTGAAATAAAAAAAAACGCCGCGTCTGAAATGGAATTAATTCCGCCTTCTATTCGACTGACTAGTTGTGATGCACACTGTTACGTCATTTATTGCTACAGTACGACTAACCTACATCCTTATTCGCGTTTAACTAATGAATTCATTTGTAACGATCATTATTGTACTCGACCACCTAAATATTCTAGAAACACTTAGAGTAGTAGTGAACCAAAAATGAAATATATTTTTTGTTATTCGTACAGCTTGTTCAAAACTTGAGTGCAGTATAATCATTGTATCTTGGAGATTCCATGACCATATAGGGAATAAATTTTAATCAAACTTAATAGGATGATTTTCGAGTTGTACGGTATTATCGTATCCACTATTATTCTACTTGTAGCCTACTTGTGCTGAATTTATAAAACCAAAAATAAACTTAATAATGTTTCTGTATCTCAGAAACATTATTATTATTATTAAGCTTATGGCTTTTTTGGCGGAGAGACCCTTTCGGGTGTTCCACCTTGCCGAATCATCCAGTTTTCTCTAATGGGAAATATGGAAAACATTATAGGTTAAGTCCAACACTGAATTTTCAACTTATAAGTCCCGAAAAATCTTCAAAATCAAATTCTTTCAATTTTTTAGATTAACAGCACTAATACGATACTCACGAAAGCACATTTATAAAATTTGATAGTTTTGGATTACTGTTCACATGAATGAATTCAATCATTTAATATATTTGATAATTTGAATTGAGTTTTTTGGTGATTTGTACTGTATTAGTAGCTAAAAAAACAATAGAGCTAACTCGGAAATTGATTATATTATCGCATTTCCAACTTTCCTGATAGGTCAAGAGTGTGGGATGAATGCATTGATGCGGTTCACCCAAATATCTCCCACTCATTGGCGTTCTCCTTTCTCTGACACAGTCCCACTGCGACTGCGGTCGTTACGTCAGACCGCTGCGGTTATGTCACGTTTGCGGCAGCCGCTTCAACCGTCGCGATTATATAAACGCGTTATAATGTCGGTCAACATCGTGCTGATTATGCCAATCGAAAGAGGTTATAGTCGATAGCAGTTATATCGACACCTGTCCGATGGTTTTCTTTTCATTTGCGTGAAAATCAGCGACAGATAGGATGATCGTATATTTATTTTATAATAATATTTATGCTTTATATTGGTGTATAATATATTTATGCTTCATATGTTGTTGATGAAATGTATCCTATCCATGTTACCATAAAAAGTTAATGAATATATTGGGTCCTTTCGTATTTTTATCGCCTGTACGATAGAACATGCATAAAAGTATGGATTATAGAGCGATTCACGTCAAGAAGTCAGCATTGCTTAGATGGGAGTTTGCTATCCTTGTTCAGCACAAGGCAGCTGCTGATGTCTCTATCCTATTCGCACTGTGCATAGTTGCCGTACTGTGCATTGTTGTCGCACACAGTCCCAACAAACACGTTTGGTGCAGTTTTCTCTTTCTCTCTCAATAAAACTTGGCATCAATGCTCCTCATAATTATAAACAATGCTGACTTCTTGACGTGAATCGGACTATAGTTCTAAACAGTGAACTTTAGTAGGTTTAAAATGGGGATTTCAGGGATTTACACCTCAAGGGTACTTTTGAAGTTGTAAATTGAAGGCTAGATAGGGATTTCAAGTGTTCCCTTCTAATCAAAATTGATTATTTCATAAGAATATGAGTTTGGGCATAGAAAATAGGTTAGGGAGGTCTAGATAAGGCTAGGCGTACACCGGTTAGTCAAGACAAGACAAGACGAGATTAGTCACGTTTACTCACAGTACTTCACATAGTTGCTTATGAAGCAACACACACCGATTAGTCATTGCATCGGTGTGTGCTGCTTCAGAAGCAACTATGTGAATTACTGTGACTAAACGTGACTAATCTCGTCTTGTCTTGTCTTGACTAACCGGTGTACGCGTAGCCTAAAACTTTGGGCATAGAAAATAGGTTAGGAAGGTCTAGATAAGCATTTTCAAGTGGTAATGTCTTCCCTTTCAGTTGGTTCCGTTTTAGACAACTTCACAGCTATTACAAGTGAATTTCTTACAGCTCTGTCTTGCCTACCCACTAGCAGGCCAAAGTTCCATGTCAGAGGTCAAACTAATGCAGTGGCCGGTTAAAAATTGCTCCAATATGAAAAGCTAGTTGACCAGTTCAGTTTGGCTTCAAGCTGCGCCAAAAATTCACTTCCTGGCAAACAAAGTGACGGACTGAATGCATTGAATCCGGTGCCGTGCCTGTGACCTCCCCATGTGATCTTTTTATCAATTTCCGTGTATTATCGATTGTTAGTTGTCGAATGTTTGATGAATTATTGTATTCTAATCGTTCGAAAAACTGTTGTGATTGTTGCATTCCATCGAAATTGGACTTTCCGAATTTATTCAATAACAATCAAGTTTGTTGTTTGATTGGAGTTTTAAAACAAATTCATAGACTACAAATTGGAGTTTTAAAATCATATAATTTCAATCAAATCCACTTTCTTACGGCATCTGGACTGGAAATCATTTTATTGTTATGACAACATTGTCCTATGTTCAAAGTGAATTAGTTTATACGTTTTCTACAAGGCTGCATAAGGCGAGGCGTACACCGGTTAGTCAAGACAAGACGAGATTAGTCACGTTTAGTCACAGTAATTCACATAGTTGCTTATGAAGCAGCACACACCGATGCAATGACTAATCGGTGTGTGTGTTGCTTCATAACCAACTATGTGAATTACTGTGACTAAACGTGACTAATCTCGTCTTGTCTTGTCTTGACTAACCGGTGTACGCCTAGCCTAATAGTTGATGGATTCTTATACACTTTCATCATCATGAACGTTCTAATTAGGTAATTTAATGTAATTCTATATATCTATCTAATGCCAAGCGTCAAATTAAAAGAATGTCACTGTAGTATCTTTTAATTAAGGTTTCGTATGAATGGTTTGATAAGAGGGGAACTTTAAATTTGGGAAAACGTGAGTTTTTTTAGTCCAATTTCCTTGAATAAGGCAAGGTGGAACCTACCAGTAAGGCTGGGCGTACACCGGTTAGTCAAGACAAAATAAGGCGAGATTAGTCACGTTCAGTCACAGTAATTCACATAGCTGCTCATGAAGCAGCACATACCGATGCAATGGCTAATCGGTGTGTGTTGCTTCATAAGAAACTATGTGAAGTACTGTGACTAAACGTGACTAATCTCGTCTTGTCTTGTCTTGACTCACCGATAAAACGCCATACAAACCTATTTCAATCAAGGTGTCTCAGCAAAGTGAACTATTCTATACTAAACATTGGCTATGTTTTGATGTTACACATGAAAAATAACAATAATTCTAAAATTCATTCAAGTTCCGAATCACATCAACGTATGAAAGAAATCATTTCCACAACCACTGCTGGAAGGGACTCATCTTTGAGTCAGAACTCGAGGCTGAATCATACATAACATTCCACTTCGTGGATGCTTCGCGAGCAATAAAAAAATGCTCGGCTTTCAATACAGAAGAAGAAGAAGATTCAGAAGAAGAAGAAGAAGAAGAAGAAGAAGAAGAAGAAGAAGAAGAAGAAGAAGAAGAAGAAGAAGAAGGAAGAAGAAGAAGAAGAAGAAGAAGAAGAAGAAGAAGAAAAGTTGATATAGAAGATGAGGTGAGGGCGACGTACGGAAATTCTTCAGGACGATGCTACAAGAAAAAGAAAAGAAGACGATCAAGAGGACATAGTTGTTGTGGTGGTTCCAGGAGGTGAAGAAAAAGAACAAGAAAAGGAGGGAGAAGAGGAAGAAGAAGAAGAAGAAGAAGAAGAAGAAGAAGAAGAAGAAGAAGAAGAAGAAGAAGAGGGAGTGTGGAATGATAAACCGAGTCGGAAAGGAAGTGGGCGTCGTATACATGATTACAACAACACCAACTTTATACTTCGACGACCCAACCCAATCCTTCTTCTGCCTCTTCTCTTTACTCCTCCTCCTCCTCTTCTTCTCCTTTCCTGTGTGTCCCAACCCTGAGGGACAGGAAATGCCAAAGTCTTCGTCTTCATCTTCTTCTTCTTCTTCTTCTTCTTCTTCAACTTCTTCTTCTTCTTCTTCTTCTTCTTCTTCTTCTTCTTCTTCTTCTTCTTCTTCTTCTTCTTCTTCTTCTTCTTCTCTCCTCCTTCTTCTTCCTTCTGCTCTTCCTTCTCCATACTCTTCTGGAAGACACATCCGATCATTACCCATCATCATCATCATTTTATATCATAGCTATAACCATTGCGGAGATGGTTTTCATTTGCTTTTTCACCATCCTATTCTCCTTCACCTTTTTTATTTCTTCATCATCCTCGTCTTCTATCTCATAATTGGTTCCCTCTATGTCTTCTTTATTATTCTTTATCTTCATAATTTTCTTGTGTTTTTTCTCTCCTGACTCTCTTAAACTTTTACTTCTTCTCCTTCCTCTTTTATCTTTTCTCTCAATCCTACACTTCTCCTTATCTAGTGTAATCTTATCTCCTTATCTTAGTTTTTTCAATTTTTTTTTCGTTTTCACTCTTATAACGTTTTTATCCTTTTACTTGTTCTTTCACCTCTTTCAATCACTTCTCTCAATCCTCCACTCCTTATCATCATCCTCCTCTTTTTTATAGGAGTTCTATAATACAACCCTTTTTTATCCTCTTATCTTTTCTATCAACCTTAACATATTCCTCTTGTTTCTTCACCATATTTCATCTTTCATCTCCCATAAATCTTCAACCTTCATATTTCCACCTCATTTTTTCTAACTTTTTCCTCATTTTTCACTTTTCCAATGAATACTTTTCTACTCTAATATTCTTCTTATACTCGTCTTTATCCTCTTTTCTATTTATTACTTGTTTTTATCCTTTTAAGTCTTGTTTTCTACCATTTTTACTACAATCTCCTTTTTCATTTTTCCAAAATTATCCAACATAATATTTTTTCATCTGTTTCCTCATCCTAATTTTTTCTTCTTCTCCATCTCCACTACCTTCTAACTCTTTCTTTCCCTTTATGGGAATCTCTACATCGGCTCCTTCCATTTTTTCTCAATTTGGTCCCTCTCCTCATTTATTTAAAATTCTCAATTTCCTCTTTTCCTTCTTCTCCTCCTCCTCGGCCTCCTCCTCCTTCTCCTTCTTCTTCTTCTTCTCCTTCTCCATCTTCTTCTCATCCTTCTTCTTTTTCTTCTTCTTCTTCTTCTTCTTCTTCTTCTTCTTCTTTTTCTTCTTTTCTCCTACTTCTTCTTATTATTCCACTTCTTCTCCTTCTTCTCTTCTACTTCTTCTTCTTCTTCTTCTTCTTCTTCTTCTTCTTCTCCTTCTTCTTCTTCTTCTTCTTCTTCTTCTTCTTCTTCTTCTTCTTCCTCATCTTCTTCTTCTTCTTCTTCTCCTTCTTCTCCTCCTCCTCCTCCTCCTCCTCCTCCCCTCTTCTTATTACTCTACTTCTTCTCCTCCTTCTCCTCCTCCTCCTCATCATCATCATTATTATTTTTATTATCATCTTTATTGTCGCCTTGATAACCATCTTTTCATCCTCCCTCCTCCTCCTCCTACTCCACCACCTCCCCCTCCCTCAAATCCTTATTTCACTTTTTTTTCTCATCCTCAACTGGTCAGACCAACAGATGACCCGAAGATTGTTTCACTTAGCGGGCTTCTTTCCGCTGCTGAAGACAGACAGCACTCCGACATAGAACAGACGTTGTATCATACTTCTTCTTCTTCTTCTTCTTCTTCTTCTTCTTCTTCTTCTTCTCTCTCTTCTTCTTCTTCTTCTTCTTCTTCTTCTTCTTCTTCTTCTTCTCTCTCTTCTTCTTCTTCTTCTTCTCCTCCTTCTTGTCCACCCCTTCTCCTCCTTCTATCTATGTATGACGCGGGGAGAGGCTTCCTCTGCCTGTCGGCAACCTCTTAGCAACTCCAACTTGGGCGTCAAGTACTGTACTTATCTAGACAGCCATCAACTTATCCCACAATAGTAATAAAATCTGTCATACTTTGGCCAATTCCCATAAGATTGACTTCGAAATGATACGCAAAATCATAAAGTTATGTTGAGTGATTTATTTCTTACCTACAGTGATATTCATTTAATTTGACGCTTGGCATTAGATAGATATATATATGCCCGGTTTTTCAATCGTTCAAGAGCCTTATTGAATCAATAACTTTTTTTTGCATTTGAAAACACATGGTTATTGGTTCAATCGTGCTATTGGATCCATAAACTGTCTATCGAGCGACTGAAAAACCGGGCAATAGATAGATAGAAGGATATTATTTCTTTGCCATCGTACTCTACGGTCATAAGCAACATCGAGAAGTGATATCTTTTTATCTATCTAATGCCAAGCGTCAAATTAAATGAATGTCACTGTATAATTTGCACTTGCCAGTGTTAGTTTTCATCATTTTAAGCTTTTAGATCAATACCAAAAGTAGAAAGCTATTTTTAATGTCAGAAAAGTTATTTTTGAGGTATCTTTTGAAATAAGTTTGAAAATTGAGTGGATGGACTCCTGTTTGCCTGTAAACCCATAACAAATTCAAAAATTTGGCAAAAGTATGGCGGTGGCGGGAATTAAATGTTATGGACCCATTCACACCAATGACCACACTGTTATTATACAGTCTCTGCTAGCTTGTACCAAGTTTAGTGTGATTCATTTAATTTTGTGCTTGGCGATCAGTAAACAGCTGATGTTACGCAGCTTTGACGCAATAATCCAAAGACTTTTTAAACTCATAAAGACCTTTTAAGTCTTTGAAATACTTTTAGAGAGATCTACATAGCAGAGATCGACTTTTATAAAGAAGATCTTTTTAAACTAAATTTTTAAAGTCTATGCAATGATTTGCGAGATTTAGCATTTGTATAGCAGGATCCAATTAACTTGTCATGAATCAGCTGATCCAGTAATAATTAAGCAGTGATTTCGACACAATAATCAAAAGGCTTGAAAGTCTTAAAGACCTTTAAAGTGCTTAATAGACCTTTTTAAAGAAGACCTTTCTAACTTTAATAACTAACGTTAATAACTTTTTAAAAGACCTTTTCAATAATCTGCGAGATTCAGCATTTGTAGGTTTAAGTATTGTGATCATATGCTCGTCGATCATATGTTTTATTACCAGTTAAATGGATCCTGCTATAGGTTGAGTATTGTGTCCAAGCTGCGTAACATCAGCTGTTTACTGATCGCCAAATTAAATATAGAAGCGTCACACTATAGAATAATATTTTTGTCTTCTGTTAAAACTTGTGGCAATTTTTCGAATAATTTTATGATAATTCTAACATGTTTGTGTTGCAGGGATGAAGCTTGTACCAAGTAGAATGCTGCCGCCACAGAGTCCAGGTCTGCCTGTATTCGGTCCACCCTCGGATCTGCTGTGGAGGTATCCGCTGACTCTGCCTACTGCTACTCCGGCCAGCCCCTACACACCGTCCTCGCTCGACTTCCGAACTCAGCTGCCACCTGCACTAGGCAAGTTAAACCGAGCTTAATCCAAGTTAAACCCAGTTTAATTCAAGTTGAACCGAATTTAATTCAAATTAATTTGAGTTTAATCCTAATCCTGACCTTAAACTTTAACAGAGATTAAATCTAGTTAAACCGAGTTTAATCCTAGTTAACCCGAGTTTAAACAAAGTTGAACCGAGTTTAATCTTTAGCCTTGTCGTCCCCTGGAACCGTCTTCGCAAGAAAACGTCCGAAGTCCCAACAGCTGGCCAATTGATTCAATGTTGACATTTCGGACGTTTTTGAACGAAAACGGTTCCAATGGACGACAAGGCTAATGTCTAAATCTGTAGAAATGTTGTGCTATTAAAAATCCATTACTTTCATCCAAGTGTTTGATGTTTCTTTAGAAAATACGAGTAGATGTTCTGAAATACAGGATAAAGCCGTTCACACACTTGTTATAAAAAGTAAATATCAAATAAGTATAAATCATATACTTGTTAAGTGCTTTTGTGGGTTGAGTGCTGGCTTTGTAACCTAGAGGTCCCGGGCTCAAACCCAGGTCAGACCGTGAGATTTTAGCTCGAGCCGTTTCTTTACAAATTATGAGAGAATAAAAATTGCCTAGCCTCTTATCTTCCACATAGACTTCCACCACAAATGTTTAATGTACTTTTTTAATTGAAAATGTACTTTGTGATATTGATGTACAATGAAAAATTAATGTAATTTGTGAGATGAATATATTTTGTTGTTGTGATTTTAGGAAACGATCCTTGGCAATGGTCAAGAGACGATGTCGTTTCATTTCTGAGATGGTGTGAGTTCGAATTTGACCTTCCTCAGTTCGACATGGACATGTTTCAAATGAATGGTATGTAAAGAACTTCTTATCAGTTACTTCATAGTACTATTCATGTATCTCCTCAACTACGTTCATTCTTAATATCAACATTATTCAATAAAATTCTATTGAAAATAGTTATTAGCAAATCGACAGTATTTTAAAAGGCCTACGAATTTTATTGTATTGATAACTTTTGTACGTGGGCTATTTTCTACCACATTTTCTTTTGCTGTCTTCCAAAAGTGATGTGAGAATATTGAAAATTATACAATAATTCCTAGAATTTATGGACGTGAAGGGTTTACAAGATAATCACAAATATGGAAAAAAACTTTTTTGTATAATAACTTATTGTATTGTGTATGTGTATTACAGTGCGATCCATTTAATTTGAGGCTTGGCAGTAAACAGCTTATGTTACACAGATTTGACACAATAATCCAGACTTTTTTAAGGTCTTTAGGAAGACCTTTAAAGACTTCAAATGACCTTTTCAGAGATGATTTTTTAAAAAAGACATTTTAAAAATATTAATAATAATCACCGAGATTCATTGTAATCATTTAACATATATACTTATGATAAGTAGTCATAGACACAAATATTAACTTATTATTACATCAACATCAGTCGTTATTTATCAATGAAGCTATATAAAATGATGACATTGCACTGTATATAAACCAATATAACATATAACCAAATAATGGCGAAATCAACAATCAACTTATACGATCGTAATCAATCACAATGAAATCATACACTCTATGATCAACACTTGATTTTTTCCTGAATTTCAATCAAATTTCAATGTTTTGTTGCAGGCAAAGCGCTGTGCCTCCTAACCAAATCAGACCTGGCCGAACGTATACCAGGCTCTGGCGACATAGTCCACAACGTACTGCAAATGCTGATGCGGTGCATGGGTCGTCCCACCCCCACCACTCTACCCAGCAGTCCGCTGACTCCGCACTTTCCTTTGACCCCCTCCTGGCAGCAAACAGCAGCCGCCATCGAGTTCCCTTCCCCTCCCGTCTCCCTCCCCTCCCTCCCTCCCCACCACCAGTCGTCAGTCAACCTGAGTCCAGCGCCGTCTGTTGACTCGGGAAGCAGTCCGCGTCACATCGACTTGGCGCCCAATGGTGGTTACTCCAACTACAACTCTTCGGGACACAGTAATGGCGCCAGTTCGGGTAGTAACCAGTCGGATTCGGATCTGGATGATAACAGTCCACCAAGTCCTAACCTCAGTGTTAGTCATACACCGCGTACGCCCACCAGTCCTTCAGCGCATTCTCCGCTGTCAATTCCCAAAATGGGTGGACAGTACTTCTTCCCCAACGAGCCGGCTAATGAGCCCAATACCAGTGAGTATTGGAACTTTTTCTTCTTATTTTCATCAATTTATTTTTCAAAATATATTATTTTCTAATACCGCGTGTCCCATTCAAACCTGCATTCTTGAAATGACTGTCAAAAATATATGGATGAATATATCAAACTTGTATTGTTATTATCTGTAGTAATGAACTGTTACACCTTTTGAGAATTAAAGGCTTTTATTAGCTTTACAATATTAGTAGCACACGCAGTAACAAGGAATACAGAACTGAATAATTATTTGAATGTTTGTGTATTGCGTTGCTATGAACTCGTTGCTATGGACTGATCATCCGGTTGAATATCATCACACTATCTTAATCTACATTACAAAACATTTAAGAAACAACATTCATATTGTCATTCCCAATTGAGACATTCTTGTATAGGTGATTTCTGAAACTTTTTTAAAGTCATTTCAAAAATGCAGGTTTGACTGGGACACCCGGTACAAGAGATTTTTGTGCAAAAATGAGCCCAAAACCAGTAACTTTTCAACTGCAATTTTTTCACTCTTGTTTTCATCAGTTTACTTTTTCTGTGGTGATGCCCACTTGAGGACTTGGCTTGAACGTGGGTAATGAGAAGGATGATGATGATGAGAGATGAATGGAACAACTATAGTGCGATTCACGTCAAGAAGTCAGCATTGCTTAGATGGGAGTTTGCTATCCTTGTTCAGCACAAGGCAGTTGCTGATGTCTCTATCCTATTTGAACTGTGCATAGTTGCCGCACTGTGCATTGTTGTCGCACACAGTCCCAACAAACACGTTTGGTGCAGTTTTCTCTTTGTCTCTCAATGAAACTTGGCATCAATGCTCCTCATATAAACAATGCTGACTTCTTGACGTGAATCGGACTATCGGTCCTTCAATTTCCTATTTCATCTGTATTTTTCTACTTACTATTCATATTAGTATTTCTCCACTTGTGATTAATTGTTTGCACTTACTTGTGCATTCCTCTTACAAATTCTAATTGCTGTTCACTTGCAGACGGCAGACTACTGTGGGATTTTCTGCAGCAGCTGCTAGAAGACTCGCACCAGCGCTACGTGGCCTACATAGCGTGGAAGAACCGCGACTCGGGCATCTTCAAAATAGTGGACCCGCCCGGCCTGGCCAAGCTGTGGGGCATCCAGAAGAACCATCTCTCCATGAACTATGACAAAATGTCGCGCGCACTGCGCTACTACTATCGCGTCAACATTCTGCGCAAGGTGCAGGGCGAACGACATTGTTATCAGTGAGTATCATAAGAAAATCATACTATAGTCTGTTCAGGGAAAGGAGAGACGATGGAACCTGTGTGTGCGAGAGTCTACTCAAGAACCACTCAAGGAACGTTTTTGTCAGAAAGTTTGATGTCCGAACAGCTGACCATTGAATGTTAGCTTCATTGAATCAAATGGTAGTATAGCTAGGAGTAGCTAGACCGATTCACAGTAGAACTATTGAAATAATATTATTATTATTATTATCATCATCTGCAGTACATGATTCCTGTCTGACCTTGAATGAATCTATTGTGAACTGGAATTGGACAAAAAATTTATCGAAAACAGCTGTGAGTCATCGCTTCTATACGCACACAAATGCAAACAGCATGTTTTGATCAACTCTCGACTCCGTGAACAGAGTATATTAGTTCTAATACAGTACTTCAATTATTATTATAATAAAATACAGAGTGACTCAAAAAGAATACCACAATTTTAAAAATGTGTATTTTATGAAAGAAACATAATTGAACATTCTGTTATACATCATCAACAGAGAATATTTAAAACATTGCTTTTTCGCTAGAAAACAATATTGTAGAGATGTTCAATATGGTTATATGCCCCCCTCCAGACACTCGAGCAATATCCACCCAATAATCAAATTCGTTCCAATCGTACTTGTACTCAAGGTTTGTACTCAAGGTTTACTCAAGGAGTCTCTCTACATACCTTGCTTGTACTTACACTCTGTAGCATATATCAGGCTTAACAGTTTGGATAGCTGCTTTTATTTCTTGTTTTCTTGTATTTTTTATATTGTTTCTATTGAAATAAGTTTGAAAAATGAGTGAATGGGTAAATGTTTGTCTGTAATCCTATATCAAATCAAAAAATTTGGCAAAAGTATGGCGGCGGTGGGAAAAAAATGATCTCCACATACTGCTGTGGAGTGCTTTACACAAATGGCCACACTGTTATTCAACAGTTTCTGTAGTGCAAACCAACATCAGTCGTACACAGATAAATAATAACAGATAAGTTGAAATAAGTAACTATAAATTAATTAATTTTATTTCTACAGGTTCCTTCGAAACCCAAGCGAGCTGAAAAGCATCAAAAACATTTCACTACTTCGTCAGCAAATGAACGCTAATAACAACAATAGCAACACAAACACGAGCGCAGGCAACGCGAACATAACCTCAAACGGAAACATAACCTCAAACGGAGGCGCCGTGTCTGTCTCACCTCCCGTTGAGATTCGCATCAAAAGCGAGCCTTACGAGACGCCTGAGGACGATCTGCGTCCTACTGACTTGAGAATCAATCGACTATCAGCTGACGATGCGAAAAACATCGAAAACACAACTGCGAGACCTTGGAGTGCCGGCTCACAACAGCAACAACGATGGAACAACAATGACGATGAATACAGCAGTAAACCGGAAGATCTGAGAGTGTCTTCCGCGTCACCCCCTATACAAGTGACGGATTCTTCGTAGTAGTAGCCTACTATATGTATACTAGTTTTGTAAATAGTTGGACAGATTTGCGTGCGTGCTGAGGAGATGGCGAGTCTATTGATACCATACAATATTGTCAATAAATTAAGTCCTGGGGCCGGTTCATAAAAAATTGTACGTTCTGTAAAGGCTGGTCTGAATGCTACCTTTTAGCTAAACCTTTACCTTTACCTTTTATTATTGTCGTTCGTCTATTGTAAAGCAAAAAATTGTGTTTTGACGCTAAAACGGACGAGTTTTTTTAGACATCTTTTGACGTACGTCATAAAAATATGTATCGGCCAGGAAACGTTTTGTCGGAAGATGTAGGCTGTTTTTTTGACGGCTGTTCATATACTTATCGTCCTTATATACATATCATCCCTTTATAGCTATAATTCAGAAACTAATCGTGTAGAAATGGGGATATCTATCGCGACAAGGCAATTTTTCCTGAAAATCGTACGAAAAATCGTACTTTTATAGATGAGACTTTTTTCTCCCGTACTTGGTTTATTTTTGAAACGTACAACAAATTAACCACATGAAACATATTTTGTTGAGGATATAATTTTTAAATGCCAGCAAATATGATTTAGCACTTCTTTGTTGAAAAAAATTACAGCTTATAAAATATTATTCCAATTCTAACCATTTTGTTAGAATTGATTATTAATCTATATTATTCTAGAAAAAAATACAGCTTATAAAAAATAATTCCAATAAATTCTAACGATTTTGTTAGAATTGATTATTATTCTATCGTATAATCGCCTGGATAATACAGTAGACTCGCCTTCTCAAATGTCACGCACTCGCATTATACGATTTATTTTTACATTTACCATTTAGTTATAGAATTTACAATATTATTATTATACGTTGTGTTATATTTCCCCTTTTGATCATCCCCACCATCCTTTATTTTTGGACATTGTCTGATTTTGCAAAGAAAGAGATGTTTTTTGAAAAAATCAATTTTTTGATTTTTGAAAAAAATTACCGAGGAAACTGTATTGTTGAACACATGTAGGGTGAAGAAACTCCTGCTTGTGATTATTATTCCTTGAACAATTACTTGAATTGATTTTAGACAGAATAGATAGAAAAATACCTCTAAAAGAATAGTTTTGACTGTATGTTATTATCCTTTCATAATGAAGTACATATCCACCACTTACCATTACTTGTATTAATATTGAAATCTAAATAGATTATTTTTATGAACAAATGGTTTATTGCTTATTTCATTGTCGTTTAAACAAAGCTATGCTTCTCCAATTTCTAAGTTGACTCGATTTATTCAAACATTTTAGCTACCTACCTTACTTTTTTAATTCGCGAGTAATTATTTTTCCACCATTTAAGTACCGTACCTATTTTAAGATGAAATAGTTCGTACATGAAATAAATAAATGAATCAATAAAAAAATTACTAAAATTTTAGAAAAATATTTGAGAGCACTCGATTTTGTAAAATATTATAAAATTTAATCTCTATGAAAAATCAACGTGAAAATGAGTATTTTGAAAGTTTCATATCCAACAGATCAACACAAAATTTGGATAAGCATAGTTTTATGAATCTAAAATGATATATTCTTGCAATCATCAAATCTTATATGATACAAATCACCTCCTGTCTTCCTGACTCTTTGTAAATAGATTTTAGAATGTATTATTTGATTCTGTATACCAAGAGTTTCTTTATTTTTAATACCGAAATATATTTTCAAGACATTTGAAAAACTTCAACAATATATTGTATGTAATGATTTATTATTCTGTGTAGATAATGGATTGCTTCCCATAATCAGTTCAACGAGAATTGTGAAATACCAGTACAATTCCGATTTTTTGAATGTAGGGTAATTGGGAATATTATATAAAGACAATAATTTATTGATTTTATTATTGTTTTTTAATGATATAGCTAGTTGTAAAGTTTTGCTCACAACGTGTTGTTACATCGAAATATGTTACTTTATTTAGGTATATCTGCATCTCTTCTACGCTGCTTTTATGGAAATAAAATGTTATTTTTATGCTAGAAGATTATGTTTTGGATGTTGCGACTGTCTTTGATATATTGATTTCATATTTTATTCGAATTTGTTTTCTTCTGAATACTAGTTCACCGTCAGAAAACAGTAACTGTAATTTGTATTACAACTGTTATAAACTCTAATATTATCAGAATCACCAATTTTGATAAAAAATGGTATTCCGTATTCGTAATTATTGAATTCATAAGCGAGCATCAAACATGTGGTTTAAGTTTAAAATGGATAGAATTGAAAATGAAAATTTTCTCTTACATAAAACAAATTATTTGTCCGATGCTGATAAAAGTTTTTAAAATTCGTTACTCAATATACTGAGTAACGAATAATTCAATAAAAATAACAATTTTTAATAACGTGATAATCCATGTAGGATCTTAAGTGCCTTGGTCTTCAGTGTCTTAAAATAACCCGAATTATCAAATTATTTTGGAATGACATATAAATTAACATTCGAGTGTAGGCTACCATTATAATGATTACTTTTTCGGAGAATGTTGAATTTTTGTGTTGGCTTCCAGGTTTCTGCTCAATAAATATGAATTTTAAACTATCTATAACAACGAGAATATAATTATATATTATCAATAGTCTATAATTTAAAAAAAAATTATATTTGTCATAATTTTTATCCCTATGACTTGATTCTCCATCTTGCCAATCAAGTCAAGCTCTAGTTGAACTACAATATTTAAGTTTAACTTTGACTTTTATTAACTCAGTACATCGAACTCTAGTATTTTTGTTTCATTTTCAACTATTTTAAAGATGTTGTCAATCAAACTTGATTCGAATTTATTAATAAATGTTAATTGTAATTTTTTTCTTCGAATCATTTAGCGAAGTCATTGCAACGAATTTTCTGGGAACTCCACTCTTAATTTATTTTTTGTGAAGCATATCAATTAATTTTCTCATTGATAAATTCGAATTTGGTTTCAATTAAGATTTATAGTTGTTAACTGTAGTTACTAAATTATTTTAATTGAAAGTTATAGTTTTTTGTTGTCTGTAGTAAGTAAGCAAGCCTACCTTTTCACATCGATGTATATTTCCAAATGGTCTCAATTTATTGATCTTATTGAAAGTCTACCGTATTCTTTTTGAACTTGTGCTTCCATTTCAATTTTTGATTTTATTACAACGAATTTTTATGACTAACCATAAGTTATCTTGCATTTTAAAGATTCAGTTCAATGTGTAATAAAATAGATGAACATGTACGGGAAATTTTATGTTTGATTACCAGAGAGTATTGCTTCTCTATGGAACTACTCTTCAAAAAACTCTTTGACAAATGCCACTGTTATCAGGCCTATAGTTCAACTCTATTTTTAATGTAAATGATGATTCTATATAAGGTACTTTACTTTGTATTTTAGTTTTTGCAATATAAAAATTCATTGTTTGTTCTTCATTGAAATTTCGCGAACTCTTAATCCCTGATTTAGTTCTATTTCAATTTTAATAGTTCCAATTGGCCTTCCAACTCACCACACATTCAATTTAATTTTATTCACGTTTAAATCCATAAGTTTTTATTCCAAATTCTAGACACATCTTTATAATACATTTTTGTTCACATTTTATCATAGTTAATAGTAGTTTAGTATTGCTTTCCAATAAAAAAAGTATTTCATACAGTATCAGCTAAATGTTCTTAATCATTCACTGTACTGGCACGATTAAAATTTATTGACATAATCTAAACATTCCATTTTCTAACCACATTTCAATTAAATATATTGATTAATTGGTTCAACAAAAAATATTAGTTACAATATAGTAAAACTGCATTTCTTTGTTATTCAAATTGTTTCATGTTTGAAATCGATTCACTTTTTGCAAATATTAAAAATAGTTATAGACTGGCTTCTTCAAACCCTGAGTTCTCACGGCATCATGTTTTGTTTAAATGCTGCTAAAAATAATGATTATTGCTTCAATGTTATGTCTTCCCTGAATAGCTACTGTTTCTATATTTCATAGCCTAATTAATGTATAGTTATTTTTAAAACGATTACCCATTTCATGATCTCTAGATTTGTTACTATGAAATTCGATAATTTTCATAATTATCCAAGACAATATAAATATATTTTATCTGTTTGTTTTACTAGATTCAACTTTTAGAAATCATTAATCATCTTGTATATTGAAAATGAACACAATGTTATTTTATTATACAAATAAGTAGATCTTTCCATAGTTGCTTTTAATATTCTGTATTCTATAGTGTTAAATTTCAATACTATATTCGAGTAATGATTATGGTAATTTTGTAAAGTAAGGATTGTTTACGTTTGTTCTCTTAAGTAATTTGAGACCATCAGTTTGTATTAGTTTATTGTGTTGCTTTAAAATTTATTGTAAATTATATAAATATATAGAATGTTGAAGTTTTATGTAAATTTTAGAGTTATTGTGTATTTTTACTACGTGTTTTCCATCTTGAAGTTGTTGTTCGCTGTAGTGTTTCTATTTCATTGACAAAGTATAGGAATGGTGTCGAAATGCGTTGGAGTGGAGGGGGTATTTCCCATTGAATTTGATCTGTTCGAAATTTCTTAAATATCTAGCATATCATGAGCTTCTACTATGTCTTTCAGAACAGAAAATATATTCATATGTTGATACTTGTATTTATATTTCAATAGTGTATTAAATTCATTGATCTATTTTCATTGGTCAATACTGTAGAAAACTCACGATTCCTGTATTGATGGAGTACTGATTCTACCATTATTATCTTGAAAATATTGTGTATATTTTTTGAAGAGATCCATATGTTTATTGAAGAAATAAAATGTCAATGTTTGCCTTCAATTGTTTCAATTTTCATTTAGAAAGAACCCAGAAACACTTGTTGAATCGTAAATAGTGTAATAAGAGTGAATTTTCCTCGATTATAAGGATCTGATTCATAAATAATACTGAGTTATAATAATAGAACGAAATTCCTAATTAATAATGCTATAAAATACTATGAAGACTTTCGCTACCGCGAATATTGACAACAAAATAAATATAATCAGATACATTAAATTTGACGCTTGGCTTTAGATTGATGGAGAGATATTATTTCTTGACGTTGAGTACGATGGCAAAGAAACAATATCTCTCTATCTATCCATCTTATGCCAAGCGTCAAATTTAATGAATCTGATTATTATCGCTATAAGGAAATTCAATGAATTTGTAGCATTATTAATTAGGAATTTCGTTCTATTAATTATTATGATTTAATAACAATATTGAATAATTGCAGTATCCCATTTCCTTCTATCTTAATTCTGAGTTTTTGAATTCCAAAATACCGGGTAGTGATTTTCAAATCAACACTGAAAGTAAGTGGTGCCGGCCAACAA
This sequence comes from Laodelphax striatellus, assembly GCA_017141395.1. NCBI lineage: Eukaryota > Metazoa > Arthropoda > Insecta > Hemiptera > Delphacidae > Laodelphax > Laodelphax striatellus. Next base: position 17,399,215 of record CM029541.1, on the reverse strand, counting down.
GCGGTCACCAATCCAAAGAGAGTACCGAGCGCTCGTCACTTAACTTGGTGACTAAATATTACCACAGATAATTCTGTCTTGATAAGAAATAGAATTCTATCATAGAAAGAATAGAATTCTATCTTAGAAAGAATAGAATTCTATCTTAGAAAGAATAGAATTCTGTCTTAGTAAAGAATAGAATTCCATCTTAATTGAGAAATAGAATTTGCTCTGATACTATGCTGGGCTGAAGAGTAATGCATAATAAATGGTTTTCAAAGTTGATCAGTTTATTTCAAAGAAATCGAAAATTACCATAGAAATAAAGTGAAAAATTCGGGTTTGTAAAAGAGCACGAAAATACATTTAAACAAACTTCATTCATTTCAAAACACCAATTGAAAAACAAAACTGAAATAACATCTACTTCAAATTAAACTAACTACACCTTCTAGAATAATATTAATAATAGGCACATAACTTTGGTAAATTTGGCAAATTATAATTTTATTATAATACAATAATAATTGAGAATTAGGCTACTATTTCTATCATACAACTGATTCTTAATCAGACGACCCCCTCGGGGTTCTTTAGCAGAATTTGAATAGAGAAATTCAAATTATGATGAAAAATGAAAATGTAGTTCTATGATCGGTGATGATGTAATAACAGCTCAAAATTGAGAACTTCAAAATTTTTTGGGGAATTTTTTTACTTTCTCATAAAATGACTATAGAACTGACAAAGAAAGCTATACAAATATCATCACCATGTATTAAGTAGCGCAGTGGCTGCATGAATCCCTATGTCCACACTTGGTCGATTTTGTAAGCTGCACAGCATGCTATTACTGCTTGCAGCATGCTGTGTAGCACACAGAAATCGACTAAATGTGGACAAAGGAAGTGGATTCGGCGGATAATACATCAAGTCTCCTATTATTTCTATTAAATTACTAATCATATCAGCACCTACAGCTTTGAAAATGCTTGCTCAACGAAAGAAATAAGGTTAACCTATGGTAACACATATGTGTCAAACACACAAAACTTATAAAGCAGCCCTATATAAAGCAACCATTAATTTGTTATACTCTAATGTCTTTTTTACTACAAAGAAACCTGTCACTATTTGAAATTTGAAACGGTTTTAAATATTTCCAAACTAAATTGAAAACGCCTCATTTTACCAGTAGGGTAAGATTATCATTTTTATGGCCGTTTTAACGAAAGTCAATTAAATTAAACCATCGTATAATGACGTCATTTGTCGAGTTAAATATGGTTTGATCTACGTCATTTTACGGTGGTCGAATTTAATTGATTTCAGTGCAATTGATCGATAGTCATCCAAAATTTAGTGCTCAAATTTTTCTTTATACAAATGATATTGGATTTTTCGAGACAGATTGTTTGATATTTGAGAATACTAATCATAATTAATATTCAAACATGTTGAAAGACCATTTGAAAAGTTATATTAAAAACTGTAATTGATAAAGGAACAGGCTTTATAAACCTCTTCCATGAAAGATGAAATAAATGTTGAATTAAAATGAGAGTTCACGAAAAATACTAATAAACAATCTATAGATCATGTATATCTAGCCACTGTTTTACAAGACTTTAGACTGCTCTACAACAATAATTTGTCTCGTTTTAGGAGCTTTAATACTTATTTCAACACTCAATAAATTATTCTAACCAATTACTCCATTCATTTATAGAAATTTGGTAAAAAATTCAAAATAAGCTCAACAACTAAACAATATTGTAGCCTACTTATGTTAACAATACTTGCTGAGACTGTATTTGACCAGCACTGGGCCCTTCTACTTGGTGGGATTTTTTCTGTTTCTTTTCTTTGTATAAATTACCTAGAACTATACCAGCAAACAATAATAGCCCTACATTGTGGTTGGAGATGAACTTCTGAGCACAATCGTTGGGATTGTCAATGTCCAAAGAATACAACTGGAACAAAATTAACATGATTATTATTAAGATTGAAATACAGGATAAAACATTTCAAGGACAAGATAATAAAATTTATCATTTGTATAATAAATTAATAATGCTCTCCAAAAAAAGGTTGTTGGTGTGATTTTTGACACGCATCAAACGTTTCCACATGGCCAAAAAGGTAGTGAGAGTTTTAGACAACTTGAAAAGCAGAGAGTCATAGATGGGTTTCACGATTCTAGTAGACGATCCATTTACTGGCGGCAGGTTACCAGAAGCCTATCTACTTACCTATAAACCAGTAACCTGCCTCCAGTAACCAGAATGTCTACTAGAATCGTGAAAACCAGCCATCATGTGCAGTAAGTTTCCGAAGACTGAAAATATTAACTCTTCCTTCACTTTTTATTATGTATAGCTTGCTGAATGTTAAAACCTAGGCTAGGCGTACACCGGTTAGTCAAGACGACATTAGTCACGTTTAGTCACAGTACTTCACATAGCTGCTTACGAAGCAGCACACACCGATGCAATGACTAATCGGTGTGTGTGACTAATCTCGTCTTGTCTTGTCTTGACTAACCGGTGTACGCCTAGCCTAATGTTCAATCTTTTCCATGTTTGAGGGACAATTATTGTTACTCTAATCGGCATAGAAATGATCTATCAAACCCTCAAATAAGACACTCTAAGACAAGAGATAGCCATATCTTACTAATATTTAAAAATCTTCCCTCTGCAGTTGAAGAGCTGCCAATGACAAAATTGTTAAAAAATGAATTGATAGAGAAAGTTTACTATTCTGTAAAAGAGTATTGTGTGAGTATTTTGATTCTACAATATAAATATTTTCGATTAAGTACGATAAGCACTTACTCTTTAAAGTACTTGTAATTAACTGTATAAATAACTGCAGACATTTGTAAATGTGTATTTGTAGTAGTATTAGTTTTTTTGGAAAATAAATAATTTATTTATCTATGATTATTTTATTAATATTATTGTCAAGTTATGACTAGCCGAAGTTTAAACTGAGAAAGAGTTTTTTCTTATGATGTTGATCTGAAATGTTTTGTTGGGCATTATTATAATTATTTTTTTGACGTGCTTATACTCTGTTATTAATAAGTGTTCTGGCAATAAGGTATCTTGAAAATTCCAATTTTCCACAGACCTGATTCATAATATGAGCCGATACAAGGCCCAAGGCTCCATAGTAGGGCCAAGTTTGACCAACTGCGAGGCCGCAAGTTATCAACCCACCCATCATTCCCGTGCCAAACATCGACAAATACAGCTTGGTGTTATTTCTGAATTTCAGCGCAGTCGACTTGATTCCCAATAAGAGATCATCTGCTTTATCCTGCAACAAAAAATGAAATGGAATTATGAAAATGAAGTAGAATATTTATATAGAAAACTGGGAACGTATTGTGAATCGAGAATAAAGAATGATACAGGTAGAGGTATATTCATTTAATTTGACGGATAGCATTTTTTGGTAGGATAGCAGTGGAATGATCGAGATACTCACACTTATAAGCCAGATTATGGCTTCTTTAATATTTTTCCTCATATTATAATCTTTGCATTGATTAATCTATGTACCGGTAATCAACCACTGAGTATATTGTAATTTTTTTTTTGTTTCCTCTTTGCTTTACTGTGTATTGTATTGTGTTTTTTTTTTGAAAATAAATTTCAAAATTTCATCTGCTACAAGCAACTTTTGTAGCACTCCTGGAAGTCTTGTCAATGTTTTTATTCAAGTTTCGATACATCTAATTACATTATATTTACATTATAATGTAATCTAGTATACATTATAAGTTATCATGTTCCATGAATGTGATATGTAAAGATGATGGTTGATGAATTTGTTGTATTTTCATTCTATGTCTCAAGTACAGTATGTTTATTTTGTATCCTGTCAACTTTTGGTATGAATAAGTTATTGTCATTGAATTCAGCGGTGAAACAGGACTACAAACCTGGTGAGCATAGATTGTGTCGTAGATAATTGTCCAGCAGATACCGGAACAATAGAGGGGCAAGCAGACGGCCCAATCACATTCCCCCCTCACCGCACTCCATCCCAACAGAGCACCCCAGTTGAAGGTCATGCCAAGGACAAGTTGTGGCCAGTAGGTCACTCTTTTCATCAAAGGATACACTATCACTAAACCTGCAACAATCCAATAATTATAACTAATTAATAAATTAATTGGATTAATTTTGGGGAATAATTAATGAATTGAATTGTTCGTTTAATTGAACAAATGAAGATTGATCAATGGAAGAGAACTCATGGATTGAAATAATTATCATGCACTCATTCATTCGTATGGTTTTCTTGTAAGGCTAGGCGTACACCGGTTAGTCAAGACAAGACAAGACGAGATTAGTCACGTTTAGTCACAGTAATTCACATAGTTGCTTATGAAGCAGCACACACCGATGCAATGACTAATCAGTGTGTGTTGCTTCATTAGTAACTATGTGAAGTACTGTGACTAAACGTGATTAATCTCGTCTTGTCTTGACTAACCGGTGTATGCCTATCCTAATGCTTACATCAGTCTGTTTTTAGACCTTGTAAGCATCTTTCTATGCACTATTTCTTGTTGTTGAATCAGCTCATTGAGTTAGTCGTACAAATGGCCGAATACAGGTTGACAAATTGGTGCATATTTAGCTCAATGATTCCACCTACAGAGACTGTATAATAACAGTGTGGTCATTGGTGTGAACGTGCCCATAACATTGTATTGGAACATGTTTTATTCCCACCACCACCATACTCTTGCCAAAATTTTTGAATTTGATATGGGATTACAGGCTAACATCAACCAATTCACTCATTTTTTAAACTTATTTTGAGAGAACCATAAAAAATAACTTTTCTAACATTAAAAGCAGTCTCTCTATTCTTTGTACTTATTCCTTTATAAACTTGAAATGATTAAAACTAACATTGGCCAAAATGGTAGGTAGGAGCGCCCCCGGACAAGGCTACTAGCAAAATGTCAATAAATTAATAAAAAAGGATTATTTAAACATAATTAACTGTACTTACCTAAGGAACTAGCACCAAGAAAAACACTATACCAGTTGAGTTGTAACAGGATTGCTAATCCAACGCTGAGCTGTCCAGCTAGAAATACAAGCGCGTCCCATTGTGTAAGCTGTCCACTAGCTAACGGTCGCGATTTGGTTCTTTCCACCTGAATTGTAACAAAAAAGTTTTTTAATTTTATAAAAGTTAAGAATCTTGTTGGAAACAATTTAAAGCCACCTCAGCTAACTGGCCACTGCACTTTACCTTGTCAAAGTTAATCAATATTTTTAGAAAAAATTCAATTTATTTTTGGAAAAATTCAATTAAAAATATCAATATAAAGTACTGTATCTGCATGGTAATAATTATTACTTCTGTTATTTCGTTACATACCTTCTTGTCTATGTCTTTGTCCCACATATCATTTATGGTACATCCTGCTCCTCTCATGACAAAAGCTCCCATCCCGAAAAGTGTCAACATTTTCAAGTCTGGCAAACAGCCTGGATCGGCAGCCATTGCTATACTCCATCCACAGGGCCAGAAGAGCAGCCATGCTCCTGAAAAGTGCAATGATTCATGATAGATTTGCTAAAATCAATAAATCCAAGGTTCGTTCATGATTGTTCAATAAATGTCTGGTATCAGAACGAGCATGAATGTAATAATATTTTCACAAACCAATATTTGAAATTTATCAATTCTATTATTTTAGAACTTATAAGTCATGTATGGACTTACCAATGGGTCTGTCTGCTCTCATAAGCCTGAGGTAGGGGTGAGTTTTTGGTGGTAGATTATTGATAAAATTAGCAGCAAATCGTCCATTGCGTTTATGTACAAGATAAGTTCTACTTTCAATTACTTCATTACTTAAAATTTTGCGCCTATTGTCTAAACTATGATAATGTATCACTGGTGGTATGGCATTCAGACATTTTGGTAGGTTTACCAGTTTATGACTAGCACAATTCACATCACGGCCACTAATAAATGAAGTATGTCGATCTGGTACATGAACACATAGTATTCTGTTGATATTTGCAGTCCTGTCCCTCAAATTGAGAAAACGGTTGGTGTATCTTAAAGCACACTTGCCGGTGAAGTTTCCAACATTCATCACTCAGAACGTGAATTAGGTCATTCAAATCAAATTATTTTTGTGCAACCGTGGATTTTCGAATCACATACGTTTGAAAACTGGACTAATTTGCAAAATTATAATCTAACCTAGGTTAATCATTGCAATTGCATCACAGATCACATAACATAACCTATCAATCATTATTTTTCTAGGCTTCTTGCACGTCCTCCAGACTATCAGCTGTCTCACAGCTGGAACAGACGAATTCTCGTTCAAGGAAATATTTCTCTACAATTTTGGGTATCTATCCTAGTTCTTTGAAGATTTTTTGTCATTATCAAAGTATGATAGTAGCAGAATCATATATTTTATTATTGGAATTTTCTTTCTCCATCATAAACTCACTTGGTATTTCTTAACGTGGAAATGGAAAAGTTAGGTTAGGTCAGCTGTTTGTTTTATGACACTTTGCAATGTTGTGAACTTCATCCATATGTTTTTTATGGTGTTGGAAGGGGAATTGTTAGGTTCAATCATTCACCAATTTTATGAATCGTTCATCAAATTCATAACTCATGATTAATAAAAGTGATAGTTATTCAATAGATAGAATTCAGACAAAGACATGTAAACTCAAGTCATCAAAACTAAATCTTTCTTCATTGAAGTTTAGTTGAAGACTCAACTGATTAGTTCGCTGAAATCAGGATTTTATACTGTAATTCTTCTTATCAGAATTATTCCTAATTATCAGGTAAGTCAGAAATGAATCGTTGTATAATATCATTTGTTCTTATATCATATTTTCTATTGCATTTATGCTATTCGTCTCTTGTACTGAATTGAGTTGAAAAACACTGAACATCTCTTGCATCTAAAACCTGGACTGTTAAAGCTTCATCTATTTACGTAGCAAGTTGTAGCATTCAACGTTTTGATGAACATTTCAACTTGATGCTCATCTAAGCTCTTCACAATAAACAATTGATACTGGCCAAAGACAAAGGCCATGTAAACAATCACTGTAATTTGACTCAATCAATGATGCATGAGATGCATCTTGTAAAAATATACTCATACGTATGTATTACATTAGTAGCACTTTTCATCCATTCAATCAAGAAAAACTGTAGTATAAAGTCAGTTCATATAGTAACAAAAATTGTTATTATATTTGCATTTTATGTTTTTTTCACAGTCATGGCAACTTCAGACAGTGAGGAATTCGAAAGTGCTGATGAGATTGTGGATGTGAACTCAGCTGGTGGTAAAAAAGGACAAAAAAGTGCGTCGAAGGGTGCCGAATCAAAGAAGACGTCATCTGAAAAACCACAGCCTTCTTCTGATGCCAAGAAGTCCGTATCAGCTGCAGGAGACAGCAAAACAGCCAGCAAAAAGTTAGAACCTAGTGAAAGTGTTGAAAAAGCTGCCAGTTCCATAGATGAGGAAAAGGTTTTCGATATGTTCGACGATAAGACGTCACAGAGAGAAAAAGTTTTTGATATGTTCGATGATAAAACGTCACAGCGACCGTTTGCTAGTAAGGAGAATGCTGGTAAAAAGCCTGTTAAAGAACCGCGGCCTTCGAATATTGGGAAAAAGTTGGGTTCAAAACTAGGCACTTCAGTTAGTGCAAATGACAAATCAAAACTAGCCACTTCGGTTAGTGCGAAAGAAACAAATGTCAAATCAAAAGTCGATATCGGTAGTAAGAAGAGGTCTGATGAAGCACCTCAAAAACAAGAAAAGACTGATAAGAAGCAAGTGAGTGAAGCAGCAATCAAGAAAAGTGAAGGTGTGAGTAAATCGAGTAAAGAATCGCATGCTGATGATGGATGGGAATTGGAGGACGGGTTCGAGGTGCCAGTTAGCAATAATGCCAAACCGAAACATCAGCAGGAATTCGAGAAAGAATTGTTTCCAGTTCTGAATAAACTTTCTAGTCTGACAACGAGCACGAAAGATGATACGGCGGTAAGTTCATGTTTTTCAAATACAATTTACAGCTGGATTCATTTAATTTGACGCTTGGCATTAGATAGATAGAGAGATATATATATACTACAAAAGGGTACTTTTATATGACAGTCTACTCAATAAATGCTCAGAAATCATTTTGTGTGGGCCTGAACAGAAACAATTGAGCTTCAACAGATATTTATTTCATTTAGTAGATCGTAGCCTTTTTTTTTACAAAAAGGCACGTCCTCCCCCCCAGCGCGACGCCTATGGAAGGAGTACAGCTATCTTGAATCCAACAAGAAAGTAATTAGATCCCTATCTTTCATCTTGATAATCATCTTCTTCTCATTATAATTTCGTCGTCATTTCCCATGGGGTCAACTAGATCGCTTTTGAGCTTTCTAAAGCCTGGTTTTCATCAGTAGAGTTCCCTGGGCAAGTACTAACTATCTTGTGAACTCTCCCAATGAAAACGTTCATAGTAGAGTAGAGTCATGGTAGAGTACTTGTTTTTAGTAGAGTAGAGTGGGATAGTACTCTACCACTTGCCTTCCCCCACCACCGCTTCTCACTCTACTCTACCACCAATATTCTAATGAAAACAGTCTCGAGCTAGTAGAGTAGAGTCTGCTAGTAGAGTAGAGTCATTTTAAGGTTAGATCTGTTCACTAGACAACACACTTTACCTACTATTCTCAATTGTAGTGAAAACAGTTACTCGACCAAGTAAGTAGAGTAGAGTTAGCTCGGTAGAGTTAGTATGCCAGTTACTCGACCACTAACTCTACTAATGAAAACCAGGCTTTAATGACGTCATGCTACGGCGGTTAAATTTAAGATGTGTTTTTTTGTGCAATCAGCCCTTCTTAGACTTCCATCATTATTTTTAATTTAATTTAGAATTGAATTTAAAGATTGATTTAATTCATTTGGCTTCTAATGAATTATCAATTCATTATTTGCTTTTCAAATTCTTTTTAAATGCTGCAGAAGCCTAATGCATTTTTGTGACTTCTGACCTCACTACCGGGCACAAGATTATCTTTTGCCGGTAGTGCCATATTGTTAACAATACTGTTGATGGCTTAAAATTTATTCTCAAGGTAATTATTATTATTTTTTTTTGTATGTTATGCTAATGTTGTACCAATTTCACTTTGTATTGTTAACCAATATTATTATTGTATTTTTAAACAATTTACTTTTTTGGCAATAAAATATTGATTGATTGATTTATATTTTTAACTAGTTTTTTTTGTTCATTTTACAGCAGCCAGAAGAGAAGCCGTCAGGGGTAGGTGACAGCGGCGCTTCAAGCTGGTCGGCTTGGGGAGGGTGGGGCGTCAGCTCAATTCTGTCCACGGCCACCGAGAGTGTTTCGACGTTGACCAGTCACGTGTCAGCTGGTCTCAACACTGTCCTTGAAACCGGGCTGGGAGCTCCCGACCCTCAAGTGCTGGCCGAGACCATTGAGAAGGAGAAACAGGAGAAGGAGAGTGAGGCTAAAGGTGAGTTTTTCCGAGGGTGATGCCCATCGTGAGTTCTAGGCTTGTGCGTGGGTGATGGCAGATGCATTTTCATACCGACCGTGTACACGGAAGTGACGAGAGACAATATATTGAGTCAACTAGGTTTGAACCTGGACGTTTGGATCTTCAGATCAGCAATAGACCGAAACACGGGAGTGACCCGAGAAAAGTATCTTTGAGACAACTTCGAAGTTAAACATTGATCAAATTGACAAATTCCTCCAGATTTCATTGATCTATCTTATGGAATTCTATCTTTATACTGTACTTATAGTGAATAAAATTTCTACTGAGTATTTGAGATGAAATTAACGGTAATTTAGATCGGGTAACATTTCTCGAATATAATCAGATTCATTTAATTTGACGCTTGGTATTAGATAGATAAATAGAGAGATATTATTTCTTTGCCATCGTACTCTACGGTCATCAGCAACGTCAAGAAATAATATCTCTCCATCTATCTAATGCCAAGCGTCAAATGAAATGAATCTGATTATACAAATTGTGTGCTATTACGAGTTAATATTCATTCATATTAATATGTCTTATTGCCTCATCAATTTGTATTTTGCCTTATAATTATTTTAAATTACCTTATCAAAATATTATATTATTAACTTAATCAATAAGTCAATATGTTCTTCACGTTATTGATAATTCGTATTTTGCCTTGTCAATCAGTCTTCTTGCCTGCTTTTCAATATGTCTTGTAGCCCTGTTTTTTTTTGTCCTATCAATATGTGATACTGCAATTTGTCGTATTTATACCATGTTTAAATGTGATACAGTATCTATCTTAGTTCAATTGAGTACTATACACTACAATATAATTGAGTGACTTCAAACTAAAAGTGTCTTTTCTTGTTGCCTTAAAGGTAGTGAAGACAAACCTACTACCATTGAAAGTGAAACAGCTGACACTGAAAGCGCGATTGGTTTTGGTGGCATTGGTCAGCTGATGTCAGGTGTAAGTCAGCTGGGCACCAAGGTGCTAACAGGTGGTCTGGATACCCTGGAAACCCTCGGCAAGAAAACAATGGAGGTCTTGCAAGATGGCGATCCCGGTTTAAGGAAGAAACGGGCGTTATTCTTCCAGGATGGAGACAAACCAGTACTGTCGCAGGTAATTGAACTGTTCTGCTCACTCATTGTTCCTAACCCTCGATAATTTTGGTGGTTTAGTTTAATTAGTTATTTAGTGACAAAATTATTAGTTATTTAGTTGGTATAATTTGGTGGTAAGACAATATTACAACATAATGTAAACAATATTATAGCAGGATTCCTTTAACTTGTCAGAAACCAGCTGATTAAACGTTAGTAAACGAGCGTACACCAATCAGCTGTTTTCTGACAATTTAAAAGAATCCTGCTATATCTTTCTCCATGTTATTCAATAGGATAACATGTTGAGAGTTCCATTCCTCCATAATTACAGGTAGAATGGCGATCCACACTTACCATATCGATCAGCTGTAGTAACTCATAGAAACATTTTTCAAGTTTTATTCGATATTTTCAATTGTTTTTTGTTAATTTAGTTTGTCTATCAATATATCACGATATTCAATTCCTATTGATGAAATTTTTATATTTCATTCTTGATATTTCCCTACAGATTTTGCGGGAAGCCAAAGAATCGGCAGAAAAAAGTGATAAGATGGAAGTAGAAAAGCAGGCAGCTAAGCGTGTCCATCTAGAATCTCTATTTGACGATTATCAAGGTACGTTTTTTAACTATCAAGATTCAATCATCTTTTTGTCTCAATAATTAATTCCACAAATGAAAAATCTCTAGGAACAGAATGATAAATATCTATTTAATAAAAGAGAGTTGATGTCTGTACGCTCGCTTATAACTCGAGAACGGCTGAACTGATTTAGATGTGATTTTTGGATTAGTTTGGATTGTTACAGCACTGGTTAATATAATAAGGTTAAAACATAAGAAAATCCCTTTGTAATTAATAAACAATTAGTAAATTAATGACCTAACCTATCAAACATATCACAGATGTATGTTCAAACTTGCTGGTGTATGGCTACGGGAAGATGATCGTGTATTTGAGATCGGAAAATCTGCTCGCAGATCCTAAGCTTCCTTAGCGCAGTGCATAGAGCGTCTTCGTCGTATACAAGAGGTCCACGGTTCAATTCCTGCCCGATCCATTTCTTTTGTACTAGGTTTTCTACCTAATTATTTTTTACGCTAGAATCATTTAAATTAAGAATGAGTTATCGTTCGTATCATACATGTTTTATTGTTTCAAATAATAAAATTGAAGAACGGAAAAAAAAAATTAAATTTTTTTTTAATTTAAAAGAAATAAATAAATGAAAAAAATAAAAGAAATTAAAAAGAAAGAAATAAATTTAAAAAAAATTACAAAATAGAAGAAATAATTGAAAAAAAAAAAAAATTGGTGGGAAGAGGGGAGGGACATTTGATGGGAAAGAGGGGGTTGACATGAAGAGGGGATATGGGGGGTGAGCATTTGGGGGAATGAACGGGGGTCATTTGGGGATGACATTTTTGAGGTGGGTGGCATGAAGGGGTACATTAAATTTGATGGGGGAAGAGTGCGATACGAAGTTCGCCGGGACAGCTTGTATATAAATAAATTGAATTGAATAACATTAAGTAATTCATCTGGAGGCGATAAGTCGGGACACCGTAAAAGCCATAACCTGCTCTTGGAAAAACAACATGCTTACCTTATTGTATCTTAACATACTGCAGACCTATTGTAACCTTAGTTACAATCTTGTGCTTTTAATCTGTTGTTTATATTACCAGTGATGCTATTTTTCGGTAGGCACTAGATCTAATATAACCATTTAAACCATCCTATAACCATAAACCATAGGATTTAATCCATCCTATTTACAGGATTATATATATGTGGACGTGCGCCACTTAATGAACACTGTGTCTATTCAAGTATAATTTTATTTTTGTATTTTTTTCCTATTCCAATAACATTGAATTAAAATTGTCAGAGCCGAGATACTTAACTGCGACTGCTGCTGCTGGCCATGCAGCTTCTAGAGGTCCCAGATTATTCAATGGTTTGCCTTTCGATATTTCCAGGCAACCCTCTTATTGTTTATTTGTTAAGAGACTGAGAACACATCTAGTTTCATTGAGGTGAATTATTATTAGAATGAAAATTTATGTTTAAGTTTAAATATGTGATGCCAACAGTGGTTTATTTCGAATTGTAATTTATTTCTGAGATAGGTTGAGGCCGAGTCGATGAGTCAGTTCTTAGACTAAAATTCCAGGCCACCGTAGCATCGACAAACGTTAGCCTCGACACTATGTACCAAGGGCTCTCTATGCTGCTAACCCACTAACCTGTCGAGACAAACGTTTGTCGATGCTACGGTAGCCACCCGTTTTAGTCTAGGACTTGGCTAAATCCCGAGCTCATGAACCGGCCCTTAGTGTCTTTTCCTTTTTTCAGGTTTAATTTAGTTACTGTAAGACGAACCATTCCTCCACGCAGGCTCAGCCTAATGAGGAATGCACTTGATTTTTTTAGGGCCGGTTCATGAGCTCGGGATTTAGCCAAGTCCTAGACTAAAACGGGTTGCTATTGTAGCATCGACAAACGTTTGTCTTAACAGGTTAGTGGGTTAGCAGCTTAGTGAGCCCTTAGTACATAGTTTCGAGGCTAACGTTTGTCGATGCTACGGTGGCCACCCGTTTTGGTCTAGGACTTGGCTAAATCCCGAGCTCATGAACCGGCCCTTAATGTTTTCTGTAAAAATTGTGTTTATTTCAGTGAATAAAATTATTTGAATTTGAATTGAATCCTCTATTTGATGTATGATTTCCAGGCTTGGTGCACTTGGAAGCACTTGAAATGCTATCAAACCAATGCCAGCTGAAGCTGCAGTCGGTTCTGCTGGCATTGACTGGCGACGAGCTGAAAGACCTGCAGGAGACCCTGGAGCAGGTGAAGGAGCTGTGCGAGTTGCCCGACGAGGAGGAGGATGATGACAAGGACGACGACGATGTCGACTTCAAGGACAAACTGACGGACGCCGTTGGCCAGCTGTGCAAGGATGTGCCGCATGCCAAGATATTCGAGGTAGGAGCTTGCACTCTCACCTACTCAGAGCCTGTGTCACAACTTCTTCTTCTTCTTCTACTTCTTCTTCTTCTTCTTCTTCTTCTTCTTCTTCTTCTTCTTCTTCTTCTTCTTCTTCTTCTTCTTCTTCTTCTTCTTTTCTTCTTCTTCTTCTTCTTCTTCTTCTTCTTCTTCTTCTTCTTCTTCTTCCCTTCTTCTTCTTCTTCTTCTTCTTCTCCTTCTTCTTCTTCTTCTTCTTCTTCTTCTTCCTCCTCCTCTTCTTCTTCTTCTCCTCTTCTTCTTCCTCTTCTTCTTCTCTTCTTCTTCTTCTTCTTCTTCTTCTCCTTCTTCTTCTTCTTCTTCTTCTTCTTCTTCTTCTTCTTCTCCTCCTCCTCCTCTTCTTCTTCTTCTTCTTCTTCTTCTTCTTCTTCTCCTCCTCTTCTTCTCCTCCTTCCTCCTCCTTCTTCTCCTCCTCCTCCTCCTTCTTCTTCTTCCTCCTTCTTCTTCTCCTCCTTCTTCTCCCTCTTCTTCTTCTTCTCCTCCTCCTTCTTCTTCTTCTTCTTCTTCTTCTTCTCCTCCTTCTTCTTCTTCTTCTTCTCCTCTTCTTCCTCTTCTCCTCCTTCTACTTCTTCTTCTTCTTCTTCCTTCTTCTTCTTCTTCTTCTTCTTCTTCTTCTTCTTGTTCTTGTTCGTCTTTTTCTTCTTCTCCTTTCTTCTTCTTCTTCTTCTTCTTCTTCTTCTTCCTCCTCCTCTTCTACTACTCCTCCTCCTCCTTCCTACTCCTCTCCTCCTCCTACTCCTCCTTCTTCTACTACTCCTCCTACTTCTCCTTCTTCTACTACTCCTCCTCCTCCTCCCCCTCTCCTCCTTCTCCTCCTCCTCCTCCTCCTCCTCCTTTTACTACTACTCCTCCCCCTCCCCCTCCTCCTCCTACTACTCCTCCTCCTCTTCCTTCCTTACTACTACCTCCTCCCTCCTCCTCCTCTCCTCCTACTACTACTCCTCCTCCTCCTTCTCTTCCTTCTACTACTACTCCTCCTCCTCCTACTACTCCTCCTCCTCCTCCTCCTACTCCTCCTCCTCCTCCTCCTCCTACTACTCCTACTACTCCTCCTCCTCCTTCCCCTCCTCCTACTACTACTACTTCTCCTCCTCCCCCTTCTCTTCCTTCTACTACTACTCCTCCTCTTCACTCCAAAATGAATGTGAATACTATATATCCGATTGTCACGAAACTTTGCATATTACATCATTCTAACCCAAGGATGGTTCTTAGCCATAAATCAAGGTCCTGAACCTTATAGGAGTTCATTCTACAGACCTTTGAATTTATCAATGTATCTTTATCGAGTGGTAATTTTTGAACTTAACACCAAGTTTTCACCTGTGAATAACTTTCAACGATAACAAACAAATGTTCTTTATACCATAATATGTTGAAAGTATGATCTTGGATGATAAAAAACATAGAGACGCCCCAATCCATCAAAAATGTATCTCAACTTGGACGAGAATTTCCATCTATCGAATCATGTAGGCTACATTTTTTCGATTTCTATGTCAAAGTTAACATGCAAAATTAATATAGCGGGTTTTGAGTTTTAAATATCTTTGAAATTCCCTCTAACAACGTGCATGCTGTGAATGGATATTTCACACAAATATCATTGACCTTGAAGTGATTTCTGAGACCCCGTAGCGAAGCAAGGGTGACCTGCTAGTCGATATTATTATCATAATCAGGGAAACTAGGATTGATTTATCATATTCAAGTTTGTATGTTGTGCATTCTGTCCTTTTGTTTAGTTATTTTATGGCAAATGAGTTTGATTTGAAACATTGTGTGATCTGAATGAATGTTTTTCTCCCAGGTGAGCCAGAGAATAGACGATTGGTTGAAGAGCGAGGAAGCCAAGGCTGCTTCGCCTCTCGCTGTACATGAAAAGGCGGTGGCTTCGATGGCCGAATTCACTTCAGTGTCCATGGAAATATTCCATCGAGCTGCCGAGTTGCTTCTCATCAAGACCGCTCATAGTACTGCTACAGAAGCTGAGTGTTTAACACAGTAAGTGGATTTCTTAATTGAATTGAATTGAATGACTGCCTTTATTTTAACCTGGGAGGGCGAAGTTAGGGCGCAGTCGGTCCTCTCTTACACTTAACCCTTGCTCACATTGAGAACAAAAATATTGTCAATTTTTATTTCTTTGCTAAATACGTCTGTTTATTTTAATTGAGCTGTTCATTGATATTACGGAGACTGTATAATATTGGTATGAAAAGTTATAACATTGGTATGAAAAGGTCCATAAGAGTATGTTGAGATTATTTATATTCCCGCCACCCCCATAATTTTGCCAAATTTTGAATTTTTATATAGATTACAGGCAAACATCAACACATTCACTCATTTATCAAACTTATTTTGAAAAAAAACGACTTCCAAAATAACTCTTCTAACATTAAAAATAGTCTCTCTACTCTTGGTATCGCTTTAAAAAATTGAAATGATGAAAATTGACACTGGAAAAGGCAAATAAAATTATTGTAGGTTGGAAATGTATCACTCAACATAACATTTATGATTGGCATATCATCTCAATGTAATTCTTATGGGAATTGGCAAAAGTATGGCTGGATTTGTCCGAGCTAACCAATCGAAAGGGTGACATCAAATGGCCACACTGTTATTATACTGTATGAACTACAGAGACTGCATAAACACAGTGTGGTCATTGAATGTCACACTTTTGATTGGTCAGCTCGGTAAAATCTGTCATAGGTACTTTGACATAATGAAGATACAGTATATAGATAGAAAGTTTTTTATTTATTAGTATCTATAGTAGGCTGTGGCTGTTCATAATAGTTTTAAAATTTAGCTGTTTATTGAAAATGTTCAGCTGATGAGATTTAGAGTTTATTCAAAAAATCTAAATGATTATAGTAAATAAATACTAGCCTAGAGAATCTATATTATTAATTGTAATTGTATAATTGTAAATTTACATTATTTTTCCAGAATTACCACAATTCTTTGCGTTCACGTATCAAGGATGGCAACCAAATTCACCATGCTTTTGACGGAGAATTCCGAATCGAAAGAAAATAATAAAATCATCACGACAATCTTCTTGGAGGTTAGTAGCTCTCCCTGTTTACCAGCTCAAAAATATTCCATTGAAATTAATTTAAAAATCTACTTATCCTAATTATGACAATGCTCATGAGATAAATAGCTTCTTTTGCTCCTTCAATTTCAACTCATAGAATTACAGAAAACTACACTTTAGTGTAGAGTTCACAAATTTTAGTCTCACATGCTTTTCATTGATTTGAAGGCCTCCGATCCAGTGAATGGTCTCTACTTGTATTAAGAGGATATTAAAAACATATTCAATCTTAACAGTACCTTGATATATGAATACAATAATCCGTCTGCAAGTAAAGCAGGGGTTGTTTGATCCTTTTTATACAGTATAAACAAGAGAGTAAGAAGCAAATTATGTTATACTACAGGATATTACTATATTTCTAGAAATTGTTATTTCTAGAGATTTTTGACTCAGTTCAAGCAATATCCAATTTTACAAGATTTTATCAATGATTATAGAATCGCTTGGACTAATATTCCTACTCTTTCCTTCATTTTTGACTCTTGAACCAATTTTTGATGAGTTTTGAAAGTTTGCTTTGATTTTATCGATGTTCATCAATTTTCTTTGTACAGTTTGGGTATTTATTAATGTTTATTTTCTTTTAATTTTCAGTCCGCCCAATGCAGTTCATACATTCAAGATGCTTGTAGGCTAGTGGTTCCTGTACTTCAAGTGGGAGCTGCTAACTAAAAAACAAAATTTCTAAATTGAGTTTTTGGAATTTCAATTAAGTATCAACGATGTAATAATAATCGATGTTTGTCAATTGCACATTCCAAATAACAACTGAATTTTTTCCGAATTAGTCATTTCAGCCTTAGGTAAAGGAAGAGGTTTTAAAGACCATCTATGCTATCATTTAAGAATAAACTTTTAAGCGATTCTAGGTCTCATGTCTGAATCTAATATTTTGAAGAGGGTCTTACTTATATATTTTATTGTATTAAATTAGTCATTCTTTATTATTTTCTTGTACCTGCATGTATTATAGAATATATAGTAAGGTTAGTGAATGAGACAAATATTGTCTGTTCCACATATATTGTCCAATAAATGTCATGTCATGTATTGTCCAATAAATGTGGAATAGACAATATTTGTCTCATTTATTAACTTCACTATGGAGAAGCTCCACAAAATCTTTGAATCAAGAGTATAGATTTGTAGAATGTATGCAATACACGTGATTCTGAACTTAGCATTTGAATCTGAGCTCTTAAATTTGGAATCAATATTATTATATCGGAATCGTTATTGGAATCCAAGCTCCAATCTGCGTTTCCAAACTCCAAAATTTAAACCAAGTTTCAAAGTATTGTTTAAGCCCTGTAATTTGAATCCTAACTGGCTGAATTTCAACGTATGCTGCGAACATTGACAAATCTTTATTTAAATGGAAAGAAAACTAATTAATTTATTCAATTATTTATCTGCGATGTTTCTTACACTAATAAATGTTACTGCACTGGTTACTCTTGGCTTCACAACATTGTAAATTGACTTCTTAGATAATATTACAGTATTAGCCAAAATAAACAGTACCGGTACTGAATATATTACCATTTCAGTACTGTTTATTTTGGCTAATACTGTTTTATTTCCATCTATTCTGAAATATTTTTAGAAGCAGCTCTGAATCTTGCTTGCTATCTAGCTTTTCTCTTCAGCTAGCGTATTGAATCTCATAAAACTTATACCTACCTGTCGCATTGTTCTTATTTAAAAACTTCTCTAAAACTTGTCTTGGAAAATTGTTATTTAGGTGTGCGTAAAATTGTGTTTATTTTTTAAATATTGCATGGGATAGCGTAATTTGAATTTTGTAAAGTTGTGCATTTAATCGTAAAATGTTAACTTGAGAGTTATTGTGTGTTTTGAAAACAGTGTTCTCCCAATTATCCATAATAATGTATCTAAAATTCACTGAATATTTTAATATCTCAATAATCCAATCACTATGTTGTATCACAGAGAAAGGACTTACTAACAGACCAGAAAATATGCCTTCTCTATGGTCAAAGTTACTGAATTTTAATTGTGGTTTTGTGAGTTCCTAGTTGTGTTTCTGTATACATTTTTATCAGGTTTCGATTGCGAATGATTTTTCCAGAATGATGAACAGAAATTCAAAGTGATGGACCTATTTTTAACCAAAGTTCACCATATTTCCCAAATTATTGGGGAACATTGGATAATTCGGCGATTTATCCGAACTTTCAGTGATTTATTTTATTTATCGTATGGCCTTGTGCAATATGTGTTATCGCTTATGACTAGCCTATCCCTTACATGGAAAACATTAATACAGATTTAGTTATTACAATAAATCAGATATTTCCTCTTGTTATGAAAAAAAATTCTTGTGTAAATTTCATATTTCTTGTTTTGTGAACTCGCATACTCATTTTGATAGTTGGGAGATTGCTTTACAGTTAAGATAATGCATGTTAACATTCATATCAGCTAGCCTTATATTAATGAATATTTTAAAATACTTAATGTTATTGGGAATATTTTAAACTAAAGTATAAGAGTTCATGTTATATATTTGTAATGTATATACTGCTTCAAATTGTTAAGCTCTGTATAAAGTTGATTTTATTTTGCTCTTTTTATAAACAGTGTATTCGAAGAATCTTTTAATCTGTTGTGTTTTTAAATATTTTACCAATATACTATTATTGACTTCTTTACAACTGTGTTGTTATTCCTATCCAAATCCTCATCCAGATTTTAGTAATATATTGTAGAATACTGATGATTGAATGGATTGACTTGGCTGTCCTAGCTTATAAAGTGCCATATTTTAATGCATCTTCGATTATATTACGTCACTATTAAGAGTCAGCCATTTTCTATTCAGAATTGCAGTGTCTTGGGGTTTTTGTACAGGTGTGCGCCTTCTTGTGAAAAACAAACAATCTGCTCAAGCTGTAAAGGTGGGTTTTCGTTACTGCGACCGAGTGCCGCAGCGGAGCCCGACCCAGCGTTGCCAGATGCAATTGATGAAAAATCCCAACTATTTATAGTGGGGATCAACGCTGGGTCGGGCTCCGCTGCGACACTAGGTCGCAGTAACAAAAACCCACCAAAGGAAGGCAAAGTGAAAAAAGACAGCAATGAATGAACAAGCAACAGAGAAAAAACAAGCAAATTTCTCTAACTTTTTCAAATATCAGATGAGAGCTATAGGTTGTGTACAGCATTTTTCACTGTGTAAAATTATTGTTACAAGTTTTGTAACAAAAGTTATGTTCTTTGTGCCCTTATGACCGTGGGCAGCACTGCAATTGGGTAGCTGCTGGAGAGTTGACACGGTTTATCAAGAAGGCATTGATAATTTTATATGTTCTATTATTATGGACTTTGTATGAGCTATAGATAAACCATCTACCATCCTGGTAACAACCCAGCAGTGCGGCCTCAGCTTTGAATATACGAGGGTAGGCTTATAATAAATTCATAACGTACATGAACTCGAATCAACCCAAAATGTTTGTAAGAAGATTGGTAATAAGATGACGTCAGTAAGAATCAAGTTCTCTTTATTCATCGTTTCACTACAGCAAAATTAAAGCTCTTTCTAAACTATATGTTACAATAACATTATGTACTTGCGAGTTCAATTAAATACATAATCTATAGACGATAGAAGACCTCACTGAGTGTAGTAAATATATAATAGCAAATCACAAAGCACAACTCTACTGTCATTGTCTAACAATAATAAAAATACAAGTTGTAGTAATTTTAAAAATTTTGTACACTTGTTAAAATTGTTCACCAACAGATCATTCTCCAAATCATCATGTTTTACTTAGTCTAAAAATAAATACAAAACAAAAACACATTCACAAAACCAAATACAACACAAATATAAAAAAACAATATTTGATCGTCAACACAAAATTGATATAAATTACAATTTGCAAAATTATACCGTTATAGCTAGAAATACTCGAGAATGATCGTGAAACAATCTAATTGTTTTTCATATCTATGAGCAGGAAGAGTATTATGATCTGAGTATTATTTGAATATCTTAAGAGTATTTGAAGCATTTCAATGCCTAATGCTGCTTTGTACGGTCTCCTGAAACAAATAAAGACATCAACTATAAGTAAAACTATGAGTGAAACTATTTGTATTTGTTCTAAATTGTTATTTTTCATGGAATAATAAAGACTGAATTCTTAATACACCACTATTAGAAAAGAAAATGTTATTTCTTGAGGTTTGTTTTCGGTACATATTGTCTATGGATAGTATGCTCATTTTTTATCGCAAAGCTTCGTTTTCGTTTCAATAACTGTTTGCGAAAAGGTTTCTCATGGAGTTTGATTTCAATGGAGACAAGTTGCATCAACTATTTTAGAAAAGGTATTTGATGAAAGGGTTTGATTTTAATGGAAGATTAACACAGGAAAGACTAGAGTAACACTACAAAATTCTACTGATGGGTTGCACCAAGCGAGATCAATTTTAATCGAGGATCAGCACAAGGGTAAGAAAATACGATTAGTTGATTTAAAAATAGTTGATCGTGGTTGGTGCAACCTAGCGTAATATTACAGCGTAGCGTTACCAGTAGCGTAGACTATAAAGATTTCTTGACTTTATATTCTAATGGTGTGAGGGTGAACTCTAAAATGACACCACAACTATGAAATAAATCATATAGAAACTAAAATAAACGAGATTATAGTATAAACATGCAGAAAAATGTACATGATTATCTATATCATATTGCAACTAATTAATCTCTTACATTTCAGAAAAGCAATGGGTTTGATGAGAATAGGATATGATTAGTAAAACTAACTACTTACAAAAACCAGTGACATGCCTTAAAATATAAATTTAAACTACAATTTCAGAAAGTGCATTGAAAAAGACAATTACACTGCCTTCAACTGAGTCTAGTTATAATAAATAAGTTAAAAAATTTTGTTAAAAAAGAGTGAGTGCCCATGCAACAGCAATTATTAACCATACTTACTCAAATACTCGGGAATACTTGTCAAACAAATCAAAATAATTCAAGAAGGCCACATCTAAATGAATCATAATTTCTTTAAATAAAAATAGCTCATCAGTACCTACATATTAGATCAGAGCCTACCAAGCTTATTACCGTACTCAATTATAGCTTGAGCCAAGGTAATTAGAGGTATTTTGAATACAAGGTAGGTAGTGTTCACATGCATCTCAGGGCCGCTTTCCCCAACGCTGCTTAAGATATACATCTAGCTTAAGCCTCATTAGGAGAATAGGACAAGTATATGAAAAAAAATATTGAGCATCAGCTGTAAGTTGCGCTCAAGCAGTGTTGGGGAAAGCGGCCCTCAGTCTATTCAATGATCAAAGCCAGCTTATAGTGTGACACGGTAATGGAGATTGGGAGATCGGGTTTCCCTACAGAGACGACTGTATAATAACAGTGTGGTCATTGGTGTAAACGGGTCCATAACATTGTATTGGAACATTTTTTATTCCCGCCACCACCATACTTTTGCCAAATCTTTGAATTTGTTATGGGATTACAGGCAAACATTAACAATTCAAATTCATTTCAAGAGAAATAACATCAAAAATAACTTTTCTAACATTTAAAATAGTCTCTCTACTTTCAATATTGTTTTAAAAGCCTAGAATGATGAAAACTGCGACTGGAAAAGGCAAATTGTAGTTGTAGGTAAGATGTGAATCATTCAACATAACATATGATTTTCGTTTCATTTCAATGCAAATCTCATGGGAATAGGCGAAAGTATGGTGGATTTGTCCGAGCCAACCAATCAAAAGTGTGACATCAAATGACCACACTGTTATTATACAGTCTCTGTAGTCTCCAGTAGCCTACCATCATACGATAAGAACTTTAAAGTTCTTGTTTCAATTGAACAGACTGCGAGTAAACACCTCCTTGTATTCTAATTACCCAAGCTACTCAAGCTACACTCCACAAACTCTCCGCAACTTCCTTTTCCACACACCATCCCCAAAGTGATTGTTAGTAAAGCGAAAAAAGACGCTGATTGACGCTAATTGAAAAAAATGTGTGCGCTCTTTATCTCACAAAGTGACGGCGACAAATTCGAAAACCTCACTTCAAACTTCTCCAGTTACCTTCAAAATCCGAAATTCCAGTCGTAACTGGATCCGAACGGTTTGGTCTTTTTTTGACGATCACGATGATCTTTCTGATTGTCCTGCAATTTCTTGTTGTAAGCCGGGGCGCCGCCATGTTGATAGTCGGCATTTTTATCGAAGTATGACGACGATGATGATGATCTGTTCAGTTGATGATGCTTGTCGTGATAACGGTGGTCTTGCTGATGATAGTGATGATGATGATTTGGTTGATGCTGTTGTTGGTAGAAATGTGATGATGATGATGATGATGAGGAATGCTGAATAACGCCTAAACAATACGTTATTCATCAGTTTTTCAAAACTCAAGAACAATATTCATCTTGAAAATAAGTTTTCGAAAAAAGAGTCTAATTGTGCAAAAGAGTCAATATTGGAAATCTTGACTTTATTGGGAAAAAATGAAATAATAATGAGTAGAAGAGAGAAAGTGGGAAAAGAAAAGGGAGAAGAAGTAGGATAAGAAGGAGGAGGAGAAGAAGAAAGAAGAAGAGGGAGAAGAAGAAGAGGAGAAGAAGAAGAAGAAGAAGAAGAAGAAGAAGAATAAGAAGAAGAAAAAATGAAAGAAGAAGAAGAAGAAGAGAGAAAGTGGGAAAAGAAAAGGGAGAAGAAAAAGAAGAAGAAGGAGGAGGAGAAGAAGAAGGAGAAGAAGAAAGAAGAAGAGGAGAAGAAGAAGAAGAAGAAGAAGGAGGAGGAGGAGGAGGAGGAGGAGGAGAAGGAGAAGGAGAAGAAGAAGAAGATACCTAATGGTATGGAAAATATTCTACTGATTGGTGGAAATCTTGATTTTAATGTGCATAAAATAAAAATAAAAATATCTAATGTTGAGGAAAATAGTATTGAAGTACGGTAATAATATTCATGAAAAATAATGATGAGATCAACATGCTTCTATATACAGACAATTCCAAGTCATCATCATCTCTAATGAAAACAATCTTTCAACCAGAGGCCATTGAGAAAATACCATTGTATTATAGTTTTTATAGGCCTCCTTATTATGGATTAGTTTATGAAATATTTATAAAAACTTGATTGAGGTAACTTAGTTGTTTAATGAGAGCCAGATTCTTTGACCACTAGCAGATATGTTCAAAATTTTGGGGATGTGCTCAAGATAATAAATAGGCTACATAAATAAAACCGAAAATAATAAATTTTTCTAATACCAAATGGAATATTTGGTAAACATTCTCATGCACATAACAACAAACGTGGCAACTCAACATTCTCTCAGATACTAAAAAAAGGATAAAATAATATATTCTGTAAATAAGGTCAATTTCAAAAAGAATATTAAGTTGCCGCACTTCAATATCAATACTTATGTAAGTAGTTGTAAACTGTAGCCAGATTTGAGAGAAACTTTCATGTTAGGTTGCAAGAAGCAAGGTCAATTTTGATCAAAGATCAGCACAATGCTAACAAAATTTACATAGGTACATATAAAAAAAGCTCACAGACACGAAGTCCATTAAAAGCCTTATTGACATTTTTAGTAAAGAAAATAAGAAATACATCGCACTAAATCAGAGAAATTAAAGCAATTCAAATGGGGGATAACCAGATTAAAAATAGCTGATCCCGGTTGGTACTACCTCATAGCGTTTTTAGAAAATTGAAGTTTTAAATTCATTTCTAATTTTGATGCACAATTATAACAAATCACGCCTATCCTAATCAAAGAAATTCATGTGATAGAAGTGAAAATCTCTGTAATAGTTTCCCCAAACAATTTCAGTCCTTATTGCGATTTTTGGAAATCAATCCTGATCAACTATTTCATCATACTCTATTCAATCCTTCATCATTCATTATTTCAATCATCCCCAGCAAAAAAAATCTACAATTCAAACCTGATCTACAATTCACAACTACCAACTCGTGTTAATAAGAACCTGTATTAATGTTTTCCGAAACTAATAATGGAGTCAAATGTATATGCAGAGCAAGACAAAACATGAACAACTAATAAAAATGTTTACTAAAAATGCAAGCAGAACCAATTCTAGCCAACAACTAACATGAATATCGGGTTAGTTTTGAAAAAAATAAATATTCTACTCACTTGGTAAGACAGACTGTGTCATTGGAACCTGCTGTGGGAGATGGGGATGCGTGGCAGGAAACTTATTGTAGGACGCTGAAGTCGAGTTATTCATCAGTTGAGAAGGACTGCTGAATGTAGGCTGAAATCGTATACATTTATTCTAGTTTTAGGAAATAATAAACTCAACATAAATTTATAAAATATCAATTCATAAATTTAATTCAAATAAATTCATAAACTAATAAATTTATTTAAAGTATCAAGTACATTCAGAGATATTCATTCAATCCTATTTGGTTAGTCTATGGTACAGAGACTGTACAAAAACAGTGTGGCCATTTGATGTCACACTTTTGATTGGTTAGCTCGGAAAAATTCACCATACTTTTGCCAATTCCCATAACATTAGCATTGAAATTAAACGCAAATCATGTTATGTTGAGTGATTCTCTTCCTCCTTACAGATCCTTAGAAGGAGGAGAAGGGAAAGAAGGAGATGAAGAAGGAGGAGGTGGGAGGAGAAGAAGAACAAGAACGTGGAGAAGATAAAGAAGTAGATGAAGGAGGAGGAGGAGGAGGATTGAAAACTATTTCATGTAGTTCAATAGTCGCAGTTTCATGCGACCTGGGATGTCCTAGTTTTTCCTTAACCTGTTCAAAAAAGAATAGTACGTTGAAAGTAAGACCTCTTGTGCTAGTAGACTCGCTTGTCCAATTGCCACACGTACATAAAACATTATAATTGAGTGAATTTTTTTTTTTAATGTGAGTTTCCACTTCATTGGATGTATAAATCATGCCTAGGGCATAAGTAGGCCTAATTATTATTATGTAGGTGTAGGCTATATCAAACTTACCAATGAATTTTGTGGATTTATTTTGCTACTTGTCGAGTAGCTGCTAGGAATGTCATCTAGTGTATCACACTTATAGCTACTGTAACAGAGAAAAATAAATACTTATGTTAGAGCTCTAAGGTTCAAACTCACTTTCCTACTATTAATTAGTATCATTACTATTAATTATTCGATGTTATTTATTAATTGTAGTACACATTAATTATAGTTACTATGGTTTTACGATTAGGATACTATCAAGCTATCAAAATGAAATGAATTTTAGCGGAATTTTTTTTTGTTTGTCAGTTTCTGAGATATGGGCGCCGAAAGTTGAAATTTTTTGAACAGATCATATCAAAATTGGTTGCAAATACAATAATGAAATATTGAGCATACATGCTTAAAGGTATTGTCTAAGATGTACATTGGTACTGGTACATTAAGTACTAGTAAATAATAAAAATTAATAATATAAAAGTAAAATTAATAATAATTCTAAAATTTTTCTCTCCTAACCTGTCATTTCTCGGCCGTCTGTCCGGCGGTGATTGTGATGGAGGAGGGGGAGGAGGAGGAGGAGGAGGAGTAGCAGAAGGAGGTAGAGGAGGAAGCGGAGGAGGAAGGTCCATGGGAAGAGGAGGAGGCGTGGAAGAGGGGAGAGGAGGAAGCGATGGTGAGGAGGAGGAAGAAGATTGAGGAGGAGGTGGCGGAGGAGGGGGAGTAGGAGGAGGAGGAGGAATAGGTGGTAAGGGAGGGGGTATCTCCTCTTTCTTCAATATGTGTTTGTAGAATTCGTTCTGGTAACTTGATGATATGTGTGATTTTTCCGAACTTGAATGATCGGAAAGCGCCGGACTGAGGGGTTGGGCCAGTTTCGAGCTCTGAAACAATGAAAATAATAAATAAAACTGTCAATTTCAACATTTTTAACTAGAATAACGAAATGCAGTCAATTTTCACGGTGGAAATTGAAAATTATCAGTGAAATCCGCTCCTCATCCACAGACATTTGCCCATGTGAGGAACCTTCTTCAAAATATTTATGTATTTTTGTTGTACACTGTATACAAAGAAGAATAAAATAATATAATTTAAATTTTGATTTACTGCAGTGTTAACTTCGCAGTTCGCCATGGATCAAGACTTTCAAGAAACGTAACTATAATAAGAACAATTTATTAAATTTTAATAAGATTTAAAGTTGTCTTTCATATATTCTGTTAATACTTGAACTTGTGGTTCTTAGTGTAAATGAAATAGACAAGCTTTCATTCATTTTCAAGCTGAATTTAGCAATAATAAGTAGCTAGTAAAGGTAAGACACTACTTTTTATGATTGAATACATAGATTGAAAAGTATAATGAATTGTTTTTATTGAACAGATCGAACAGAATAGAGTATTGTAGTATCAAAACCAACAATCTCCACTCTTGTAAATTTTTGGCAAATGGCAAATACAGTATCTGTCATTGAGATTTTTGCTTTTAATTCCATCCCAGATGTTTATACACGTTTGGGACATTATGCGTTTTGATAAAAACCGACAATTCCTTTGGAAAGAGCTCCAATTCCATTGGAAAAACAAAAAATGGAGATTGTTGGTTTTGATACTACACTACTCAATACGTTGAATGAGAACCGAGAACTGAATGAATTGTGACTTCTTATCATATTAAATCTTTTGTTACTAAGTAACAACAGATGTTGTTTACCTAGGTTTTCATTATTTATGTATGTATTAATTAAGATTGAATAAATACCTTATCAGAAGTAGATTCATCGTTCAATGATCCTCTGGACATTTGCCTGAGCATCGCCAAATCCTGAAGGACTTGGTCGACTTCCATCTGCGTTTTCACTGTTTCCTGGTCATTGCTGGGGAGCCTCTGCTGGCCCCTCGACGCAAGCGTGCTCCTCGATTCTTGATTTGATTCCGGCAGCCGACTTGCTGGAGCCTGAATTGGCGTAAAATCACATTTCAATTCATTTAATCAAAACGTAGAATTCAATATTAATCAAACGTATGATTTCCTATTGGCGTAAAATCACATTTCAATTCATTTAATCAAAACGTAGAATACATTTAATCAAACGTATGATTTCCTATTGGCGTAAAATCACATTTCAATTCATTTAATCAAAACGTAGAATTCAATATTAATCAAACGTATGATTTCCTTTTGGCGTAAAATCACATTTCAATTCATTTAATCAAAACGTAGAATTCATTTAATCAAAACGTAGAATTCATTTAATCAAAACGTAGAATTCATTTAATCAAACCTATGATTTCCTATGGAATGAAATAGGATAGGATAGGAAGGAGATACATTTTTTGAGCAAAATAAAGTTTACAACAGTTCTATCTACAACAAGGGGCCTGTTTGATAAAAATTATGAAGTAATGTGATAATGAGACAACTCAATTAAAAGTCAAAACTCCAGAACAGAGAAATTACAACATCACAGATGAGCAGAGTCTTCAGAGATAAAAGAGAATGAAGACATATTGGGCACAGAAGAAACGTTTCCGAAAATGATCTTACCAAGATTTGCTCCAATGAGGGCTTAAAATATTTTTAAAAATGTGATACTGGAAAAAGGCGAATGCACGCTAGACGAATGATTATTTATAAAGCGTGGCGCTTTGCTTTCTTTTTGGTATCACATGTCTAATGTGTGTTCGCCTTTTTCCTCCTTTAAAATAAATAGACATGAAACAGGCCCTTGAATGACCTTAGGAGATGTTGTATTTTGTATCATCTTGATACCCATGAGCATATATAGCAGGATTCTTTTAACTTGTCAGAAAACAGCTGATTTAACGTTAGTAAACGAGCGTACATCAATCAGCTGTTTCTGACAGTTTAAAAGAATTCTGCTATATTTGTACCTCTTCCGGTTGAGGAGTCGACATGAGACTCTCGCTTATCAGCTGACTGAGTATGTCAGTGGCAGTCACTGTTTCCAGTTTCATTTCCTGGTCGTAATCAACAGCTGTTGCTTGCTGTTGCACCACAACTGGCGACGAGGGACGCACTTCATCTTGCACTTCTTCTTTCAACTGGAAACAACCGAAAATTATCGATAAGTCACACAGAAGTATGAGAAGAAAAATTGATTTTTGTAATCTACTTAGAGAGGGAGGAAGGATAGGATGAAGAGGAATCGTGAGAGAGAAGACAAGACGGAAGAAGACAAGACAATAGGATAAGTTAGTCACAGGAAGATAGAAGAATGGGAACAAGCAATATTGCATCGGTGAAGTTGCTTCAAAAGCAACTATGTAGAAGAAGAAGAAAAAGTGACTAAAAAGGTCTTGTCTTGACTAACGATAAGGAGCACGCCTATTAAAAATTCAGTTCAATTATCTGGACCGGAAGTCCTTGTCATTATATAGCTCATTACAGTTTTCAACCATGATCAAAGTGTATGAGATCTTATTTAATTAACGGCTACAAATATATTATTAGACCTGGTGTCTCTGTACAGTAAAATGACAAACTGTTTCTCAGAGGTTAATTCATAAACAAGAGTCATTGAAGAGCAACTAATCTAAAATAACAATAGAATTCTAGTTTCCGTCTGAATAAGTAGACTAGTACCATATGTTCGGAATTTATTATTCATTATATGAATGAAAACACTAGAATTTAGGTTGTGAAAAGTGTTTGTTTCTCACACAAGTATCTAATTTCCTACGTTCACACTAGCATGCTGCATAATGCTGAAGAATCTGCGCTGCCTTCTGGAAAGAAACAAATCTCTGTACGACTATAACGTTTTTGTTACAAGTGAGATATTATCTAATAGTCTGTGAATTGCATCTAGTATAATAGGATATATAAGAAATTCCTGAAGAACTCGACATTCACAGCAATCTTATTTGAATTGTAATTTCAATGTAAAATTTAGTAATTTCAATGTAGAATCTTAGTTTGTTTTTTCAATCTTATGTGGAAATAAATTATAACATTATCTAATGGCAAAAAATCGATCTCGTGTGGACATCTGTCTAAATATCGTAATCAGATTCATTAAATCTGTCGATAGATAGATAGATAGATATTATTTCTTGACATTACTAAGGACCGTAGAGTACGATGGCAAAGAAATAATATCGCTTTATCTATCTATCTATCTAATGCCAAGCGCTAACTTGAATGAATCTGATTATACCTTTACATACTTTCTAGACAGATTCTCTTAAAAACATCAACAAATTCTTATTCGAAATACTTACTTCCTTTTTAACGACAAGCGCTGCTGTATTATCAGGCGCGGTGGTTTCCATTTTCAATTTTCTCTTAGCTTTAATTTCGTCGTCGACTTTGGGCGTTGATGACGTAATCGGTTCATCCTTTATCTCGATGGCGACCGGGTCAACGGTTGGTTTGCTATCTCTAGCCAGCTTTTCGTTTTTCATTTGCTCCTGCAGGATTCGATGTTTCAAACTTCTTGGACTGGATGAGTTCGGGGTAGCCTGCTCTTTACGGGTGTCTGAATTGGGCGTCTGTAATGGACAAAACTTGATAACACAAATACAGAAGAACACTTCTATTCGTTTAAAATATATACACTTCAAAAATAAAACAATACAAAAAGGAATCAGTAGTTAGGTAGCCTTACAGATACTGTATAATAACAGTGGTCTGTGTAATAACAGAGGAGTGGTCCGTAGCCGAGGGCGATAAGCGCCTGTCTGATAATCCAAAGGTTCCAAGATCCAAGATCGAGTGTGGACATTTTGATGTCACCCTTTTGATTGGTTAGCTCAGATGAATCCGCCTTACTTTTGTCAATTCCCATAAGATTTGCATTGAAATGAAAGGCAAATAATATTATGTTATGTTGAGTAATTCATTTCTTACGTACTATTTACCTTTGCCAGTGTTAGTTTTCATTATTTTAAGCTTTTCATGAAATTAAAGTAGAGAGACTATTTTTAATGTAAGAAGAGTGATTGTTACTGACGTTCCTCTAGTAGGAATAAGAGTTTTATTTGCCATTAAACAAGTATAAAATTGCAATAGGCACCGCCATCAGTTCCTTCAAAGCTAGATTCAATATGAGCACATCAAATCAATCATTCATCACTATTAAATCAACTCAAACTTTGCCGAACACATGCTTAATACAAATCATTTTTTCATTCACATCTACACCAGTCTTCATATCACTCCAAAAATTTAGCATTCTTCAACATTTTGTTATTTATATGCTAACATAACTAGCACCGCTAGTTCGTCGATTTTTTCGTAGCAATCATCCAGCCATAGGAATCATTCAATGTTTAAATCATTTAAATAACAATAATTTTATATTTGTATTGTCTTGAGATTACTTACCGTAATCATTACTAAGATCAGTGAACAATTCATGTACAGAATATTTATAGATAACAATGCTATGGATTTGTGTTCAATTTACATGAATTTCCAGTCCTCACAAAAAGCTCTTTTCAAAAATGAAATGATAAAGAACTGACTGTTATATTTTGAAAGACTAGTATTCAAATAGATCACCCAAAAGATTCACTAGTTACCTGATCAAAAACTCTCAAGAAAAAGAAAGCTTTCATGGAAGCCTACATGTTAGAACAATGGTAAAGTTTAGGCTCCACTCACACTTGTAATACTCGAATCGCGAAGCGACTGGATAACAAACATGTGTTTTCAAATGATGACGCTCAGACGATCCTGTAACCGTATTGTCTAAATGTCATCACTTGAAAACACATGTTTATTAACCGAGTCGCTGAGTATCCAGTCTCTTTGCGATTTGAGTAGTGCCTTACTATACTACAGTACTTTCCAGTACGCCAGCTACTCTACAGTGAAATTAATTTAATTTGACGCTTGGCATTAGATAGAGGGATATTATTTCTTTGTCATCGTACTCTACGATAATCAGCAACGTCGAGAAATGATATATATCTCTCTCTATCTAATACCAAGCGTCAAATTAAATGAATGTCACTGAATGTTTTATTGTACTAATGAAAACCAGGCTTAAAGCAGCTGGTTCTCTCTTGTTTTATTGTTGGATATCCTTATAAATACAGTGAATTCAAAGACTTTTGCTGAAAGTTATGACAATCACTGTGACCATTATATTGTCATTACATTGGCTCTATTTGTTTTTTCAAAAATGATCATTTTAAATAGAAGAACTTTGATAAAAACCTAAAATAGTTTTCTGTGGCACAAAATGTACTAAATTATTAAATCCTTGGAGTATAGTTTGTGAAATTACTCATAGATAGAGCTTAGAAAGGTTTGTCTAAAAGTGGTACAGTGACCAATAATCACCATACAAGGTAGGATTTCATTGGTTTCACAAATAGAATGATCATCAGCTGGACCGATGCGCTCTCGCAGACTATCCTGACAGAGCATAACATTACTTGTTGCCATGGTAACGTAAAAACATGTCATTCAACTCGCTAGGCTTCCTACTTATGTCAGATTGATGAGAAATTCCAACTATTTATAGTGGGAATTTTCATCAATTGCATCTGGCAACGCTGGTAACGAAAACGAAAACCTATGATTAGGGATTACGACACTTGAACAATCAACAGTTGTTTTTAGTTAAAAGTTGATAAAAGTTTTGATTAAAAGTTTATTAATAGTTGATTAGCCTACTATGAATGCATAAAAATTCGCATACATTTTCTTCGGTATTATGGAGAGAAAAAATGTGTATAAATTAACTCACCTTTACAAGGCTATTCAAATGCAGGCTTTTATACATGCAGAACTCGAGTGAAAACTTAAAACTAAGCAAGTGAAAATAGAAGCAAGGAAGCATACACATACACCAAAAATTAAGAACAAGAAGCAGTTTTATTTAAGAAATTGATAAACGAAATACAGTGATAATTAACAAACAAGTAACAAACATAAGACGTTTTCAACATCCAAACTAAATAGCTCTGTACAACATGCAAATAATTTACAGTACTATAATATTAATAGCCGATGAAAATAAAAATGAAATACTTCAATACAGTTCCTAATGTAATAAATTCATGATAAGGGGACAAAATACTTTGATAACTTTGGTCTATATCTTGTTTTGTATTGAACAGTATGAACTAGATAGAAAAACAAAACAACTATCAAGTAGATAAATATCACAGTATCAGAAATTGATTACTAAATAATTAGATTAGACTTTAAGCCTACTTCATCAAATCAGAAAAGATAATAGGAAATTGAAATAATAAATGGAAATCCAGTCCCTTGAAATCGAATTAGGAAATTGAAATAAAGATAGAACATATCAAACTAGAATATATTTATATCATTGAACTAAAGATCAAAGATGCATTAAATTTGAAAGTACGCAGTACAGAATCACACTGGATTTTAGATAGCCTGGATTCTAAATAAGATATTTAATACACAAAAAAATTATATATAATAAAAAACAATTTCCAAAAAAAGAGTAATCAATTGAAATATTCAAAAAATTAATTAAAACAGCGAAATAAAAAAAAGTGGAACGTGGAACTATTTTTATGGTATAGATATAGTCTTTAAATTAGTGACTTTTTAAATAAATTAATAATCATTCTTAACAAATAAGAGAGAATTCTATGAAATGTTTAACTTGAATGATCGATGATGAGTTAAAAGAAGAAAAAGCTCAATGATTTGTGAACTCAACACGAAGGTTTTTCCTATTCTGAAACATTTATTGGTTCATAATAATTATCAATCAAGAGCAAATACAGTAATTAAGCTGTTATCGTTGCAATATTCATATCCATATTGAATTTACTTTACTCATTTTGATTTGATTTTTTTTCAATTTACTTATTTACACACACAATTACAAAAAACAAACAACAACGTACAAATTTGATAAAAATACAAATGTAAATAAAAACAAGAAGCTAAGCTGGGAGAAGTGGTGTAAAGAAGGAGGGGAATGGAAAGCTCTTCCAACTATGGTTTCCCATGTATTAGGAAGGCGTTAGAAATGATTAGGTAAGAAGGAAAAGGCCCAACTCCTCCCGGAGGAGGGGGAGGAGGAGCAGAGAGTGCAACAGAGAGCGATGGAAAGAAGAAAAAGGAGGAGAAGAACTGGTAGGGTCGCCCAAGAACCTGTGAAATGTGAGTCAATTGTGCATACATTCAACAGCACTGACAAGGAGGTGTACGATTTTATTGAACAGAGAGAGAGGAATTTGGGCAAAACGGATAATTCGTCAGGCGATTTGGACCAGGAGGGTGCGACTTTCATCCAAGTTCAAAATTTGTGAAGGAGATAATTTTGGAAGGAAATGAGATATTGCAACTATACAGTTGCTGTTAAATTATGAGATAATTACAGTTAATTATTATGAGATAATTTTGTTATTTGTTGTGTGAATCAGAAAATTCGAATGAACGGTTGTGTTTAAGACTGTAATGAGTGTAATGAATAAAATATAATAGCCTACAATGATATTTTACTTTTGAAATGTGAAACTTTTACTTCTTATTGATGAACTGTGAAATAATATTAATCTTACCATACAGTAAAATATTGTTTTTTGGTAACTAGATTGAATATAACGTATTTTCTACTTACAAATAAATTTATTGATTATTAAAAAAAATTATACTTATTCTTTCAATGATAATTACTCAAGTAATAAAAACTAAATCTATTCTCATGATTATCAGTTAAAACCAAATCACCAATGCAATAGCAAACTCAGTGTTTTATTACAAAAAAGGTAATTTTTTATGTGCATCAAAACACATGCATGTAGAAAAATGCAGAGGAGTGTTAGTGAGCATGCGCAAATAAAATACAATTTATCATTATTTTACAGTATTGTGGAGAAATGGTAAACAGGTACAGTCAACACCTAAATAGAATCTGGCAACATAAACAAAGTAACTATGTATTGAAAAGTTACAAAAGTTATATCTGATTCAGACCTAAATCACCAATCCCGAATTAGCGAATATATCTCAAAGAATTTCAGACTTTTCTAAGAAATAAGATTTTTAAATTGATCAGACCCGTATCTAAGTATCCCGTAAACTAACAAAAGATAATTTCTACTTGGTTTAAACTATAAATCCGTGGTTTAAACTTCGTTTTCACTATATGATTTCAACTATCCTGACCTGAAAATCCACGGATTAAACCAAGTTCAAAATTTGATTTGTAAAACTTGGTTTAAACGAAGATGGTGCATATTCTTGTTCATATATAGCCTATAATATAATTCATTATCATTTCATATAATTTCAGTATCATTATATATAATATTATATTGTTCCTTCTACATATGAGACTAATAAAGAGTTTGAAACAATAATTACATGCAAATATGCATCGTGTATTCGTACCTCAAGATTTCTTTCAAACCAATGCCTTATTTCAATGTAGACATGACATTATAATTGAATAGCCTATTTTGTTATTGTCTTCATCTAATTTTACATTCATTTATTCTAGATATTTATACTCGAGTCTCCCCAATATTAAAAGCCATACGCTAAATAATAATTATCTAAATTATGTATTTCGTATCGATATGGAAGAATGAGAATAATTTATTGTAAGATATTCATTTTATTTTTGCTCAGCATTGTAGATTCATCGGTTTATGATCATTTAGCAATCCCTCTTCTACGGTTTAACCTAAAGAGGGATGCACTACGGAATTTTGTTACATTCCTATGTTATTGTTCAATACTATTCATGCTTGAACATTACCTTGTATTACTATGTTTGTTTTTGTGAAAAATGTTTGTGTATATATGCAGTGGAATAAACCAGTTATTATATTATTATTACAGTAGGAAAGAAACTTGAA
The DNA here is from genome assembly GCA_017141395.1 of Laodelphax striatellus. Taxonomy (NCBI): domain Eukaryota; kingdom Metazoa; phylum Arthropoda; class Insecta; order Hemiptera; family Delphacidae; genus Laodelphax; species Laodelphax striatellus. Next base: position 17,363,531 of record CM029541.1, on the reverse strand, counting down.
GTTTAAACAAAAGATTTTCAAATTAAAAGTTCAATACTGTTGTAGGGTTGACTGCACACATGCAAGAAAACAGTTAACTATACTTTGTAAATAAACAACAAGCATGACTAGTAACAGTGCTTCGTCATTCACCAGTGCAAGGTACAAGGAAAATTAAAAATCAACTGACGTTTGGAGACACTTTGGGGCTGATCGGCTTACTGGGCGGAGTCTGCACATCAACTGTGATTGGCGGAGGAGACTTGAGGGGCGTGGCTAACTGTGACGTCACAACAATCGAAAGCGCCTCGTCGCACTTCGAGGCACTGCGAGCACAACTCGTTATAACGCTCGACGAACTTGTCCTATCATTGAAACTCGAGCCGCCATAGCCACACTTTTGTTGTGCTTTGGTTGGTACACTAGTTGGAGTTTCCGTTCGCGAACCACATCCCGACGATAAATCTAGAATACTATCATCGGTTTCCTCCCCATTTCTGTTCACTTCTCCTCCTGCATACTTCGCTTTCAACGGTTTTTTAACACTCAGATTGGCAGCACTGTCCTGCGAATTTGGCGGGAAATGGTTACTACTACCGGAAGTGTGCGGGAAACTGTTGGCAGCAGCACTGTTTGGAGGAAAACTATTGGCAGCATTGTTTGAGGGAAAACTGTTGGTAGCACTGTTTGTCTGAAAACTATTGGCAACACTGTTTGAGGGAAAACTGTTGGTTGGTTGAAAACTATTGGCAGCACTGTTCGGATTATTCGAATTTGGCGCGAAATCTCTAAAACCGGGTCCCCCGTTCATTGTAATGGATTTGATCGTAAACGGACTAGTATTGCCCGCGCTGTTGGGTGAGGTTGACGACTGCCGTTTAGGGGGGCTGGGGGAGGGCATTTTCATATTCTGAGGCGACACCCCCCCTCCACCGCTATGCGGCGACCCAGACGGAGTCACCCTGGATATTGTCAGTCCATTGGTGGGACTTATCACCGGTACCGCAGTAGATGGAGAAGTGGTTGAAACAGAAAGCGGAGAGGATTTTTTCAACTTTTTCTCTTGATGATGATCGGGAGTTAGTTTGAAACTGGACGTGGCTCCTCCGTTGGTTGGCGTGAGTGTTGTGCTAGACGGCAGTGAAACATTGAGCAGTGATTGTAGCGGTTGCGGTGTTTGCTGTTGCAACTGTTGCGTGATTATCGATTGCATATGCGCTTGCAACTGTTGATGGTGCAACTGCTGTTGCTGCTGCTGCTGCTGACTAGGAGGCTGTTGTTTCCTTATCTTGCGTCTGAAACAGAAATAGCATCCAACTATAGTGGTTTTCTACTTTCTTCATGAATAATCTATCATTAAGGAACCAACACTGCCTTACTGCAATCGAACTTGTGTTCGTCTGTCTGTCTGTTTTCAAGATATCTAACAAATGGAAGATCGTACACTTTTTAAATTTGGAATGCATACAATATCCTCATTGATCAAGAAGCCTATTGATTTTGGACATTGAGGATTGAATTTGAAAAAGTTACAAGCAAAAAATAGTTATGCACATGTGTCAATGACAATGGACCAATCACAGAGCACTAGGCGCATTGACGCTTGCACAGAATGAACAAACTAGTGATTACACTGTGAAGAAATTACAATATAAAGATCAAGTTACCAGCAATTATATCCTAACAATAACTATGAAAAGTCTATTGAGAAGTTTTCAACTCACAAGCAACAATATGAAACATAAAATTGGATAAAAATACACAAATAATTTTCATCAATTTAAAAACATTGAGACAACAGGTTACCCCTTTCTAGAGTGCTCGGGATTATGAGTAAAAGTCAGAAAACGTAAATTTACAGGAGAGCCATTTCAAAGTTCAATTCAGCAATTGATCTACTCTATAAAAATTTTAAATTCTATAAAATTTTGATGATGTGTTGGTATTCTGTGTTCCTCTCATGTTCAGAATGAAACTAAGCAATAGAAATAATTCTGTATTTGATTCAACTCCTGGGATTTTGTAAGTCCAAACGAAAGTGCATGAAAAGAGCTTAGACACCAAAACCCTTAATTTTCTAGATAGCACTCTAGATATATTTCCTAGACAATATTAGAATGAAATTATCAAATTAATTCTACTCTTAATCCTTAGCACTAGATGCATTTCCTAGGCAATTTGGGAAGATATTAGAATGAAATTATTAAATTAATTCTACTCTTAATCCTTAGCACTAGATGCATTTCCTAGGTAATTTGAAAAGATATTAGAATGATGTTATTAAATTAAAAATTTCTTAATCCTTAGCACTAGTTTCCTTAGTTCTATTTCCCATGCAATTTGGGAAGATATTAGAATAAAATTATTAAATTAATCCTACTCTTAATCCTTAGCACTATATATATTTCCTAGACAATTTGATACAATATTAGAATGAAATTATCAAATTAATTCTACTCTTAATCCTTAGCACTAGATGCATCTCCTAGGCAATTTGGGAAGATATTAGAATGATGTTATTAAATTAAAACTTTTCTTAATCCTTAGCAGTAAATATATTTCCTAGACTATTTGGGAAGATATTAGAATGAAATTATCAAATTAATCCTACTCTTAATCCTTAGCACTAGATATATTTCCAATGCATTTTAAGAAGATATTAGAATGAAATTTTCAATTAATTATTACTTACAATGATTGAGCAGTGTTCGATTCTGCCTCTCGAATAAGTATCGATGTTTTCATCCAGCCAGGCGGCCACAACGGCTGAACTCGACTGTCGAGAAACGTTCTCAAGAAAATGTCGCTCGACTCCCGTCGCGGGTTTTTGATCTGGTAGCAGGTCATTCGCAAACGAATAATCTCTCGCACATACGACCTAAAAACATTCAAATATTAAAATATAAAAACAGACCTAATGACGTTCAAAGCTATTTCAATTGCAACCCAATAATTCATTCATACATCTGATTCTAGTACTGTAAATTGAAATTCATTTCCCATAAAACAATATACAATATAAATTTTCAGTTTAAAAAAGAGGAATTATTGGCGACATTAACCACTTGTGGCTCAAATACATAATATTGGATATAGCGGAATTAATATGATTCAAGGAGATTGAACACCTATTTTCTTTAGCAAGTCATTTTAGGTTACAATAGTGCTTCAACAAAGCTGTAAGCTAATAAAGTTATCTGCATACATAATACTGATTGTTATTGTGATTTCTTATTGTATCAAATCTACAGTGCTGTTAAGCAGTCATTGTTGTAAATAAATTCAAATTAAAAATTTCCAAATACAGTACCTCATTTCGTTATTCCAAATAAATTTCCTCCTAGGAAGTTTCGGATTGGTTGGTTTTTCTGCTTCAACGTTATCCCCGCTAGCATTTTCTTCTGCCGATCTAAAGAGAAAATGAAGCTTCAATTAACATCTTATAACACAAGAATTCAGATATCATATTAAGGTGAAATTTGGATTATCAAGGTTGAGAAAATCATGTTAATGATTAAAATACGAGCCAATACTTATTTCAAACTATATATAATTTTCTCGATAGTTGAAAAATACACATGCATGTTGTCGTATATGTAAGCTTTGATTTTTCAAAATAATTTCACTTACTTTTCTTTCTCTGCGGCAACTTTCTGACAATCCTTGTAATAATTTTCTAAGAGTGCTGGCATTGTAGCATCTACTGCAGCTTTTAACCTGTAAAATACGATAAAAATACCATTGAATGGTTATAAAACACCCAAAATTATCTACTAGAGAATTACTAGAAACTGTATCTACTATTAATTCAGCTTTCTACCTGTTGATTACGCTAAAAAACCATTAAATGGTCATAAAACACTACTAGAATCTACTAATCTAGTTATAATAATACTACTACTAATACTCTAGTTGTTAAGACTATTTTTAGTGAACAGTTGACTTACTTTTTCAATGGCTCAGCCATCTTTTCCTCTTCGGAGTCGTAGCACATCTTCTTCATTCGCTTTGTCAGCGTCTGTTTGGAGCAAGGCAAGAAAAACGCCAGATGCTCGTAGATCAGCGTCCGACTAACCGAGGATACGGTTTGCATCTTCATTTCCAAACTGCCAACAAAACAAACTGAATAGAGAACAGGCAACATGGCACTAAAAACAGAATATTCCTATACAAAGAATGTAAAAATAATTATCATGAATAAATGTAAGCACATCTTTATAAAAAATGGGCGGACATGTTTTTTTTGTAATCAGAACTCCTCCATGGTTTCTCCAACGATTTTGTTCGTTCTCGTCTCATTTGAAAGATCTCATTGAGTAGATATTTTGATAAGGTCTTACATTTTGAAAAAAAAAAAAACATCGTGGGATCAGGAATGAACGATCAAAGTTTTAATTTTTGCCATTGCTTTGACATAGGGATGGATGAGCTGAAAATTTTCACATTTTAACTTACGATTTGATGATCAGCTGTTTTGAAACAAAAATTTTATTTTCATTGTTCATTGCACTGGTAAGGACATTTGTGCAGTGAAAGAAAAATAGATAGACAGAGAGTGAGAAAGAGAAGGAGAAGAACGAGAAGATGAAGAATGAGGACTAGGAGGATAAGAAGAATGAGGAGAAGAAGAAGAACGGGCTGAAGATGGAGAAGATTGAAAAGAAAGCGGAGGAGAAGAAGAAGGACAAGAAGATGGAAAAGTAGGAGAAGAATGAGAAGAAGATGATGGAAGATGATGAGAAAAAGAAGAAGGAGAACAGGTAGGAGAAGAACAAGATGATGATGGAGGAGAAGGAGGATAAGAAGATAAAGGATATGAAGGAGAAGAAGTAGAAGAACGAGAAGAAGAATGAGGAAGAAAAAGATGAAAAATGAGAAGAAGGATACGAAGGAGAAGAAAACGAAGCAGAAGAAGAAGAAAAGAGAGATGAAAAATAAGGAGAAATAGAAGGAGGGGAGGACAAGAAGAACGAGGAGAAGAAGAAGAAGCAGAAGAAAGAGAATGTAATGAAAACGAAGAAGAAGGAGAAGAAGCAGAAGAAGGAGAAGAAGAAGAAGAAGGAGGAGGAGGAGGTGGAGAATATTGGAAACTATACCATGCAGTTCAATAGTCGTAGTTTTGTGCGACCTGGGAAGTCCTAGTAATAGTATAGTTACAATAAAGTGATAGATAGTTGAAAAGGAAAAGGAGAGCTGACCTCATGAGCAGCGCATTGACCTCGGGCGAGAAGTTGCGTTTGGAGAAGTGCGTCTGACTCATGCACAGTTTGACGCGCGATATCAGCTCGTTCATTTCGGCCGGCAGCACGGGGATTTCTGCCGCAACGGCTGGCGACTTTGCCGCCAGCGGCAACTGCATGACGTCACTGCTGCCAGCCTTGGCTGCCGCCGCCGCCTCGTCCGTCGAGTGACTGGACTGCGACAGGTCCGAATCTGACACAAGAAACAATTATTTCCCCCTCAAATCCCGTGATAAGTCACCAGAAAAAAATTGTTTTCCCCTTAAATCTCTTGATAAAGACAATAAAAACATCAATTTCCCCTCAAATCCTGTGATAAAGACAATAAAAACCTTATTTTCCCATTAAATACCATGATAAAGACAATAGAAACATTATTTTCCCCTTAAATCCTGTGATAAAGACAATAAAAACATTAATTTCCTCTTAAATCCCATGATAAAGACAATAAAAACATTCCTTTCGCCTTAAATCCTGTGATAAAGATGATAAAAACATTAATTTCCCCTTAAATCCTGTGATAAAGACATAAAAACATTAATTTCCTCTTAAATCCTGTGATAAAGACATAAAAACATTAATTTCCTCTTAAATCCCATGATAAAGACAACAAAAACATTACTTTCCCCTTAAATCCTGTGCTAAAGACTATAAAACATTACTTTCCCCTAAATCCTGTGATAAAGACAATAAAACATTACTTTCCCTTAAATCCTGTGATAAAGACAATAAAACATAATATTCCCCTTAAATACCATGATAGAGACAATAAAAACATTACTTTCCCCTTAAATCCTGTGATAAAGCCAATAAAAACATTATATTCCCCTTAAATACCATGATAAAGACAATAGAAACATTACTTCCCCCTTAAATCCTGTGATAAAGACAATAAAAACATTAGTTTCCCCTTAAATACCATGATAAAGACAATAAAAACATTACTTTCCCCTTAAATCCCATGATAAAGACAATAAAAACATTATTTTCCCATTAAATACCATGATAAAGACAATAAAAACATTACTTTCCCCTTAAATCCTGTGATAAAGACAATAAAAACTTTAGTTTCCGATTAAATCCCATGATAAAGACAATAGAAACATTATTTCCCCTTAAATCCCATGACACAAACACCAGAAAAACACACTTCCCCTTAAATTTTCATAGTTGATAGGTATTTTGCTATAAATTTTAGAATATCTATTCTTTCTTAGTTTTGAGATTGATGATAATTTAAACTTTTATTATTAAATGAATAGCGAATTATTTGTAATTTAGTTCAATCAACTATTGTAATTTAATCAGAGTTGAATAATTGCAACATCTATCTATTTCTTGCATTTAAAATAAATGAATACTTTCCCCGTTTCCACGGATTTATCTTTGGAAAAAGTGCATGATAATATTGGAAATCTAGGTATTCTGGAACTATTTTCAAGCTTCAAGTGAATAAATTAATATGAAAAATCGAAACAGGATTTCTACAAATCTAAAATGCGTTTTATAAATGCATAATTACAGAGATATCAATAATAAAACAGATAGAATGACAAGGCAAAAAAATAGCCTAATGATGATCAACTGAAAAATTGAGACTACAAAAATAAATATAAACAAAACTTATGAAAAGTGTCTCATAATTACACAAAGAAGAAATTTGCCTGTAGCGAAATAATACTTACAGCAAACAAAAAATACTGATATTTCAAAAGGAAACTAAGATACCTATGGTTAAATGAACTTGAGTTATAACTGAGCCTACAACATAATTAATTTTACACGAAACCAAAGATTTAAGAAAGGGAGACAAACTTGGCTAAATAAACTGGAGGTAGAAACGAGCCTAAAACACAATACTTTCACATCAAACCAAAGTTTTAGGAAGGGAAATAAAAATCCAAGTGCAACGGGGATTTGGAAAACACTCCCAATGTCCACACTTGGTCGATTTTGGTATGCTCAAAAGCAATATATGCAATATGCTCAACAGCATATTGCATATGCTCAAGCTTTAGCTACGTCCACACTTGGTCGATTTTAGGTGCTGCAAAGCATGCTGCTTAAAAATTATTAGCATGCTGTGCAGCACACAAAAATCGAGAAAGTGTGGAATAGGGATTGATAAGCATTGCTAGCATACTGTATTATGCTTAATCATTGGTAGCATGCTGTGCAGCACACAAAATCGACCAAGTGTGGACCCAGGGATTGTGTGCAGGACAAAACAAAATCTACTTGCTGGAAGTGACAATTCACTCACCGGTATTTGATTTAATGCTGGAACTAGTGCTATCTCTACTCGTCTCACCGTGCCTTCCTGAGCTTATCACAAACTCAATGACGTCATTAACCGACTTATGGTTTGTTCCGTCAGGTAAGGCTTCAACACCTAGAAATCCCAAATTAATGGGACAAAATAATACCGGTTATTTTTTTACAGAAAACTGATTTTACATGAAATTGTTCCACACATACCGGATATTCTGACAGAAAAATAGTTTTAGTTTTACATGAAATTGTAGCACACATGATTTTGGCAGGAATATAGTTTTGGTTTTATATGAAATTGTTTGACACAGTAACGGTTCCATAAAAACACTGGTTATTCTCTCAGAAGAATAGTTTTAGTTTTACACGAAATTGTTGCACACATAAACGGTTCTATAATAATAGTCTACCGGTAATTTTGACAGAAAAATAGTTTTGGTTTTTTATAAAATTGTTCCACACAGAAACTGATTTTTTAAAATAATTATATCATGTAGAATTTTGACAGAAAAATAGTTTTGGTTTTTTATAAAATTGTTCTACACAGAAACGGAATATTTTTTATAATTATATCATGTAGAATTTTGACAGAAAAATAGTTTTGGTTTTTTATAAAATTGTTCTACACAGAAACGGAATATTTTTTATACATCATGTAGAATGTTTCTACAAGAATGCCGGTGATATGAACAGAGCATAATTTCACAAAATAACGATTGTTCAGAGGAATACCGGTACCAGTTATTAAACGGATGTTCTGTGTATCAAATGAAGCAAACTTTAGGCTAGATGTGTATCTATTAACACAACATAATATGTTATATCATAACACAACATATTATGATTAAAACATCTTCTCAATGTAAATCTTGTGGGATTTGACAAAAGTATAGCGGATTTGACTGAGCTAACCAATCACAAGAATTCGAGTTTGCCAGCAATCAGAATTAAAAGTACTGGCAAACGTATGGTGGTGGCGAAGAAAAAATGTTCCAACACACTGTTATGTACCCTTTCACACCAATGGCCACACTGTGATTATACAGTCTATGTAGCTCAGGCCTATCTTACAACTAAACCATGATTTGACAAGATCAAACGCCAGCTAAACTCACCTAAATTCGTTGAATCAGCAGTTTTGACAGGATCGGTCTGCTGCAGTCTCTTCTCTTCTAACAGCGCTTTGACGGTCGCATTCTTCTTCTTTTTCTGATGTTTTCCTTCGTGATTGTTTCGTGACGTCACTTGGCCTCCATTACTAACGGGCGCAGAGTCCACCATTGTATTATTCACTACACTAACACTATCGCTATTGGCAGTACTATTATTCATCGCAGAATTACTATTCACAACACTGGATGTATCTACAGCCGGCTTTTCGTTATCGTGTTTATGGTGCTTATGGTGTTTATGATGATGATGGTTATGATCAGAATGATGGTTATGGTGTCTTTTCTCGGCTTTTTTGCGTTTTTTCACCATCGCAGTTGATTCTTCCACGTCTTCGGATTTTGTGGCGATTTCTGTGCAGTCTTCAGTCTTATCAAGTTTCATTTTCTGCAACAAAAAAACACAGTATTTTCAGTCTGATTTTGACAAAAATTTGTATTTTACGTACTTAAATAATATTAGTCTACTTTGATCTAGGCTCGATTCGAATAAAACTTACCATAGTTCACAAATCTCATTAAAAAATATATAAATAGATTTTACAGTCAGTTACGTTCATTGAATAGGTCTGGAGTGTAAAAAATAGGACAAGTATAGAAACTAGGACTTTTAAGAGAAAATTATGGAAAAGGCGAAGAAAAGCATATTAAAAAATTATCCATGATTTCTCGTGGAATGGATAGGGATTTATCATTGTAATTGAAACAATATAAACAACAGAGGGACTTCATTTTACAGTATTATCCATACTATAAATTGAAATAGAATTTTAATTTGAAACGATAGAGAGAAAAGAGGGATTTTAATGTACAGTAGGCTATCCATAATATAAATAAAATTGAAATTTGTTGGACTCACCTTAACAGTTACTGTCTTTTCGACGACTTCTTTCTCCTCAATCTTTTCACTCACATCCGTTTCTTTTTCAGTCGTTTCTTCTTCTTCGTCATCTTCATCATCCTCCTCTTCATCCTCATCTTCATCTTCCTCGTCTTCTTCATCTTCGTCATCTTCTGAATCATCTCCGATCACGTTGGCTCCAGACTGAAATAAATGGCAATAAAAATTAAAACTTTGAGATAAATTCATTTATAAAGCTCAAACTTCAAAAGACTATCATTACATTGATAAATCTGAAATATGTTATATGTGACAAAGCTCTATGTTTGCTAGAACAAGCTCTCGAGTAAATAAAAATCTATTCTATTGTGAATGCTGGAAGACTCTCGAATATTACAAACACTGATAGAGTAGAATTCTTTGCGATAGATCCTTGCCTCAATTAGAAACTAACATACAGACAGGGTCTTAATAACTTGTTTAGGCTACATTAACTTGATCACTATGGATGTAGTAGCCTAAATAAGGAATCACACCCAAGGATGGAGTGAGTTTGAATTCGAATTCGTTGTATTTAGAAACTGAGAAAAATTCGCTACCACATTCGCTGTTCAACCAGTCAAAACAATAATACATTATTATAACCGTATTGTCTTGCCGATCAGATACATATAAAGATTAGGGGCCGTATTTATGAACGTTCCTTGAGGGTTCCTTTCCGAAAGGGCGCCTTGAAAAGCGTTTCATGAATGAAAAATCAGCTGATTCCATTCATAAAACGCTTTTCAAGGGTCCCTTTCGGAAAGGAACCCTCAAGGAACGTTCCCTATTACTGTTATATAATATTCTAAATAATAATGTATTCATGCCAGCTTTTATTAGTTTGTTGCATTTTTATGTTCCGTCTAACAGACCAAGAGTAAATATGCTGTTTCAGATCCCTTTTATCAGGACCACCCATCATTACAATTCTTACTTGCATACTGTAGAACATTACGATTATAAAATAGACTTAGCATGTTTATCGATCCTTTCTCTGACCATTTCCATAAATTTAGAAAATCATGTGAAATTTCGTATCGCTCATTAGATGACTAATTACTGAAAGTTCTACTAAACTCCCTCTTTTTTTTCTTCTCACTCTTAAGTTGTTTCTTTTCATTTTTCCTTCAGATTTTATCTGAATTTTAGTTTTTTTTACTTCATTTGTTTTTTAGTTTAGTTTCGTCTCTTCTTATTTTAATTAATTCCAGTTTTGTAAAATTAATTTTTCTAGGTTAATCTTTCTAGGTTGACTTTCATTATTGTTTTGTTATTAAATCTATTATATATGTCAATAAGGCTCTTCATGGAGTTTTCTGTGAGCTTTTGTATGTGAATAAATGAATAAATACAATACAATACCTATAAATACAAGGAACGTTCATAAATACGGCCCTAGATACAGTATAATAAATATAATCCTGCAATAAACTACTACAGAATATCACTAGTCCTACGTTTTCTAAACAGTATTTTCAAGAAAATCCTGCTCTCAACTACAGATTACCACTTTTCAACACACTATTCCCTTCAAAATCTCCAACTAACCTTTCTCCGTTTAGCCCTGGACTACTTACAGACTATCACTAGTCCTATGTTTTCTAAACAATATTTTCAACGGAATCCTTTACCGCTTCCACTTCCTGCAAGTAAACCTTCAACTAACCCTACACAATGCATTCAAGGAAATCCTGCACTAAACTACGGATTACCACCATTCAACAGAATTGAATGGTGCTTCAAGGTTTCTTTTCAATATTTTTAATATTTCTTTTTCAACAAAACTTTCTATGTTTAACCTTAAACTACAGACTACCAAAAGTCCTATGTTTTCTTAACAATATTTTCAAGGATTACCGGATTACCACCATTCAACTGACTATTTTTATTTCTTTTTCAACAAAACTTTCTCTGTTTAACCTTAAACTACAGACTATCACAAGTCCTATGTTTTCTAAACAATATTTTCAAGGAAATCCTGCTCTCAATATTACGGATTACCAATAGCCAATTGCGTATTAGAGAATTGAGAATAGCCAAATAGAGAATAGAGAATTGCCAATAGCCTACACATATTGACAAGTATCGATACAGTATGAAATGTATGATCGATAGGTATGTATAGCAGGATTCTTTTAAATTGTCAGTAAACAGCTGATTGATGTACGCTCGTTTACAAACGTTAAATCAGCTGTTTTCTGACAAGTTTAAAGAATCCTGCTATATTAGTGGATATGATGGTGTAAAATGGCGAATGGAAGAAATGAGTAATGTTCCCTTCAAAATCTTCAACTAACCTTCCTCCGTTTAGCCCTGACCTCCTCGCCATCCGACACGTCGCACAGTTCGACGCGTTTGAGCGTGAGCGGACCCGAGTGTACATAATAGCCGCCGTGTACAGTCTGGTACTCCTCGCCGAGGGCCTCATCACACGGCTCTGTGTTGTCAATGAACGAGTCGTTCTCATCGTAGCCAGCTCCCAGTTCAGAGTACGAATAGCAACGGTTCTTGTCGGCTCCACCCTGTAGACACAACACAAAACAATTTTCATTATTATTAAAAGAGTTTTGCAAAACTAATGTCAGGCACACTGAAAGAGAAAAAGGAAGAAGATAGAGAGAATTAGTGATAATGAGAAAAAGGAGGAGAAGAAGAAGAAGAAGAACGGGAAGAAAAAGGAGGAGAAGATGGAAAAGAAGGAGATGAGAAGAAGAAGAAGTTGAAGGAGGAGGAGGAGGAGGAGGAGGAGGAGGAGGAGGAGGAGAGGAGGAGGAGGAGGAGGAGGAGGAGGAGGAGGAGGAGGAGGAGGAGGAGGAGGAGGAGGAGGAGGAGGAGGAGGAGGGAGGAGGAGGAGGAGGAGGAGGAGGAGGAGGAGGAGGAGGAGGAGGAGGAGGAGGAGGAGGGAGGAGGAGGAGGAGGAGGAGGAGGAGGAGGGAGGAGGAGGAGGAGGAGGAGGAGGAGGAGGAGGAGGAGGAGGAGGAGGAGGAGGAGAAGAGAAGAAGAAGAAGAAGAAGAAGAAGAAGAAGAAGAAGAAGAAGAAGAAGAAGAAGAAGAAGAAGAAGAAGAAGAAAAAGAAGAAGAAGAGGAAAAATAAGAAGGAGGTGAAGAAGAAGAGGAAGAAAGAGGAGAAGAAGGAGGAGGAGAAGAAGAAGATTAAGAAGAAGAAGAAGGAGGAGAAGGAGGAGGAGGAGGAGAGAAGATAGAAAATAAAATGAAAAAGAAGGAGGAGAAGAATAAGATGAAGAAGAAGATTGAAAAGAAGTAGATGAAGATGTAGGAGGAGTATTGGTAACTATTTAATGTAGTTCAATAGACGCAGTTTTATGCGATTATTAATTAAATAATCTTATTAAATGATAATAGGGAGCTTATTAAATGATAATAAATACAGTATACGCTTCAATTCTAGATTAGTTACGACTTGAATTCTAGAGCGATGACGCGGTTTCACGATACCAGTAGACGTGTAGGTTACTGGCAGGCAGGTTGGTCATATGATCTTCCACTCTATCGTGAAACCGCGCTAATAGAATAGTTTAAAATGAAGAACGTCATTGAAAATAACAGTAATTCCAATATTCGATTCACTAGAGAAAGAATAACTTATGAAAGCTTATTTGATGATACGGATAATATGAAATTCAATATGTCAACGGTAATATTATGATGGGTTTGAATGTACATGAAAAGGCGGCGTTAGAACATATAAATATCCATTATTGGGAAAGGATATGCAAGGACATCCTTCCCATCAACACTCAACCGAAAGTTAGAGAGAAAGAGAATAGAGGGGCTAGAGGATAGAGAGAGTAAGTGATAATGAGAAAAAGGAGAGGTAATGTGAAGCGTGATAAAGACAACAAAGCAGATTGACGTGGAGCGAGAAAGGACGAGAAGATTCATAGATAGACAGAGAAAGGAAAGGAGATGCAGAAGGGAGATATTAGTTAAGTGATAAGAGACAGAAGAATAATAAATTAAGTATGATGATAGACTATGCTCTTAGTAATTTCATCTCTTAGTAAATAAAATAGAATAGAATCATGTCTCCAAAACTGTAAAAAATATATTTTACTATTAAAAGTTGTCCATAAAATTATCAAAACAAACTCCAGTTTCATTTCTCTCCTACAGACTTAAGTTCAATTCCTATTGCTCTCTAATTTCATTTTATTAAATTTAATAAAAATCTCCAAGCTCTCTAATTTTATTTAAACTTTATTATCATCAGCAATAAAAAATAAAATATTATACTTGATATTGCTAAGAAAGTCAGTAAATGAGTAGTTCTATGGAGGTCTAATACATTTTACACTTTTAGAAGTTGACCCATAGGAGCCTACAACTACAATACACCCTTTGTTAGTAACCCCTGTTGAGAATTACACCCCTCACACCTGCATTACTCCCCTATTGTCTGAAAGACACCAGTCAAGAGAACAAACTTCACTTTTTACATGATTACTTTCTACATGACCTTTTTTCAATTTATTCAGTTTGACTTCAACTTAGTTGCATACTTGAAGCCTTTTAGTGAGATCAGACTCCCAAGATTATATGCAATGTGCAACTATTATATATTGGTTTTCGAATACCGGTATCTCCTAATCATAAATTAAATCAATAAACTACTTTTAACTGAGTTTTGAAGAATAATTCTAACAGAAGATGATTATACTGTATAAAAATTTCAATTGACTCAACTTTTGATGAAAATTTTACTGGGCTACACAATTTATTGCAAATAATGAATTTAAATTAATTTTAATTGCAGTTAATTAATTTTAATCAATTTGAATTGCAGTTGATAAATTTCAATTAATGAATTTAATTAGGCTACTTGATAAATAAATTTCGATTACTTACGTATTTCTCTTCAAACTGCCTTGCTAATCTTTCAACTTCTTCATCATCTTCTTCTCCAAACGGATCAACGGCACCATTCACTTTACCTTCACTGTTATTTTTCTTCTTCAATTGTTTCTTCTGTAACAGGAAAGAAACAAAATGTCAGTTCGTTCACTTTGCTAAGACCCTAGAATGACAATGAATTACCTCATTACAGCTTTCTAAAACGAAGAAAGTGCATAATTCATAGAAAGTGCATAAATAAAATGCGTAGATTTGAAGAAAGTGCATAGAATTCATCAACCATGATACAGCCGTATAGATACTTTAAGGTGGATGAAATCGTATTAACTATGAACATGATAAAAAGCTGTAATGAGCTGTATTGACAATAATTCTTTTTGGATTATCTCTGATATTATTCAATCTACAAAATTACAGTATTACCAGAGACAATTGGAACTAAAAGTACTCCAATTTTATTGTCTCTGGTATTACTATTATACCAGTATGACATCTTATACTATAGTTTAGATAAGCTTCAAAGATGATGAGTGCATTAAAAATTATTAAAAGTACAGTAATATTCATTTAAGTTGGCGGATGGCATTAGATAGATAGATGGATGAAGAGATTTTTTTTTCATAGGACACTACGGTCATCAGCAACGTCAAGAAATAATATCTATCTATCTAATTGCATCCGCCAACTTAAATGAATACCGTATTACTAAAGTAAGTTATCAAATCAAAATCAAATTTATTTTTCCAATCAGCAGTACCTACATACAAAGGCAGATTTGATAAGTTATAATTCTAAAGATCTATTTTATTCAGCTTAACGATACAATTGTCAGTTCTACATAATTAGACCTATGTCAAATGAAACAGAATAAATGCAAAGATAAACACGTATCAAAGTAGATAACAGAACCATGGAGTTTGAATTTAACTGATAAGGGCCGATAAAGTAAACGTGCTCAAGTAAATATGCTAATTAATATCATTGATAATGATCCCTCGATATCCTAGTAATTAATTAGTCATTTATAAGTTGATTGACAATTATTAGACTATTTCAGTGCAATTTATTTTTTCCATGTCCAAGATAAGAGGCAATCGTCTAATAATTTCGTAAAAATAGCTTCTCTTCAACTATTCTAAAGAGACAATATTCAATGAATGAATAAGAATAGGCTTCTGCAAGAAATTGAACGTTATCTAATAAATAAAATAACACATATGAGGTACAGTAGATATTAAGTTACTCGGAACAAGTGGAAAAGTGAGGAAGTAGAAGAAGTAAGGAGAAGTAGGGAAGAGGAGTAGCAGAAGGATGAATATATTTAATTCAATCATTCACTTTATTCTTAAAGATTTTTTTTGCTGAAGGGTGATGCCCACATAAGCTCTAGGCTTGTGCGTGAGTAATAAGAAGGGTGATGATGAGAAATGACGACTACTTTTCAGACAGTCGGGAGAGGCCGTTTTGTGGTCATAATCCGTTCTGTCAACTGGGATTGATCCCGGAACCTTTGCATTATCAGACCAGCGCTTATCGCCCTCGGCAAAGGAGCACTCCGATTACAAAATATCTACCATAAGGTTATAGTAGTTGAAGATTTGAGTAATAATTGTCATATAAATGAATTTTACATAGTATGAAATGAAGAAAACGAATAAACTGATTATACTGTACGAGAATGAGATGTAATTTGATAATGGTAATAGATCACGGAGGACTGGAAAAAATGTTTATTTTTGGGAAAGGATGCCAAAGGAGAAGAGCGGAAGGAGTATAGGAGGAGAAGGACGGGGTGGAGTAAGAAGAGGAGACGGAATAAGAGAAGGATGACAACATGGTAACAAATCGGGGAGGATTGGAAAAAATGTTCATTCATGGGAAGAGATACCAAGGAAGAAGACGGAAGGAGTGTAGAAGGAGGAGGAGGGGGAGGATGATGATGAGGAGAAGAAGAAGAGTAGACGGAATAAGAGAAGGAAAAAAGAGGGAGTGGAGAAAAAGGAAAGGGGAGGAAAAGTATTAGAGGAGGGGGAGATGTATGAGAGCAGGAGGAGAAGAAGAATAGGAGGGGGTAGGTAAGAATGGCGAAGGGTGAGGGGAAAGGGGAGTAGGAAAAGGGCATAGAGGGTGAGAGAGGGAAGAAGTATGAGAGAACGAAAAGAATAAGAGGGGGGTAAGAAGGGCGCCGTGGGGGGGAAGGGAGAGGAAAGTAGAAAAAGGGAATAGAGGGTGAGACAGGGAAGAAGTATAAGAGAAGGAGGAGAAGAATAAGAGAGGAGGTGAGAAGGACGCTGGGGATAAGGGAAAGGGAAGTAGAAAAAGGGAATAGAGGGTGAGACAGGGAAGAAGTATAAGAGAGGAAAGTAGAAAAAGGGAATAGGGGTTGAGACAGGGAAGAAGTATAAAAGAAGGAGGAGAAGAATAAGAGAGGAGGTAAGAAGGACGTTGGGGGGAAGGGAAAGGGGAGTAGAAGAAGGGCTTAGAGGGTGATAGCGGGTTGAGAAGTGTGAGGAGAAGAATAAGAGGGGGGTGAAAAAGGGAACAGAGGGTAAGAGAGGGGGGAGAAGTATGAGGAGACGAATAAGAACGGGGTGGTAAGGAGGTGGAGGGTGAGGGGGAGAAGGGTTGAATACCAGGAATTCATTAAAGCATGAAGCTCTATTTTTATTATTGAAACCAAAAACATTTTTATTCCATCTCGTTCATTAGCGAACGAAAAGCAGATGAGCAATGCTGCCAAGGTCACCCATCCAAGCGCAAACTCCCAGCTCGTGACTGATTTTCATTGTTAATTTATTCACAGTTGCTGAGAATTTGCTGTTACTTTCCCGAAAAGGAAAATTCGTCCACATGAGACTAGAATTTTGAAGTAAAATAAAAAATCAATAAATAGGTCGTTTAATGTTTTTTTTTTTGTAAATCAATAAATAAAATAAAAAATCATGTTTTGTTGAATAAAATAATAGATAATGTTATTTGAATGAGTAGGCCAACGTAACATTAATAAAAGCTGTGAGAAAATAGCATATTTTACGAAGATATTTGAATTTAAGAATACAATTTACGACACTTATTGATTAACAAGTGTATAAAATGAGAGGACCGCTTGTAAACCAGGTTGCAACAAGATCATTAGCCAGTGAACGAACTGTACAAGGCTATTCAACTTGTTGTTGAGCAGATGTGAAGCTAACCACACTTTTACGGCTGGCTACAATATTATTATGGCGACAAGAGGAGAAAGGCCCTATTTCCAATATGTCTGCCGACCAGACAGAGCAGAGAGATGCCAAGAAAACAATGTCGATAGCATGGGAGCGAGCTTTCCTCTGGCTAGAGCAAAGATACGAAACAAGTACTACCTCTGGAGAGTGAGTGAGAGCGGGTCACGGAAAATATCGGTCATGTTATCATCGTCATCATAATCATTCACTAGGGTTCCCCCACCACTACACACTACCTCAAAAATACACAAATTCTAACAATAATTAAATCCCGAAATTTTCGACACTCCCTGAGAGAGCCTACCACGAAGGACAACACTCACTACTGAACCACTGCGCACATGCACTGCGCATAGCCGTGGAGTAAGCAAGAAAAAAAAATCGAGCATGGCATGATGATAAACACGTTCGGCAAACTTTAAATTCTGGTCGACAATCATAATTTCATCGAAAACTAAACAATCCAACTTCACAAAATACTCTACGCATACGATAACGGAAATGAACTCAATGTCCGTCTCACGCTATCACTCGTTATCTCTCTCGCACAACTCAGTCAACGTTATCAGTTGGTAGTATCACTATCATCATCATCATCTAGGAACGTTGCGAAAGTGGCATTGTAACTAGCGAGGGGGATTCATGTAAAAAAGAAAAAGGAACTCATGAACACGTAGGCTATCCTGTCTTTCGAATATAAAACATTTCAAAATGGTGTCTAATTTGATTTCAAACGTAAGCTCGCTCTAGTCCTACTACACTGATTTTTAGTTGTTACGATTCAAATGATAATCGTCAATGTATTGTTCGTGGAGAATCATCAATAAAAAAAACTAAATTCATACAATTGTTAATATAAATTCAAGTAACATCACAAACAAATCTCAAGATGAGCTGCGATGTAAATGAAAACTGTTTTACTGTTATTTGCCTACAAACGGTGTCAAGAATCAAGACGTCAATAATGATGCCTGAGGCAGATAATTAGCACAGGTATGTATGGCATGCCACGAAGTAATTCGAAACGTGGAGGCATTAAAAATTCAACAGAAAATAGATGTGAACATCAGAAATGTGAATGGTGAAGAAAGTGAGAGACAGTCTACGTGACTTCTAGCAAGCTCGTGGCCGGGGGGGTAGTTGCCTCAAAATATCCCGCCCATCGTTCAACAATAGGAAAATAGATAAACACATCAGATGAGGCTCAAGATGTTTAATGGTATCTAAAAGAGGATTTGGGGAGAATTTACAAAGTAAACATACGAAACACCTACAACACGCTACATGAAATGTATTCAATACAATAACAAAATAGGAGTATAAACCAATGTTCCCAGATAGTACACAAGCCTAATGCATTGATTTCATGAAATGGAGAAGCCTCATCCCTCAGGCAGGTCCAATTTTGAGAAATAAATTCTACGAAACTACCACAACGCCCTGTGCAGTTTAGGTTAGAAAACAAGTGAACCACAAGCCGTGGGTTAAAAATAGATGCAATAACATTAAATATGGCGACTGCATAGTAACTTCACGGTTGAATAATCAGTAAAAATAAATTATTTCACGAAATTCAACACCGTGATTTGCCGGAGTGTAACCTGGTACTCTCTCAAAATTTAAAGGTTAATTGACGAACATGCAAGTGATATAAGTATGATTCAAATCTAGTGCATGGGTAAAACTTTTCACCATAATCATAGCATATTACACGTTGCAATTTGTAACTATTTTGTGGTAATTCTTACCTCTAGAGAGTTGATAAGTGCAGTGTAGTTGAACACTGAACATTCATCTTCATTGGGTTCGATCAAGTTGAGATCCAGACGCACTGTTTTTTTAGGTGTTTTTACGGGTTTTTTATCGCACTTGTTCGAACTTAATGTTGTAAGAGTTGCTCGTTTTGTTTCTGACATTATACACAAAATAAATTAATTTCATTACAAGAAATGTACCGAATCAACGTCAACATTTTTCAAAACCTACACACACATGTCGCCATCTTCAGATCAACTGTGACGTGCGTAACCAGAATGCGCGCCAGTAGTAAACAAAGCTGTTCTTGCATTGTGGGTAAAACTGAATTATTAGAAAAATTACTTTATAAATAGAAAATATTAATCCTTTATATAAATTATATGATTCAATCACTTCTGATTTCAACTTCTAATCTATAAAAAATATGAATTCAAACAAATCCCATGAATAAAAAAGCAGTTGTGGTTGGCAAAAGTGTTCATGTACAAATAGGAACATGAAGCAGCTGACGGTTTCAGTTGCGTTGTGGTTTAGTAAAGTTGCAGTGATGTTTATGAGTTGAATGCAATTTTTAATGGTTTTTAATTTTGTAAAAGGTCTTTAATGTTTTAATCTGTGTCTGTCTCCCATTTTATCCGTACATTTTCAACCAGTTTATCATGAACAATTTTTAATAATGGCCGTAGACATGTTAGACGGAAGGAGCATTATTATGGACGTGTGAGATCTCAGGTATTGTAGAACACATTTAAGTTCAAATTAGAAGGTTTGTCTTTGAATAATTCCTCTATAAACCGTATAAATTTATAAATATTCTCGATTCAAGTTACTTTTTAGGCATCTCAGTCCTCTTTCTCTGCAGATTTCTCCTCTGGAGAGGTACCGTTTAGGTTAACCTCATTCAGCTCGTATAACTTCGTTTATTTGCGGTTTTTCAACATTTGTCCAGGTAGTAGCTAAATGCGCAAGAATTACACCAAATAATCAAAATCTGTAGCTCTAAATTTACCATTCGTCAATAATTTCAGTCATTGAATTCAATTTTGCAGCTTTCAAGAATTGTTTTTTTAAAGCAAGTTTAAGTTATTGAAATGGTAATTTGTTTATGTATTCTTGAAAATTAGACTTTTCATTTCTATCCAAATTATATAATATACATTCATATCTATTTATCAGATTCCAGTCGGTCAGTAGTTTCAAACGGTTTTATATATTATTAATATCTCATGTTTCCACTGTTTCTTCCAGCTATGGATTTGGACTTTTCTTTCACTTTGAGGACATCAATAAGACCTACTGTTGAAAAGAAACCAAAGTCTAAACCATTATCAGGCCAGAATAAGAGTGAGTGTTATATATTTATTTATAAAAGCTGTTTTTAATGTGATTTTTCTCATTTATTTGTCACCGATTCATGGGATTGTCTTTAGCATACCAACTCTATTATTTTTAAATCATAAGTCATGAATCATGATGATTTCTTCAATTATTTTCAGGTTTCATCATCATTATTAGTAACACGGTAAAGAGTTTTTGATAAGGCTAGTTTATTATCTGATTAGTGTAATACGATTGGACTATACTATATTAGCTATTATGTTTCCTCATTTCTACCCTTTCTTCCGTATCATTATATTTTGGATTTATTGAAATTTATTTTTCGTAATATTCAAAATGGTTTGAATCCATGTGTGGAAACTTGTGTTTCCCTCACAATCAATAGACCTAACTTACTGTAGCCTAGTTTTTTCAAATTCCATAAATTTTCAAGTTTAAAAATTATTTTTGATACACCTGTTATTTTGAAACTGAAAAAGATGTGATATTAAAATAATTAATTTACTCTGCCTCCAACAAAAACAGTAGCTTTACTTTAGCTGAGGCCGCACTGCTGGATTGTTATCTGTATGGTAGATGGTTTATCTATAGCTCATACAACATCCATAATAATAGAACATGTAGAAACTGATTATGTATTTCCTGATAAACCTTGTCAACCATTCACCGTTTACTATCTACCTACCTGCAGTGCGACCCACTGTCAAATCTTCTCAATAATTCATCATTCTTTCAATACAGCTCGTCACGGCCTTCTTCATGGCCGTTTCAAAACATCCAACCTACCCCACCTGCAGTGTGGCCACAGTTTTATTAAATGTTTTTAAATAAAAAATAAAATGTATTCAAAATACATTGACAATAATGTATATTTCTGTTTAACAGGAGTACTCTCCACAACAAGACGAAAACACTGGCAAGGGTTGTTTGTCAATAATGAGATTGACTTGCAACAATCCGAAAAGAAGTCAGAAAAGTACATCGACGCCAGAAAATCTTCAGCCAAACAAGTGATACCCGCCATTTTCAGTGAGGAAGTGAAAGAAAATCTGGATCCATCTTGCTTTGTTATGAATACAGACGAAAAACGATCAAATCTCAGAAAGTGCAAGAAAAACAACTCGGAACAGCTGACTGCATCCAGTGTTACCAACTCGGAACAGGTGATTGCATCCAGTGCTACCAACTCGGAACAGGTGATTGCATCCAGTGCTACCAACTCGGAACAGCTGAATGCATCCAGTGTTACCAACCACAACTCGTCTGGCGAAAAGGATTTCATCGAATTGGGAAAAGTCTCGCTGAGAAAGCATCAGCGCACTCTATACAAACGCAACATCAAGGATGGAAAGTTGTTCTACAAGAGAAATGTGATCGCAAACTTCACCGAGTTTATTGAGAAGTCGTTTGCGTCCAATAATAGTTCTGAAAGTAGAAAGTTGTCGGACAAAGTCATCGAGAATGGTTTGAGGATTTCGGAGAGATGTCAGGTGGACAGAAGTGCTCTGAATGTTGATGAAAATGGAGACGAGGATGAAAATGATTTGTTCAGCGGTTCACTATCGTCGAGTAGTTCCAGACTGGAAAAACCGGCGAAGAAAAATAAGGACAAATCAGTTTTAGACGGTTCAATATCATCGAATAGTTCCAGACTGGCGCAGGAAAATAAGGACGAATCAGTTTTAGATTTGCAAGGAAATCCCGGCAATGGTTTGGACCAATCATTAATAGTTTCCAGTCCTTCTCTGCTGAGCAGTAGCCTGCTTGGTTGTCGCCCGTTGTCCAACGGAAAGAAACGGCCAGGCAACTTTGTCGACGATTGCAGACCTAGAAAACGATCGTTCAACACCACTGAGAGCGTTTCCTTTGAAAATCTCAAAACTAAAGTGAAATCTATTATGAGTAGTGATGATTTCTCTTCACCCAGCCCCAAACCCCTCAAAACATCAACTGATAGCTTTATTGATTGTATATCAGCGTCTGATAGTGAGGAACATGATTGTTCCCATCATTTAGTTTCTAAAACTTCAATTTCTTCAACAAGAAAATCTTCTAGGAAACACCTGGCCAATGGAAATATTAATGAGCATGACTGTTCCCATAATATAGATTCAACTGGAAAGTCTAAAATTTCAATTTCTTCAACAAGAAAATCTTCTAGAAATCATGAAAACGGGATCAATAGTAATGGTATAGATTGTTCAAACACAGCTACTAGAAGAAAATCATTGAGAAATAAGTGTGTTGAAAGTAATGAGAATGAATCTTGTGTTGAACACGAGCAAGTTGGTTCAAATAATAAAAGTAGATTTGACACAAAAAAGTCGTTGAGAAGTAGGTGTGTTGAAAGTAATGGCAATGAATCTGCGAATGGTGTTGAACACAAACAAGTTGATTCAAATAATAGAAATAAATTCGAAACAAAAAACAACAGTGGATGTAATCGTTTGAAAGCGAATGATTTCCATGACAAAGACGTCAATAATACGTCCGGTACTAAACAAAACTTTAATAATATTAATGAAGTTAAATCGACTCGATCGTCTCGGAGAAAATCTTCCAAACAAGTTTTAGACCCTACTGAAGTTAGTAACAATTCAAAAAATGTTTCAGATCCAACTGAAATTGTTAACAATGTTGAGGTTGATGAAAGCTATACATCGGTTGATATGTTTGACGATTCACGGTTATCAGAAGTTTGTAATCCTGTTTACGATAACAATGGAGATAAATTGACATCTAGACGTAGTAGGAGATCTAAGGAGATTAGGATAAATGGCGACAGAGGAAGTGTTGGAATAGCATTGGATAGCTCTAATAGTTCAGTGAGTAATCGAGGGAAAAAATTTAGTGGTGTTGGAATAACTTCAGAAGGACCAGTGTGCGGCGAAACAAAATTTGCAGATTGTGTAAATAGCAGAGGAGATTTGTTAGGTTTTTGTTCAATGACTAGTGAAACCTCAGAGAGGTTACCATCTCACAAAGTCCTTGAGAAATCTTGTGATAGTATTTCGCAAAAACATGTGAAGAAAGAGAGTAATACCTCAGAGAGGTTACCATCTCACAAAGTCATTGAGAAATCTTGTGATAGTATTTCGCAAAAACATGTGAAGAAAGAGAGAAAAACTTCAGACAGGTTACCATCTCACGAAACCCTTGAGAAATCTTGTGATAATATTTCGAAAAAAGAGATTGAAACTGTAAATCATCCATTCACTAGACCTAAGACTCCGAGAAGACGATCTTGCAGAATTAGCGGTGTCAGCAATCTTCGTAAAGACGACAGCTGGGTTTCAAGAGACATGTTTGAATCGGATATCGAGGACGAGCGACCGAAATCTCGGTTGAATTCTTCGAGAGAAGTTGATAATGATGATGGTGAAATTGTTGTAAGAAATCCTGATCAAGTACACTTTAGTATCAGTGAAAGTGTGAAGATTCGTAAGGATAGAACAAGCCTGAGTCCTGGTAAAAGTTATGCGGATACACCTCCGAGGAGAAGTAAAGGTTTGAAAACTAAGGATGGGGAACTAACTATTCCTAAGGATAGGGAAAGTTTGAGCCCTGTAAAGAATTGCTCAATGGTTACAGATCAAGTGTTTTACAATATTAGCGAGAGTGTAAAAAGAAGGAGGGATAGGAAAAGTTTGACCCCCGTGAATAGTACTAAACCTGCGAGGAAAAGTAGGGAGAAAATTGAATGCGACCCAGGCTATGTTACACCATCACTACCCAGGACAAAACTTTTGGAAATCACCAAATGGTTGACAGACTCGGAGAAAAGCATAAGACAATTACCTCCTTCAGCAAAGGGCATACCGCCTCCTTTAATAGAGGAACCCATAGAAGAAATAGTAATTAGTGATAGCTGTTCAGAGGGAGGTGATAAAGTGAAAACTCCTCCAAAAGCGAAGACTGATAAACATCATGCAACTGATAAACAGAAGACTAGAAATAGGACGAAGACTGATAAGAGGTAAGCTCCTTAGTACAGTATTTAAAAATATGTATTTCAATCGTTATCTACAGAGACTGTATAATAACAGTGTGGCCATTTGATGTCACACTTTTGATTGGTTGGTTAGCTCTTACTACAGAGAGTGTATAATAACAGTGTGGACATTGCATGACACATTTTTGATTGGTTATCTCGGTCGAATTCAGCCATACTTTTGCCAATTCCCATAAGATTCATTTTGAAAACAAATTCGAATCATATGTTATGTTGAGTGATTCATTTTCAGCCTACAATTTGCCGTTGCTAGTGATAGTTTACATCTTTTTAAGCTTTTAAAACAATACCAAGAGTAGACAGACAATTTTTAATGTTAGAAAATTTATTTTCGATGTTGTTTCTCTTGGAATAAGTTTGAAAAATGCTATCTTCCGGCTTTTGAAGGAACTGCTTGAATCTGTCTGCTAAAAAGATTATTGAATGAGTTGGCTAGATAGAGTATTGAATAAGTTGGCTAAAAGGAGTATTGAACAATTTGGCGTCAAATTTTTAGCAGAACAAGCGGCACTGCGCTGCGAGCTTACTTTATTTTGTTTTAAAAAAGGTTTTGAAACAAGTTAACCACATATTTTCTTCATATTTCAGGTCAAAGAAAGTGAAAGAAGAGCCTCAAGACAAGGATGGAGCATCCAGCCGAGTTGAAACAATTTCTGGTCCAGAAAGCAAAGTTGCTGACAATGCCGACAAGTACAGACCAGCCACGGCTAATATTGGCATGTACACTGAACCGAAAAAGCCGAAGAAAAAGAAGGTGGATCTGATCCAGCCTTCATTCACCGAAAAGAAACCGACCAAAACCAGCATGTTCTCATCTTCATCATCGAGTGAGGATTTGTTCGAAAAATGTGAGTAATTCATACAATTGAAATTAATTTTCATTTCTTCCTACAAATTACATTATAGCAATGAAATGGATAAATTATTATTTCATTAATTGAGAATACACACACCATAGGTGGGAAGAAACAACAGGCATTCGCCCAAAACTGTTTCAATCCCAAATTTTAACTAAATTGTCCAGAGGTTATGTCCATGTACTTTTTCATTAATTTGAGTCTAGAAAAACTATTAACTTACAATCTTGAAAGATTACGATAGATGTTGAAACACAAAACCACAAACCATAAATAATATTACTTGAAATTCAAAAAAATATAAAGAATTTCCTCTTATGGACAGAAAATAAAATGATATACAATGTATAATACAGATGGACTGTATAATATTGATTCACACTTTCATTTGATTGGAAAAATTCACCATACTTTTGCCAATTGACATAAGATTTCCATTGAAATAATACGCAAATCATATTTTATGTTGGGTGATTCATTCATTCATTCAAATTTGCCTTTGCCAGTGTTAATTTTCATCATTCTAAGTTTTATAGGCTGTATAGAGTTTTTATAATAAAGTTAATGTTATTTCTCTTGAAAGTAATCCTAATACTATCTAGGGTTTTATGGATTTATAATAAATTCCTATGTCTTTCCATGCTAGTTTATCAATACATAGATTATAATTTTTTCCTATGTTTTTGTCTGTTAGTTCTTGAAGATGAGAAGAAGAAACGTCTGAACAAATTGAAGAGACTGGAAAGATTCGAAAAGCTTTCAACAGAACGGTTTATATACGACGGCTCTTCGGAAGAGGATGAGAACGACCTGGCGTTTTATAACGACTTCATTGGCTCTGAAGTCAAGAAGGATGTCGATTGCTTGAGCGAAGGAAAATGGTAAATGCTTTTAGCTACACGTTTAGAATAAAATTGATTCAGAATAAGGTTATGTTCCCACTTGAATTGCACAGAAAATTATAGTCCGATAAATATTCATCAATAATTTCACCATATTTCCCAAATACTCACGTATAATTCGGAGCGGATTATGAGGTCTCATCCACATAGTATAATAATATTATTGTTTTCCAAAATATTGAAGTATTTCGCAGGTTTATTCTTTTTGTGGCTTTAAATTTTTCCGATCATCTCCTTTTTGACGTTTACTCTAGTCCACATCTAGTTATTTTCCTCAAAGAATTAGAAGCTTGGTTGTTTTTGCTTGATGATATTGAATTTTAGTTCAGATAATATTTTTGTTCCAGTACTCATGTGATTCGTTGAATTTTCTTCTAGCTATTATTCTGTTGTCAATATTCGCAGTAGCGGAAGTCTTCAGATTATTACATAGCAATTAATTAGGATTTTCGTTCAATTAATTATTATGATTTTAAAGCAATTGAATAGTTACAATATCTCATTTCCTTCCATCTTTATATTTGACTACATCTAAGTGTTTTAATAGTTATGTTAAATACCACAACTCTTAGGCTAGGCGTACACCGGTTAGTCAAGACAAGACGAGATTAGTCACGTTTAGTCACAGTAATTCACATAGTTGCTCATGAAGCAACACACACCGATTAGTCATTGCATCGGTGTGTGCTGCTTCATAAGCAGCTATGTGAAGTACTGTGACTAAACGTGATCATTGCATCTTGTCTTACTTCATAAGACAAGACAGTAATTACTGTGACTAAACGTGACTAAACGATTAGTCATTGCATCGGTGTGTGCTGCTTCATAAGCAGCTATGTGAATTATTGTGACTAAACGTGACTGATCTCGTCTTGTCTTGTCTTGACAAACCGGTGTACGCCTAGCCTAACCATACACTGTGTCAGAGAATATTGTGAATTTTGAATCATCTGTATCTTGGTGAAATAAATATTAGGCCGTATGAATAAAAACTGAGCATATATGCTTATAACACAAAATGAGCTAATTTTGCTTTGAGCATTAGGTAGAACATAAGCATTTGCTCATTTTATGAATAATCTTTTGAACTCTTATGTAGCTAAACACTGCTAAATGCACCTATTTCAGATTTATCATGAATCATTTGCTCAATATCTTGGTGAAATAAATATTATGTTGTAAATGAATTAATTTTCTTCCAGGTCGAGCCACAGTGCTGAAAGCTCCAGGAGTCGCCACGGCCATCCACGCCGGCTCTCGTTCGAGAGTCAGGAAAGCGGCGGCAGCGACCGCGCGGCCATTGACAAGGCGCTGAAAACGAAAAAACCGCGCGTCAAACCGAAAAAACGCACCCCGGACAAAATCTCGAAAAAGCACCTGCCGTTCAGAATATCTCCCAAACACTTTTTGGGCAGCAACAAGAAAACGAAATCGAAAAAGACGGCGACGAACAGCTCGAAAAAGACGCACGAGGACAAAGTGATTGAACAAATCAAACGGATCAATGATAACAAGAAACTGGAGCCAACCACGCCTAGCACTGAGAAAAGCAGCACTAAAAAAGTGCCGAAAACACCGTTGACTGCCCAGAAGCCAGCCAGTGGTGTGGTAGCCACTCCGTCGTCTGCTAAATTGAGAAAGGAGTTGTTCTCGAAAACACCCGCTAAAACTTTGTCGTTCCTCGGTTCTCTATCAGGTAAGGGGAAACTGGTTTCTTGGTATCCTTATAGCTGGAAAATGTTGAAAGGCTAGTTGGAAAACAAATAAATAGATAAATGTTTATTTCTCAGTAAATACAATACAATACATAGTACAAATACTGGGTGTTAAAGGAATGGATTCATTTAACAATTTTGTTATGAACGCATCGTATTCTGTTATATTTACAAAAGAGTATTTGCATCACAAACGAGTTCAGAAATGTTCAATAGTAGAGTTGAGCTATTAATCATCACATTGAAACTTGTAGAGTACTATCGTAATTGAGATTTGAATACTGCTACTGTTTTGAAATCTGCAAGAGTAGAGATATTGATGTTGAAACAAAATTTATGTTGTATGTTTTGAAATATACTCAAGTTTGAATTTTTGGGTTATATTGCTAGTGTTAGATATGTATGATTCTAAACTTCTTATGACAGTTTGAAAAACCTTCTTTAACTCTGTAAAAGTACAAAGTTCATTATATTTCGTTCATTATATACAAAGAAAAGTTGTGTATTAATATAATAATATGGACAAAATACATATGTAACAAAACAGAAGTAGTATTAATTAAAATTTAAGGCAATTAATGTACTGTAAAATGCTGTAATTATTTACTGTACATTTCTCTATCAGGTTAGGAAAAGATGGTTCCTCGGTAGGCTAGTTGGACAATCTGTCATTCAGTGAAAAGTAATAATCTACGTATTAATTAGTAAGAGAAAGCTGATTTCTCGTTAGGCTATAATAATTAAAGTGCCTACAATAATATTCAAAATAAGCCAATCTAACAAATTTACAAAGATTACTTGCAATATTTGTTTTGTATTTTTCAGTTCTTGATGATTCAGACCGCTGTCATCCAGATGCAGTACAGTACAAAAACAATTTCAAAAAATTGAAAGAGGAACTGGCAAAGAAATTATTTGCTCTTTACAATCGAGAGGTTTTCAAAAATAGGGTAAGTGTCGTTTCTTCCAGGTATTCACGCTATAGTGCTTTTCAGCCTTGAAGACCCCTTGCCGGCTTAGTGGTTAGTTAATCCAATCAGAATGCCCGGCAATGTTGTCATATTGTGTGCTGTTTAATCAGCTGGGCATGCATGCGTGATAATATTTAGAACGAAATATTGAGGCCCGACTAAATTTAGACCTACTATCACAACTCGGTATGTTCACTTGAATGATTTACAAGACCCGACTAAATTTAGACCTCCTATCACAACTCGGTATGTTAACTTGAATGCTTTACAAGTAGGAGAGATGATCAGAAATTTTTCTCACACTTCTGTTCAGCACTATCATATTATCAGAAATCACAGAAAAATCAGAAATCAGCTAGCTCAGAAAGTAGTTGTGGACTGTCTCTGTGCTCAGGGGTCTTCAAGGATAAAAGCACTGTAGTATCTTTGCCACCTTTACCTTGTTTCTTAACTAATTGAAACGGTTAAATTGAAGGTTATATGCTATTATGGAACTCATCCAGTGCTCATCTAGGAACGTTTCATTTAATTTTTATTATTTTTAATAAACTTTTGTAGATCTGCTATGCAATTTCAAGTTATAATTTTCATCGCTCCTTTTTCTACTCCTTCTCATCCTTCTTCTTCTTCACATTTTCATTCTTCTCAATCTTTCCCTCCTTCTTCTCGTTTTTCTTCTCCTCCTTCTCCATCTCATTCTTCTTCTTCTCCTCCTCCTCCTTCTTCTTTTTCTTCTTCTTCTTCTTCTTCTTCTTCTTCTTCTTCTTTTTCTTCTTCTTCTTCACATTTTCATTCTTCTCAATCTTCTCCTTCTTCTTTTTCTTCTCTTCTTCTTCTTCTCTTCTTCTTCTTTCTTCTTCTTCTTCTTCTTCTTCTTCTTCTTCTTCTTCTTCTTCTTCTTCTTCTTCTTCTTCTTCTTCTTCTTCTTCTTCTTCTTCTTCTTCTTCTTCTTCTTCTTCTTCTTCTTCTTCTTCTTCTTCTTCTTCTTCTTCTCCTTCTTCTTTTCTTCTTCTTCTTCTTCTTCTTCTTCTCTTCTTCTTCTTCTTCTCTTCTTCTCTTCTTCTTCTTCTTCTTCTTCTCTCTTCTTCTTCTTCTCCTCCTCTTCTTCTTCTTCTTCTCCTCTTCTTCTTCTTCTTCTTCTTCTTCTTCTTCTCTTCTTCTTCTTCTTCTTCTTGTTCTTCGTCTTCTCCTTCTTCTTCTTATTCTTCTCCTTCTTCTTCTTATTCTTCACTCTTTCACTCTATTCTATGTTATAGCTTCCTGAGGACTTTCCGATTGAATGGAATAGCCGTATGAGGAGTACATCTGGCTACTGCTTTAATAAAAGAACAATAAGAGGCGGCGAAGTAACTAGATCCGCAAGAATACAGCTCTCTAGTAAGGTAGGTTATTCTAATTTATTTATTCAGCAAATATAGCCTATGCGGTAAGAACCGAGCAAAGATTCATTGTTCTTTCATGACAAAAAATGTGATGTGCAGTGCGTGAGGTACAGCTTCAACTATTGAGAACGAGACTTGAAACCAGTGTTCAAGCCAAACAACCTAAATTTGACAGGAAACATGAACTGATTCGCGTCAAATGTTTGTCAGAAAATTGGCAAACGTTCATCAACAATAAGCATTCATCTGCAAGAGATACTCTCAAAATTCATCTGATTTAGCGCCTTTACTAATAAATAATTGATAAAAATATATAAATAAATTCTATAAAATAATTTGCATGATGCAAATAGTATCTCCTTTCCATGAATAGAGTAGCTTACTGTAATGCAAATAAAATACAAAACTCACACGATAAATGATAGATACTATTCCACATTCAATCACAAATAACAGTTTTTGAATATGTTTTGTCCCACAGATATTGGATTCACCAGACCGGCTGAGAGATACATTAATACATGAAATGTGTCATGCTGCCACGTGGTTGTTAGATGGAGTTAAGGATGCGCATGGGCCCACTTGGAAAAATTGGTGCGTTATTCAAATAATATAATCATAATACTGTAATTTATTAGAACAATAGATACAACTTTAAGGAAAGAAAAACAGGCGCTAGCCCAAAGCTTCTTTCATTACAAAATTTATTTGAAAAATGTCCAAAGTCAGGTTATGTCCAAAATCTACCGATGACATAAAATACACCCTCCAAGAGGGAATCACAAGTAGATTATCAATTTAAACGGAAAAGATAGACACGCCAAATAAACAATTCAAAATATTCACAAATATTAAATAGAACTTGAAAATTTTGATTTAAAATAATATACAGTAGTTGATTATTGAACGTTTATATTCGTCATCTGAAAGATGGTAGTCAAAGTACCTGTACAAGAATTCTCGATTTGATTGACTGTGATTTAAAGTCATATTTCGTGATTTCATAGTTCGTGATTGAGGCCCTTACTATACATTACTTGAGGCCTTTAAATGTATATATGTTGAAAGTAAACTGTTCATCTTGAAGTTTTTATTTTATTATATTAAATTTGATGAAGAATTTCAACAGACGGCTCCAGTAATAAAGAAGTCGATCAAATTTTTTTAGACTTTCTACAAATTTGTCGTGTAAACTAATAAACTTTATTTTTTATGTTTTCTATTATATTTATATTATTATATCGATATGTGTATTTTTATTTATTTATTTATCTGTTTTCAGGACATTGGAAGCAATGCGTCGCTTTCCAGAACTACCTCGCATCAAAGTCTGTCACGATTATAAAATAAAAACAAAGTATTCTTATAAATGTCTCGGATGTGGCTACAGGTATGATTGATTGTTTCAATTTTCACCACCGTCCGAGAGATATTTCTTCCAACATGAAGCTGTTCCATTCTCCACCATTCTCTGTAGAGGCAGTTGAGATAGAGGGGTAGAATCTGGCCTGCTCAGAAATGAATGACCACTGCTTTGGTCATGCATAATTTTGAATAATGAAACAAACTGGTGTGATGAACAATCAATAAGAATATTGAAAGGACCCTGATAGGTCGAGGGTGGACAAGGTGGTGGGTTGGGGACATTCTTTAGTTAGAAGAAAGGATCTTTTGAAGTATTGTTTAAACGGCTAGCAGGACTGACTACAGCAGGCGTTGTGGTAGGAGTAAATAGTAGAGGAAAGAGCATCGGATCTTTTGCTCTGTTTTTGCCTATCATGTTGGGTAAACTATCTCTCGGACTTTATAGTCTTTATTTATATATATACATACATACATTTATTCTAAATTTTACATATTTTAAACTTCCTATAATTCGAACTGAAATGGCTATCCCCTGAATTTCGAATAAGTGAGGTTCTACTGTAGTTACATATACACCATAGCTTTGAATCTCACCAACAACCTACAATAATGTTGAACGTGCTTTTCTGGACTTTATCTAGATTAGGCCGTAATCATGTTCTATTATTTATGTTGTATGTTCCAAAGATCTACCATCCAGGTAGATCTTAACATTCTTCTTCTTTTTCTCCTTCTTTCTCCTCTTTTCTTCATATTCCTCTTTTCTTCTTCTTCCTCTTCTTCTTCTTCTCTTTCTTCTACTTCTTCTTCTTTTCTTCCTATTTTTCTTCCTCTTTTTCTTCTTCTTCTTCTTCTTCTTCTTCTTCTTCTTCTTCTTTTTCTTCTTCTTTTTTCTTCTTTTTTTCTTCTTCATCTTCTTCTTCTTCTTTTTCTTCTTCTTCTTCTTCTTATTCTTCTTCTTCTCTTTCTTATTCTTCTTTTCCTTCTTATTTTTATTCTTCTTGTTCGAAGGTGTATTCTTGGTCTATTCCAAGTATTGGTGTAGCAGTGCGGCCTCAGCTCTAGAACCGTTGGGGTGTATTTGTTCGTGTATTTTTATTGACACTAAGATGAACTAGTGTTTTTTTTTGTTCGTTTCAGCGTGGGAAGACATTCAAAATCACTAGACATCGAGCACAAAAGGTGCGGCTATTGTTACGGAAAGTTCGAGCTGCTTGTCAACGTTAAAGAAACAGCTGACAAGAAAGGCAATAACAAGAAAAGATCTGATAAAGAGTCGGATACAGCGACTAGCACGAGTACTCAGAGAGCTCTCAGAGCGCCCACTGGCTTTGCGCTTTTCGTCAAAGAGAACTACGCGAGAACTAAGCAGCAAAACGGAAATCTTGTACATAAGGATGTGATGAAACTGTTGAGCGAGAAATTCGCCCAAGTAAAACTGTCAAAAGCCATCAAAGAAGACGATGAAGTGATCTTTGTCGAGAGCTGAGCCTGTGAAAATCATACAGTGTGAAACGCTCAGCTTATAACTATTCATTTAATCATTTTAAAAAATCGTCTATATATTTTTAAAAATTTATTCCACCCCATCTCAAACCAGCGTATCGCCTTCATTTAACAATTTTTAAAACAATCGTTTCAAAGATAGGTATTTATCACTTCTTTGATTATCAATCTAATCGCCTAAGTAATCCGCGTATTATCACATCATAATTGTGCATCACATTTTTCTCTTCATTTTCAACCCTTCTCACAGATATTTCTCTTTTCTCATCTCTATTCCCCCATATCATATTTACTCAACCGTTTTAAAAAATCTAATTTTTATCTAATGGGTTCTTTTCATCCTAATTTACTCATTTTAAAAATATTTTTTTAATAATTAACTTCAATTGACTATAATTGATTATATTTTGTTAATTATAAACAATAATTGTCTTCTGTTATCGGAGTAGGCATCTGCAAATTGATATGAATTTCATTCATTATTCCAGAAGCATTTACTTTCGAATCTTTTCATCCAATCTTCTTAAATTATGTCATCATAAAAAATTAAATTAAACTCTGAAGACGACCTAGAAATGTCCAAATCTTTTTCGATTATTAAAAATATAATAAAATAAATTCAAAAACTGCTTATCATTAAATTAATATTCTAATTTTAAAATCTTTCAATCCTTTTCATTTTTATTAATGGCTTTAAATACCTTTCTTGTGAATAGAGATTGTGTGTAAATTTACAACTTATTTATTTTTCAGTGTATCTCCATGTGTATTTAGTTATTTAATTGAACTTTATAAAAGCGAGACACTAATTGCTTCACATCGAGAGGTTAAACATCATCCATTCTAGCAAGATTGGTAATACTTACTCTTGCATTAAGGCAATTAATGTCTTATTAGGGTTGTATTAATCAATTAAAAACTTTGAGCTTTCCCAATTTAGATGAAAATTATTTTTGTTTCTCTTATTAGAAAATCAAGTATATATCAACTTCATAGCGTACATTACATCACATTCATACCACTTATAATAATAATAATAATATAATGAATAAATACGTTAGGCCGCCATATTTAAGTATAAAATTAATCCAATTGACAGATCCAAATACATTTTAAGTGTGGAAAATTATTTATTTTTCTAAATGCCCCAACTAGGTATAATAAATTAAGAGTAGTTTTTGGACTGAATATACCTTATACGGTAGATTATTATCAACATTGAAATGTGTACTAGATTAAAAAATGTATAAAATTTGAAAAAATATGTTGAAGGTTCAGTAGTATGTATGATATGTCATTAGTATTTAAATTCGATCGTTTCGTTGTTAAATTATATTGATAAAATTGAAAAGAAATTTTTGAGATCTTTCAAAACTATTTGATATTTAAACATTATTATGTAGGCTATTGAATAAAATACATTCAATAGTAAAACAGTACTGATAAAATACTATCGAGATCTGTTTAGCCAGGCTTGAAGTTTTGTTGCTTGATATTACAACAAGATCAAACAAAATTCCTAAGTTGAAATGATCATATTCCCCAGAACAATACAATTCATTTTCTAATTCTTTAGATTGCCACTTGGACTGTGTTCAGTACTATCAAAGAATATGATAGATAAAATATTATAAATTTAAAAAGTGAAGTAATATACAGTACATTGAAAAATTCTGATTTCTTTCTATGTTGTTCGAGTTTAGTAATGAAGCATTATAGGGAACTGTGATATACTGAGAACTAGATCTATAGAATTTCTTCTAAATGATTGACCAGTAGTGTTTCTGTGTGTTACTTATTACTTGTGTTAGAAAATGCGGCCAATTCTTGGTAACTTAGATTAAGATTTGTTATGAATTGATAAATATCATGTACAAAATGGGAGTTAATTGAAATAAATATATTCAGTTAGTGACAGTGGAATTTCTTGAACTTGATCATTCTAATAGCCTGAGAATTGAGGTTTGTCCTCTAGTTTCCCTGCCACAATAATTTTTTCTGGTAGTTTATTAAAGTAGAAATCACTTATTGCACTGTTGTAAATTGATTATTACACTGTTGTACATTGTTGATCACTTATGTATCAGAAAGAATTATTATTAAAAGTACAACCAGAATGAATACAGGTCAATTATAGTTAATCAACCTCAATGACATGTTTTTGGAAATGTTGTTTCTCATTATGACAAAACTGGATAATATTTTTTCAAATGAGCTCATCATTTTCAGGTGGTTCCTGTTGGAGGATATATTTTGAGACTCCATTCAATACTAAAATAATTTGAATGCATAATATGAATTAGCTGTATAATAGCACAGTTAAGTTGTAATTTGAAATAGCTAGCTATACATTTTCACCTGAGCCCACGTTTATTTGCGTGGGGGCCAAGGCTGACAAATCAGACATTATCTGGTGATGGAGGAGGTCTCTTTAATTAGATTTGCAGGATGACTTATTTTGTTTAGTTTTATTTATTTGTAGGATAAAAAATAGTTTCTAGTTGACTTTGTTTGATTTATTTTATTTTTTGGTAGATTTAAAACTACAGTAATACAAAAATTAGTTTCATTTAATTTTCCTGGTGCTGATGGAATTCGAGTCAACTAAGTTAATGACTGTGAAAACAGTCAAATTTAACCCAGGCTATAATTATTATCAATTTATTAATATTCAAAAATAATTTGAGAATAACTGCAATGAATTAGATAACTTATACTAAAAATAATCAATTTATAATTCTCTTTGGAACTAAAAAATGAAATGAAAGTAAAGAGCGCAAGAGCCGTTAAATTTGAAAATATCGATATCCGTGAATCGATACTTTTCGTGACGTATCGACTATCGAATGAGTTTCTTGTCATCGAGAAATTTAATTTCTAACCTCCAATTAACATATTGCCATTATTTACGGTCATGCACTCTTTTCAAATAGTCTATCACATCTCTTGACATTTCAAAACTATTAACAGTTACACTATCAACATTTCTACAGTTTTGTACTCATAGAGTTGTTTATCTATTGTCGTGAAATGTCTTTTAACTTTGTAAACCCAACGACTACTGCTTCAACGGCTTCTCCGTTTTCATTTGGATCCAATACGTAAGTATTTAGTGAAATTGACTCATTAATATGTTCATTCAGCATTATTTCGAAGCTTTGTTCAAGATTTCAAAAATCTTGGCTGAGTAATAATTTCAAAGAAGCTCAAGCTTTAAGCTAACATAACCTAGTCGTATTTTCATTCTATTTACAACTAATTTGAGCCCAAATACTTGGAGTTTGAAGTTCAAATTCGGTACATAATGTGTAACTGTTTTGCCTTATTTTGAAATTGGTTTAAATTGAGTCCTCTTTCACAAACGAAAGCATTTTTGCCATAATCGTTCCAGACAACATTGGCCTGAAAGGAGATACAGATAACCAGAATTCATGAAAATATCATTTATTTATTAATTTATTCACATAGAAGCAGAATGCACCTATCATAGTTATAGGTTGAACCAATTTTCATCAAGAATTGACTTTTCAACAACATTTTGAGCTGCAAAATAATGTAAATTGTTTCCTCAGATCCTTTGGAGCAGCAAGCACGAATCAAGGAGGTTTGACCCTTGGAGCTCCGGCCTCCGCGTCAACTGGTGGATTCACATTTGGTGCTTCAAGCACTACTCAACCCGCTGCTCCCGCTACTGGAGGTTTGTACCAGAACCTGTTTTCTAGTACAGAATTAGACTCTACTATTTAATTCTACAGAATTAGACTCTCCTATTTGAAGTGACAATGGAATTATACTGTAAATAACATAAATGTTACTCACTGGACTGAAGCGCTTTCAAGTTCCTTTGAACTCTTTTTCAACAAAGTGTTGAGTAACAACATGACATTTTTCAACATGACTGTTGAAAAGGAGTTCAAAGGAACTTGAAAGCGCTTCAGTAAAGTGAGTAACATTTATGTTATTTACAGTAAAATTTGACTGCATGTCGTCAATTCTAGTGTGGAAACAATAGTGTTAACTTCGCAGTTCGTCATGGATCCAAATATTCAGAACTACAATGGAATTGTCTGAGAAATTCATTCCTAACTATGTTATAAGATGTTACTTAATGTTACTGGATTGGGAGCAACGCTTTTTGATTTTGTTAGTTTTTCAACGGCCCGATCTCACTAGGCGTCAAATCTGCGAATTACGTACGGTTTTATAGCTTCGAGAGAACAGCTTTTGCCTATTTGAGGCAGAGAGCTAGGATGTCGGTTGCTACAACTCAATACAAAGATTAAAAAAATAACATTAAAAAAATATCTAGTTGACAAAGCTTGTTAGGCCTATAGTGTACAAGAGCTCCTTTCAGACCTATAAATTAGGCCTGACTGATAATAATAATAATAATAATCATAATAATTCCGTATAACCTGGCTGGCTCAGGTCTGGTGACAGCGTTTTCAGGTCACTCCTGATCAATTCAGGGTCTCTGACGTGACTTAGCGACTGTTTTTTTAGGCAGCCGGGACCGACGGCTTAGCGTGTCCTCCGAAACACGAGGAGTGGCTCGAGCTAAAATCTCACGGTCTGACCTGGGTTTAAACCCGGGACCTCTAGGTTACAAAGCCAGCACTTAACCCACTCGGCTATGGCCACTTTAATATCTAGTTGACAAAGCTCGTTATAGTGTACAAGAACTCTTTTCAGACCTATAAATTAGGCCTGTCTAATAGAGTTCATCTATTTTATTTTATTAAACAGCCTAATTTGTGTAGATGAAGTCTCCAAGGTGTAATCTAAACGAAAGAAGATGTACAACACTGAATAAATGGGTACTTTCCTGTTATAGGACACGTCTACTCATCTAGAGATATCAATAGTCGATATCGAGCTTCAAAAGTATCGATACTCATCGATATGAGAAAAATATAGGTTATTAACATAACCTATAGGTTAACATAACCTTATTGGTTATTATAGGTTATCGATATCGACTATCGATATCGACTATCGATATCGACTATCGATATCTCTAGATGAGTAGACGTGTCCTATAAGAGGAAAGTACCGAAAAAAAAAGTACAAAACTGAATAAATGTCAACGTTTCCAGGAGGCTTCTCATTCGGCGCTCCGCCCGCCACGGGCGGCCTCACGTTTGGCGCCGCCGCCACAGCAGCCGCCCCCGCCGCCGCTGCCGCCCTAGGCGGCGGTCTCAAGCCCACAGCTGCTGCCGCCCCTTTCCCAGCCGCCGCCACCACAGCTGCGCCGCAGCTCTCGTTTTTCAGCACACCGGTTGCGGCTAGCACTGCAGCCGCCACTACTGCCTCCACCACTGGTGGACTGTCGTTCGGTGTCAATGCGTCCACGCCTATCACTTTCAATTCGCTTGGTTAGTTAAAAGAAATTTTTCAATGTTGAATTCGAAATTTTCGAAGAATATTTAGATTACTGTATTGATATTTTGACTATTTTTGGTTCTGAGCTTTTATACATTATAGCAGGATCCATTTAACTTGTCATAAATCAGCTGATCCAGTAATAATCAAACAGTGATTTCGACACAATAATCAAAAGGCTTGAAAGTCTTGAAGACCTTTAAAGTCTTAAAGACCTTTAAAGTCTTCAAAAGACCTTTTTAAAGAAGACCTTTCAAAGAATAATTTTTTAAAAGACCTTTTCAATAATCTGCGAGATTCAGCGTTTGTAGGTTAAGTATTGTGATCATATGCTCGTCGATCAGCTGATTTATGACAGGTTAATTGGATCCTGCTATAAGTATTTATTCATTAAGTATATTATACTGTATCAGTTGCCATGACAAAATTTTTATATTTCGTGCTCTAAATTACTAGTTCAAAATTCAATATTTTTCTGAACATTTCGTGGTTTTGTGATGTGTTACTGTTTTATAAACTTTTAGAATTTCATACATCAAAAAGAACCTTTTTCAAAATTTGTGAACATATTGCTAAGTGAAATGGAACTTCAACCTAACCCCGGTCGTACACCGGAGCAATAAGCAATAGGCAACTATCAACATATGGATCATATGATTGTCTACTCTATACAAACTAATAGTTCAATGCACACCGAAACAGCTGCTTTAGGTGTGCATTGGACTATTTGTTTCTATAGAGTAGACAATCATATGATCCATATGTTGCTAGTTGCCTATTGCTTATTGCTCCGGTGTACGACCGGGGTAAGGCAGCTCGTACACGAGAGCAATAAGCAATAGGCAATAAGCAACATTTGGATCATATGATCGTCTCCTCTATAGAAACAAATAGCCCAATGCACACATAAAGCAGCTGTTTCGGTGTGCATTGAACTATTGGTTTGTATAGAGTAGACAATGATATGAACCATATGTTGCTAGTTGCCTATTGCT
This sequence comes from Laodelphax striatellus, assembly GCA_017141395.1. NCBI lineage: Eukaryota > Metazoa > Arthropoda > Insecta > Hemiptera > Delphacidae > Laodelphax > Laodelphax striatellus. The sequence continues at coordinate 17,323,710 of CM029541.1, read as the reverse complement.
CCAGTGTACGACCGGGGTTAGTCTTACAATATACTTACTATATCCAACATGAAAGCAATATTTATGGTATTCGAACTATCAAATTACCTTCGAATACAACTTAGGCAGCTCGTACACCGGAGCAAAAAGCTATAGGCAACTAGCAACATATGGATCATATGATTGTCTACTCTATACAAACCAATAGTTCAATGCACACTGCTTTATATATGATGCAGCTGCTTTAGGTGTGCATTGGACTATTTGTTTCTATAGAGTAGCCGATCCTATGATCTATCATATGATCTATATGTTGCTAGTTGCCTATTGCTTATTGCTCCGGTGTACGACCGGGGTAAGGGTCTCCCCACCGATAAAAAGCCATACGATAAAAAAAGTTGAATTCGACATTTTCGAAGAATTTTGATTACTGTATTGATATTTTGGCTATTTTTGGTTCTGAGCTTTTATACAGTGCGTTCATTGAGTCACGCACATCGAAATTAAAGAGCCTGTTGATAGGATGGTTGAAATTTTTCAATGTTGAATTCGAAATTTTCGAAGAATTTATATTACTGTATTGATATTTTGGCTATTTTTGGTTCTGAGCTTTTATACAGTGCGTTCATTGAGTATATTATACTGTAGGATCAATTGCCATGACAAAATTTTAATATTTCGTGCTCTAAATTACTAGTTCAAAATTCAATATTTTTCTGAACATTTCGTGTTTTTGTGATGTGTTACTGTTTTATAAACTTTTAGAATTTCATATATCAAATAGAACCTTTTTCAAAATTTGTGAACATATTGCAAAGTGAAATGGAACTTCAACCTAACCCCGGTCGTATACTGGAGCAATAAGCAATAGGCAACTATCAACTTATGGATCATATGATTGTCTACTCTATACAAACTAATAGTTCAATGCACACCGAAACAGCTGCTTTAGGTGTGCATTGAACTATTTGTTTCTATACAGTAGACGATCATATGATCCAAATGTTGCTTATTGCCTATTGCTTATTGCTCCGGTGTACGACCGGGTAGTTGTACACCGAGCACAATGGGCAATAAGCAACATTTGGATCATATGATCGTCTACTCTATAGAAACAAATAGCCCAATGCACACCTAAAGCAGCTGTTTCGGTGTGCATTGAACTATTGGTTTGTATAGAGTAGACAATCATATGATCCATATGTTGCTAGTTGCCTATTGCTTATTGCTCCGGTGTACGACCGGGGTAAGGGTCTCCCCACCGATAAAAAGCCATACGATAAAAAAAATGTTGAATTCAAAATTTTCGAAGAATTTAGATTACTGTATTGATATTTTGGCTATTTTTGGTTCTGAGCTTTTATACAGTGCGTTCATAGAGTCACGCACATCGAAACTAAAGAACCTGTTGATTGGATGGTTCTCATATTAATTCTACACTCACATCTAGATGTAAGAGTGTAGATCGTGAATCTTGAATTGATCCTCTAGTAATTGAAGGGTGAGAAGAAGGTCTCCTTGAATGAGGAGAAGAAGGTCTCCTTGAATGAGGATTTTTGTACGAAAGTGGTTAATGGAGATAATATCATTGAATAATTTATTATATCGTGTAATTAGAGATACATCTAATAATTAGAGATAATGTAATTATCTCTACATTATGTAGAGATAATGTAGATATTCTTGTTTTTTGTTGGTCGTAGATAAAATGCTGTGTGCAAGGGTTGACTGTTGAGATACCTTAAAATAACTCGCGGCATTGCCGCTCGTATTTTAACCTCGGTATCTCACTCGTCGTTTAAAGGCTCTCATAATACAACCATTGCATAAACTACAGAGAGTGTTTAGTAACAGTGTGGCCATTTGTCTGAAGCTCTCCATATCAGTAACTTATGTGGAGATAATTTTTTGCTCGCCGTCGCCATACTTTTGCCAAATATTTGAATTTGATGTAGGATTACAGGCAAACAATAAGGGCTGGTTCATGAGCTCGGGATTTAGCCAAGTCCTAGACTAAAACGGGTGGCTATTGTAGCATCGACAAACGTTTGTCTCGACAGGTTAGTGGGTTAGCAGCATAGAGAGCCCTTAGTACATAGTTTCGAGGCTAACGTTTGTCGATGCTATGGTGGCCACCCGTTTTAGTCTAGGACTTTTCTAAATCCCGAGCTCATGAACCGGCCCTAACCCATTCACTCATTTTTCAAACTTATTCCAAGAGAAACAACATTGAAAATAAATTTTCTAAAAATTGTCTCTCTACTCTTGGTATTGTGTTGAAAGCTTAAAATGATGAAAATTATCACTGACAATGACAAATTGTAGGCTGGAGATGTATCACTCAACATAACATATGATTCGAATTTGTTTTCAATTTGAATGTTATGGGAATTGGCAAAAGTATGGCTAAATTCGACCGAGATAACCAATCAAAAGTGTGACATTCAATAGCCACACTGTTACTATACACTCTCTGTAGCATAAACCATTCTTCTTTGGCTTTGCCTTTATCCCATTTAAATGGGGTTGGCATTACTTCTTCGTAGTCTGCTTCTCCACAACACCCTGTCCAATGCTTCCTCTCTCCTCCAACCGTTCTCCTGCATGTCCGCTGCTATTCTGTCTTTCCATCTCATCTTCGGTCTACCACGTCCTCGCACTCCATCCAAAATCAAATCCTGCACTTTCTGCCCCACATAATCTGCCTCCTGTCTCTGTACATGACCAAACCACCTCATCCTCGCCTCCTGCATCTTTTTACCCAGTGGACCAACCTTTAAAACCATTATTAATGTATTAGAATGAACTGATGTTTGTTTCTTTCAACAGTGCCCTCCACCTCATCGAGCCTCTCATTCATAGGCGCCTCCCCGAACCAAGGACCACCGAAACTGAATTTTCTCGGTGCCTCAACCACAGGTACCACAACCACAACCACTGGAACCACAGGTGGTTTGTCGTTTGGATTCAACACTCCCGCCAAGACCACTGCCAGCTCTGGTCTCACATTCAGGTAAGAATATTTATTTTTCCCTTTGCTCGCAAGAAATTCTTTATTCAACAATACATTGCTATGAGTGGCACTGTAAGCCACATTAACAATCGTCATACAATAATAAAAAATTACAGGATTACATGAAAAATATAATGACAATAACAAGATTACAACTGAAGATACATTATGTAAGCATGAAAATAAATATACCGTTACATAATAAACATATGGTAACAAATAAATATAGCTAAGTATAGCACGATCCATATAACTTGTCAGAAATCAGCTGTTTTGGTAATAATTAAACAGTGTCTTCGACACAATAATCAAAAGGATTAAAAGTCTTAAAGACCTTTAGAGTCTTTAAAAGACCTTTTTAAAGAAGACCTTTCAAAGAATAACGTTTTAAAAGACCTTTTCAATAATCTGCGAGATTTAGCATTTGTAGGTTAAGTATTGTGATCATATGCTCGTCGATCATATGTTTTATGACAAGTTAAACGGATCCTGCTGTACAAATAATGGTGCTAACCGTTAAGTCATCACAGTAAAATAATGAGGTGGAACAAATATAATAGTCAAGTTGAGTTTGTATTAAAAAACAATACTGGGCTCAGAAGAAAGTAATTTATCTGATATCCATATTTAATATGTCGCTTTTCATATTTATGTTCCTTTTTTTATAAATTCTGTTCATATAATGTCTGTCTTTCTCCATATTGTGAAACACTTTATAATTAGCATCGTTTAAAACTCAGGATTTTCCTTCACTGGGGTAATTCTCTTAATGTAAACTATATTTCAAAACAAACAAAATAATATTTTATTCAGCCCCAAAACAATATCAAATCAGATAAATAATTGATAATGAAAAACGTCATGAAATAATATTAATAAACTAGAAAGGTTATAACTAGTAAGCTCTCAACCTGTATGTTCTCATACAAACTAGTGAAGGTGTCTTTATCATTCTATTTTCATTGAAGGCCTGGTTACTCAGTGCAAGCAAGCTATAGTCTGGCAACAGACAAAAGAGCCCCCAAAATAAGAACTCTACTGCGCAGAGAGAGTGCACGTTATGCAATGCAGCAGTTTATCTCACTCGCTCACTAGAGTAGTGGTACTATGTGATACTGTATCACTTAAGTGATACGATGCGCGAAGGTTCTTTTGTCTGTTGCCAGACTATAGCTTATTGTATTGAGTAGATTTATTGTATTTATCATTTTTCATATCATAAGTTCCTTTGATTATTGTATTCTGGTTGATTGTATTACATCATAATTTATTATATCAGTCCCTTTTACTCTCTGAACTAGAAAAAATCTTAGCCTATGTATTAACAATTAATCTAAGAAAGTAAAATTAACGTATTAAAACTAACAATCACCACACTACTTGTAAAAGTGGTCATTCAATTTCCGAAAAATTGAAATGATTGTAATATGATATTAATTTATGAATGGAAATAAATGATTATTTATTATTTTTATTCTATTCTAGTTATCAAACTTTGTAATGTAGCGTCATAGACTAACTATACAGTTATATACTATACTATACAGTTATAACTATATACTGTTGTCTGTGGTAGCGTGTAAAATCTTGAGAAAAATGATTGTTTTTGATTTGTTTCAGCACACCGAACACAGGGAGCAGCACTGGTATTTTTGGGCTCAGTGCTACCACCAGTACCACTTCAGCCACTGCTACCACTACATCCACCACTTTCAAGGGATTGGGCGGAGTTGATAGCACTGCTATTGCTGGTGGCTTGCCTGGTAATTATTTATTTTTTGTGAAGTTATCAAGTCTATTAGTAATATTATTCTATCACATTGTTGGCTTCTAGTTTTATTCACTAAGAATGCATATCCCGTTTCAATTCGACCAGAAAAATACAATTACAATGTCATTACTAAAAACAATTACGGGAGCAATATCTTTTTCTCCATCTTCATCTCCTCCTCCTCCGTCCTCTCTTTATCCCCCTTCTTCTTTTCTTATAATTTTTCTTAATCTTCTTCTCCTCCTGCTTCACCTTCTTCTCCTTCTGCTTCTTTTTCTCCTCTTCCTTCTCTGTCTTCTACTTTTTCTTCTTCTTCTTCTTCTTCTTCTTCTTCTTCTTCTTCTTCTTTTCTTCTTCTTCTACTTCTTCTTCTTCTCCTTCTTCTTCTTCTTCTTCTTCTTCTTCTTCTTCTTCTTCTTCTTCCTCCTCTTCATCTTCTGTTTCTCCTCCTCCTCCTTCTTCTCCTTCTTTTCCATCTTCTGCCCGTTGTTCTTTCCTTCTTTTTCTCTGTCTTCTTCTTCTTCTTCTCTTCCTTCTCTGTCTTCTCCTTCTTCTTCTTCCTCTTCTTCTTCTTTTTTCTTCTTCTTCTTCTTCTTCTTCTTCTTCTTCTTCTTCTTCTTCTTCTTCTTCTTCTTCTTCTTCTTTTCATCTTCTGTTTCTCCTCCTCCTTTTCTCCATCTTCTGCCCGTTGTTCTTTCTCTACTTTTTCTCCGTCCTCTTCTTCTCCTTCTACTTTTTTTTTCTTCTTCTTCTTTTATTCTTCTTTCTCCTCTTCTCTTCTTCTCTTCTTCTTTTCTTCTTCCTCTTCTTCTTTTTCTTCTTCTTCATCGTCTGTTTCTCCTCCTCCTTTTCTCCATCTTCTGCCCGTTGTTCTTTCCCTTCTTTTTCTCCGTCTTCTTTTTCTTCCTCTTATTCTTCTTCTTTTTCTTCTTCTCTGTCTTCTCCTTTTTTCCCTTTTTCTTGATACTTTCGCCTATTTTTTTTTAATTTTCTGCATTCTCTTGTTTTAGGTTCAACAGGAGCCGGTAGATCGGAAAACAAAACAGTGAAAGTGAATCAAGTGCCCAACGATATAATTCAGTCAATTGAAGGATTCAAAAGTTTTGTTAAAACGCAGAAAAATTTGAGCTGCGAGGTAGCGCGTGCGTCTGCCAAGCCTCTAGCCAAGGTCACTGAGAACACCAACGGCCTTGAAAAACTGCTCGCCTCGCTATCAGCTGATCTACAGAAGAATAGCATTTTAGTCAACAAACTGAAGGATGATACGTCAAAGGTACGTAACAGTTTTTTCTTTCAGGCTAGGCGTACACCTGTTAGTCAAGACAATACAAGACGAGATTAGTCACGTTTGGTCACAGTACTTCACATAGTTGCTTATGAAGCAGCACACACCGATGCAATGAATAATCGGTGTGTGTTGCTTCATAAGCAACTATTTGAAGTACTGTGACTAAACGTGACTAATCTCGTCTTGTCTTGTCTAACCGGTGTACGTCTAGACTTAGTCAACACTTACTAATTACTAATCCAATCATAAAAGTTCACTCCTACTCTAGTAACATGGCTTGCCATTGTGGACTAGGTCAATTTTGCACACAAAACGCATGTATTGTAACACTTTTTGCCAAGACGAATTTTATATTAATAACTGTAAATGTTTGTAAATTTGTGTTAGTTTTGGGATAATGAATAATTTATTAAGGATCCGATAGGGCCTTATTGCGATCGTACTCGTGTCCTTCTGTACGCACGATATCTAAACAATGGAAGTTTGTACACTTTTGAAATTTGAATTATAATATTTTAATAGATCTAATAAGAAGCCTATTTATTTTGAACATTGGGGGTTGAATTTAAAGAAAGTTACAGGCAAAAAGTAGGTATTCTAAACTGAAAATGCACTATGCAAATGCATGCTTTTCTCAAGGACCTGGGTTCGAATCTCAGTTTTGGCCACTTTCTTCTTGTAAATGATTTTGATATTATCCACTAGTTATCGATGTCAGGGACTGTAATTTTATTTTGTAAGTAATATTAATAATTTTTTTTTGTGAATAATATTTTGATATTATTCACATTAATATTTTGATATTTTCCCGTCTTTCGGAGGAGACGTTAAGCCGTCGGTCCCGACTGCCTAAAAAGTAGTCGTCATATCTCATCATCACCCCACTCATTACCCACGCACAAGCCTAGAGCTCATTTGGGCATCATCCTCAGAAAAAAAATATATATCAACTGTAAAAAGTAGCACTTATTTTCAGTTTTGATTACTATACCATATCGGGTCGTTGGTACATCGTTGTATCTGTTTATTGTTAGGTTTTCGCGCACTGCGAAATGGCGCAACGCACCCACGACACGCCGGCCGGTCTGCAGAACGACAACCTGGCTCCGCTGGAGTTCTTCATGAATCTGGTGGCGAAATTCGAGCACAGCGCTCAGGTGCTGAGGCAGGAAATCGACAACACCGAAAAGCATGTCAACACTCTCAACCAGCCGGCTATGCTCACTTCGCAAGGTAACAAATTGAAATTAATCACTTTTTCAACTTCTATTTCTTCTTCTTCTTATTTTCCTTCTCCTTTTTCATCTCTATTCCTTGTCCTTATTCATCTATCTTCCTTATCTTCTTCTTCTGTGATATCCTTCTTCTATTTTACTTCTTCTTTTCCTTCTCCTTTTTCATCTCTTTTTCTTATCTTCTTCTCCTTCTCCTTTTTCATCTCTTTTTCTTATCTTCTTCTCCTTCTTTGTCTTTTTCATCTCCTTTTCTTATCTTCTTCTCCTTCTTTGTCTTTTTCATCTCTTTTTCTTATATCTTCTTCTCCTTCTTTGTCTTTTTATCTCTTTTCCTTATCTTCTTCTCCTTCTTTGTCTTTTTCATCTCTTTTTCTTATCTTCTTCTCTTTCTTTGTCTTTTTCTTCTCTTTTCCTCATCTTATTCTTCTATGTATTTTGTTCCTTCTTTTTTCTCTTTTCCTCATCTTTTTCTCCTTCTCCTTTTTCATCTCTATTCCTTGTCCTTATTCATCTATTTTCCTCATCTTCTTCTTCTTTGTTATCCTTCTTTTATTTTACTTCTTCTTTTCCTTCTCCTTTTTCATCTCTATTCCTTGTCCTTATTCATCTATTTTCCTTATCTTCTTCTTTGTTATCCTCCTTTTATTTTACTTCTTCTTTTCCTTCTCCTTTTTCATCTCTATTCCTTGTCCTTATTCATCTATTTTCCTTATCTTCTTCTTCTTCTTTGTTATCCTTCTTTTATTTTACTTCTTCTTTTCCTTTTCCTTTTCCTTCTCCTTTTTCATCTCTTTTCCTTGTCCTTATTCATCTATTTTCCTTATCTTCTTCTTCTTTGTTATCCTTCTTTTATTTTACTTCTTCTTTTTCTTCTCCTTCTTTTTCTTTTCCTGCTTCTCCTTCGTCTCCTCCCTCTTCTCCTCTTTCCTTTTTCTTCTCTCCTCTTTGCTTGCTCTTCTTTCTCTCAGTCAGCTGTGAGAAAAAAGAAAAAGATTTTGTTCCGACAGTTCGTCTGTATGCGAAAAATTCACTATTTGAGTGTTCGGATGTATCTAATCAATAATTATTAATCAACACATTGTTTGAAAGAAATTACAAGTTACAATTTCAAACTTAAATCGGCTATTGATTGTGCTCTGATGACTGACTAAGAAGAACTGACGGGCTCACTAGAACAAAATGAAGAACAGCTGACTGATGCGTTTGACCCCGGTCGTACACCGGAGCAATAAGCAATAGACAACTAGCAACATATGGATCATATGATTGTCTACTCTATATAGCAGGAGCCAATTAACTTGTCATAAATCAGCTGATCCAGTAATAATTAAACAGTGATTTCGACACAATAATCAAAAGGCTTGAAAGTCTTAAAGACCTTTAAAGTCTTTAAAAGACCTTTAAAGTCTTTAAAAGACCTTTTTAAAGAAAACCTTTCAAAGAATAACTTTTTAAAAGACCTTTTCAATAATCTGCGAGATTCAGCATTTGTAGGTTAAGTATTGTGATATTGCTCTTTGAGACAGCTGATTTCTGACAAGTTGAATTGGATCCTGCTATACAAACCAATAGTTCAATGCACACCGAAACAGCTGCTTTAGATGTGCATTAGACTACTTGTTTCTATAGAGTAGACGATCATATGATACAAATGTTGCTTATTGCCTGTTGCTTATTGCTCCGGTGTACGAGCTGCCTGAGACTGAACAAATGAAAAATGTAAAGCGATTGAGACTTGAATAAAACTACAGAGAAACTAAACGTTGACTGGACACTAGACTGATAAGTGATTGAAGTCTTTTATTGATAAATATTTTAATAGTATTCTTTATACTCTTATTAATAAATACTTTTATAGTATTTTATTAATAAGTATTATCACTTGGAAACTTAAATTTTTGCAGAACTGTTGATGGCGCTCCGCCGCCTGCACGAAAGTTTCGTAGCATTAGCCGGTCGTCTGCAGCTGGTGCATCAGATGGTGAACGGTGAGAAGCAGCGGCATCTGGCCATGAGGCGCCACTTTCTCAAGGACACAGCTGATATTTTCAGCAGGCCGCCGGCGGCGCTCGACCAATCAGCGGCCTCCAAACGCGGCATGGGCGTGTCCACTGGCCCCACCCCTTTCTCCTCGATTGGTGTTATGCATTCGCTAACGCCAATAGCGACCAATCAGGACTCGTCATCGACGCTGGCGGCTTTCAACAACCAATCAACGATGGGTGAGTGAGGGCTAAACCACTGTATACTCGAATAGACTTCAGTTTTGGCATAGTACCTATGAGGTAGGGAATACAACAACGGAAATAACATCTATCCAACTTTAAATACAATCGCTCTATATTTGTGTTGTTCATCCATATTTTTTTCTACTGATGAAATAATGGACGATCGTCACATGATGTAAGTAAAGTTTTCTACATAAAAGTGTGTTGAAAGCAGTACGGTATTATTCTATATTTGTATAGCAGGATCCGTTTAACTTGTCATAAAACATATGATCGATGAGCATATGATCACAATAATTAACCTACAAATGCTGAATCTCGCAGATTATTGAAAAAGTCTTTTAAAAAGTTATTCTTTGAAAGGTCTTCTTTAAAAAGGTCTTTTAAAGACTTCAAATGCCTCTAAGATTTTCAAGTTTTTTGATTATTATGTCGAAGTCACTGTTTAATTATTACCAAATCAGCTGATTTATGACAAGTTAATAGGATCACGCTATACACACCAGTAATTCTATCGAATATAATTAACCTTGGGTCTTTACTTTTACAAACGTTATCATGTTTAAACCAGTGAGAACCCAGATTTTTTGGATTATTATTATTATCGATTGTTTATGCCCGAGCTACTATTTGAGTTTAGGTTTCAAGTGTGATTCATAAATACGAATTTCCTCACGAAAGTGTGTAAGATTTTTTACGTCAAGAACGTTCATAAATATGGCCCTTAACGATTGATTTTCAATAATCGATCAATCATAGATTTTGTAGAATGTTGATTTCAATCTTTCTTCTATTCCAGGATGGGGATCTTCAATGCCGAGCTCATCATCGGTGCAACCTGTGGGCTCGAATTCTTCTTTCCAGTTTTTTAGTTCTTCTTCGCCGGATAATTTCCAGCTGTCAAAGCCGCCACCAGGAAATAAACGTGGCAAAAGATAAGAGCAGTTCAAACAACAAAAACATCCAATTATTGAATTTTGAATTAAATATGGTGTTTTAATAATGTATTCAGTTTTAACATCAAATTTCTGTTCACATTAGTTTATACTTTCAATTTTTTACAATAAATTTGAAATTTTGATGACTGTTTTAGGGTTTGATAACCTAGATTGTCATTTTTTAAATTAAAATCTCATTTTAGTTACTTGTCTATGTTCTACAAAAAAAGTGCATTCTGGGCAGAAATCCAGTACTGTACTGATTTGTGATAATTATCTTATTAGCAGGATCCATTTAACTTGTCATAAATCATATGATCGACGAGCATATGATCACAATACTTGACCTACAAATGCTGAATCTCTTAGATTATTGAAAAGGTCTTTTAAAAAGTTATTCTTTGAAAGGTCTTTTAAAGACTTTAAAGGTCTTTAAGACTTTCAAGCCTTTTGATTATTGTGTCGAAATCACTGTTTAATTATTACTGGATCAGCTGATTTATGACAAGTCAATTGGATCCTGCTATACATTTATTATATAGGAATAGGATCATGGTTGGTTGGAGTCATAGAAAAAATACAGTGAAAACAGCTTATCAACTATGGGGTTTTGTACAAGTGAGTAGTCACTTGAAATTTTTCATTATGTTCCTAAAAAATAAAAATATTTCATGAATTTCTTTTTCGCATTTCTGACCTTTCAGAATTACCTTCAAATAAATTTATCTGGCTTTCTCCAATAAAAGTTGCAGTAGAAGTTTTATACAGGGTGTTTCTAAAATAGACCGACAAACTTCGTGAGCGGTTTCCTGACATTGAAAAGTTCCATTAAAGATGGGTCCTAAAATGCTTTGTTTTCCCCATTTCGCCATTTTTTTCTTAATTTCAATGTCAGAAAACCGCTCACGAAGTTTGTCGGTCTATTTTAGAAACACTCTGTATACTCTGAACCAGTAGCATTGTCTCTACTTAGATTATTGACTGTATTTGCTGTACCTACAGTAATGTACTTTCAATTGATTATAATTTATCATAGTAGTATAATTATACTATTAATAACATCTTAATACTTTCAGTGTTTCTTGTAAATACATCTTACACAATCATGCTACTGAGGTTGTAAGAAACAAAAACTATGTGATGAAAATCATTAATTTATTCAACAATTAATGGTTTTGCGCTTTACACAAAATAAAGTACGAAAATATTTTACTGTCACACCATTTGGTATGTCCACACTTGGTCGATTTTGTGTGTGACTCAATCATGCTGCATATGCTTGTGCATTAGCCGCATGCAGTGCAGCACACAAAAATCGACCAAGTGTGGACATAGGGATTGAAATTAATTGAGAACATTAAGTTCCAAAAACAATTCCACGTTCAGCTAATTTCTTGACAATGTTTGCTATATTTGTACAGTCATCTATTCCACTATGTAGCCGTCCTACCCGTTCAATTTCAAGAATTTCCAACATATGTTTCAGTCCGTAAGGGTAAGTACCGGTTGAGATACAGAAAGCTTCTTTTACATTTATCCATTTCGTCATTTGAGCAGGAACTGGTATATCTGAGTATTTACACTGAAGCGGCAACATGACTTTCAAATCCCAATCGCCTGAAGTAACAAACACCGTCTTTTCGGCATTATTGATACTTTTCTGACGCTTGAGCCATTCTAAAAACTCTTTAAGCACTGTTTCAAAGTGTGGTTGATCGGCAAGTGTATCATCGTTTATTCCAGTGAGCGAAACACAAAATGGATCCAATTGTTCACAGAGTTTTGGCTTGACAAAACTATGAAATTTCGAAGTTACCTCCAAAGTCTTACCATCCAACCACAAACATGGAAATTCAATTATTTCTTGTTCTTTCAACGTACCAAAACCATCTTTACAGGTGCTTTCAAAGTCCAAAACCAGAAACGCATCATATATTTGTTCAACATTGTCTTTCGGTTTTTTAAATCTATAAAATCTCCTATTATTGTTACATTTGACTGAATCTAACTGTATACTTCTAAAAGGAATACTGTAAAAATTATTCTCGATCACTGGTAACTTGAATAAACGTTTACAGAAACAATTGGAACTGAGACGAACGAATTCTCTTAGCATTATAGTGTAAAATACTTTATAAATTATTAAAATTTTCTTTTCAGCAATACACACTGTCTATCAAAAGGAGGGTGAGATAACTTAACCTCACTTTTTGCTGAAGCAGACGAACATAATACCAGGTTTGCCAACCAAGTAATCAGAACAGTTGAACGGCTGTTGAAAGTTCTAATTTTATTTGTAGTGGAATTAATTCTACATTTCTTACATTTTTTTGTTAGAATAATGTAATTTAAAAATCAATTGAAAACCTTTATTCAAATTCCGTTAGTATACGTAGCTCAAAAATTCTAATGATAGGTTAGAAATTTTATATCGGGTCCCTAGTCGAACCATCATATTTTTGCATCAAGAAACTGATTGCAAGATATTGATTGAATTTCTATTGATATATTGAGTTTTTGTTATTAATTGAATTGGAATAATTTATTTTGAACATCAGCTGCTCACGAAGGCTTCATAATTTGGTCCACAGTCGTCACTAGACATCCCGTTTCAGTCGAATTGCATACAAAGAAAATTCATCAGCTGCAAAGCTGGTGTATGATTTTCATAGTGAGATGTCCGTCTGAATTCTGGAGGAATGAAATTAATTATTTTATTATTTGGAACTCACAATTAAATCATTTCTGACTGAAATATTCAGTTTATAATTGTGTCAAGTTTAGTAGAAGAAGTGAAACGTTGTAAAGTGAAAGTGTTGGGATAAACAGCCTAGGAAGACTATCACCAGAAAATCTTGGATTTATCAATTAAAACACCGTAAGTAATCGTATTAAATGATTTATAAATGGTATTCAACTAAATTTCTACTACGTAACCACTTTCCGGCTCTTGGAGATGCTTGGAAGCACTTGATATAGTTTTAGAATTTAATAGGTCAAATGAGAAAATGCTGTCATCTCTCCATTGTGTTGTATTGTACATAGTCTTATGACACAAATTTTCTTCGATTTATCTATTGATTAGTTGATAATTCAACTCACTTCTAAATTATTCAACAATTTTCAAGTATCCATTGTGTTGCTTTGAGATAAAACGTATCATTTCAGTCGAACGTAGTCAACAAAGCATTCTCTTGTTCAGCAATAATTTTGGGCTGATTTGATGATAATATAACTGCTTTCTCGTTAGCAATATTGATAAATTTTGGCCAAGTACTAAAATTTTAGTGGGATAAAATCTTCCCGAATTAACTGGGAAACATGGTATAGTAAACAAAAAGGCTAGGTATGTAATTTGTAAATATCCTCTGCTACTGTACAGTACGTTCTCTTTGCTAAGGCACCTGGACTAACAATGAATTACCTCATTACAAATTTCAAAATGATGTAGTGTGTAAGAACTCATCCAAATATTATGCAGACATATTAATATTGTGTCATGAATAGAATCTCTTACATTATAAACATGGTAAAAGGCTGTAATGATAATATTTAGAAGAAGGCTAAAGTGAAAAAGCATTTAACCTGTGGTAAAAGATAAAATAAACCCAATGAACTTGAGATAAAGTAATCTTTCTATCAACTATCATACAGTAACTTATCTGCTTAATTTTTTGTTGCGACTTTATATATCCTGAGCCGCAGATATTGATTAGATGTTCAGATGTTGTCTGGTAATTAGGTTTCTGTCACCTTGCAATTTAATTTTCATAATCCCTGCTTGATCTTGTTATTATTACTGTTTGTTTGAGCGTAATCTCAACTTTAATATTGGAGTTCATACTAATTGGCGATACTAAAAATATTTTAATTTAATATAGACCTAACTAGGCTGCAAAATTAAGATATGAAACATTAAAGCTGTAATAAGTCTCAATACTTAGCCCTTCAACATTCAAAATTGTTTGATTGTTGGCGTCAACAATTTAAACAAAAAATTATAATTGAGACAATTAATGTCGTTAGTTTACAATTGAACTGTCATGAAAACCTGTCAAGATGATATCAACTAAGTTACCAATCAATGAAATAAGAAAAATACAATTATATTATTCATCACCCTCAAAAAAATATTAATACAGCTTATCACATGAGATTCATTCGTTTGACATTCATTAACCATTCATAAAACAAAACAATTGTTAGAAATTGTGATAACAATTGATATGCATTCTCTAGAAAATTTCATTTAGCCTACAATGATTCATCAATTCTTTAAAATATTTCCAACAGTAACGAGCAAACGATTAAAATATTTTGCGTAACACGTATCCATCAAGCCAGTTTGATTATTAAAATTATTGTTGTATCAATTGAATAGGTGACAATCAAATGCTATCATTGAATAATAACCTGTTGAGCATGACTATTGAAGTTTAATTTATTTTCAATGTTTCAAAAGCGCAGTTGTGTTGCTTCCAGTAGGCCTACCGATTTTTTGTTTTTAATATATTAGTCGTTGATTGTTGTTTTAATGTTGAAGTAGTGGAAGAGTGAATCTTTATAGATGAATTTATTCGATGCATTTAATAATTTTCATATTTATTCTATCATTAAGCCACACTATTACATCATTTAAGCGAAGGGTATGCTTCAGGTGTATCTACACAATCATAAAGCAATTTTGCTACATTTTCCTCTAATTTTTGTTTATGTCACATTTGTACCGTACATCAAAAGTTACATGAATTATTAAAAGTTACGTACATTATTAAAGTTACATTTCTACATCAAAAGTTACATTTTATTTCTTATTTAATCAAGTATGATTTGTTGAACCAATATACTCTCAACAATTACTATCATATCTGCTTGTTTTTGTTTCACAATATTGTTGTTCATGTCTGTTTGTCAGTTGGAATGTTGATAGTGCTTATCAGTTCAATAAAAGTAGTTATGATCTGCAATAATATAACATTAATCTATTTGAGAAGGTATTTCGTATTATTCATCCACTCAGTTTTCATAGTAAATAACTAGAGAACAAATTTAAAAATTCCTTTTTGAAATTTATGGTAACTTATTGAAATGAATACAGTCTCCAACCAGCTTCTTGAATCGTTAGATTAATCAGCAATTATTAAATTAAGTAAAATTGTGTGTGGAAGAGTATCCTAGTGGAATAATAAATTAAATTTGTGAGATGATTATATGACTAAACTTGTAATCTTGTTTACCTTGGATTATCCATTATTCTAGTTAATTATTTATAAGTTACGTACTCATCTTCCTCTTCATATTGTTTCTTTTCTGAAAATTTAAAATCTTTATTCCAATATGAGAAGTTTCTTTCGTCGTGTATTACACCTTTACCACAAACAGACCAAATTTTCCTGAGACAAATTAATTGCCTAATTTTGTAATGAATAACAAGATCAACTAGGTGCTCTCCTAAACCAAGACGTAATATTATTCAATTGATGGGTTGACTCTCCATTATCAATTTATGTGTCACAGATTAATATTTATTTTTCTTCTGTCAATAACAGACTAGATAATTTATGATATATCATGAATAGACTAATAATTACTTTCATTAGAAGCTTTTCCAATAATATTATCAGTGAGAATATTATTTGACAATATTGTGTAATAATATGTTTACAATCAATTCCACTAAAACGGAAAAGTAGAAATTTATTTTGTTGAATGATTGTCTGAAACTAATTATTCGTTGTAATTTTATAATATTTATAATTTATTGTAAATTTATAATATTTTATTATAATTTTGTTATACACGTTGTTATAATTTTCTTATACTGTACATAACTTTTCAAATTCAGATTTATTGAAAAAAGCAGAGTACATTGAATCACAGAGTAACAGAGTACATTTTCCTGGCACTATTCTCGTTCTTGACTTGGATATTTTCGACTAGAAGAAAACGTTTCATAAAGGAAACTTCAAAAATTACATCAAATGTAGATCAGGACATTTTTGCCAAATTTAATCTGGCAATGTCTTTTGAATTTGTTTTTTATTGTATTATATCTTTTACTACTCAACGATCTCTAAATAAGTTGATTAATTGGCATTTTCAACTTTTAGTTAGTCTTTTTGGGGTGATTTGGCAATCCAGAGACAATTTTAAACCAGTAAACATAATTTAATTAGTGTACTGGCATTGAGTAGTACTGCATCATTTGGACAGCCACGCTTAGAATGAAGCATTGCACTACTTTCAAAAAGTGCAATTCAAAAAATGCAGCCCATGCTTTGTGTATTTAAAAGTGCACTTTGAAAAATGCTCGTCTGCATAATTTGGCTACCAATGGAGGCTGTTTGCTGAGAGAATAGTCTCCTCTCCACTTATAGAATACCATCTTCTAAAATCTCTGGCTATTTGTTGGTGTTTTTATTTGCGCTTATGTTTGTGTGAAGAGACTGGCGAAATTCAGTAGGCATTGACCCGTTTCCCAGAGTTTATAATATATTTGGCACTTGATGGCAAACCGTTTTCAGTTGCCGTTGCTGCGGTGTGACGGAGCTTTGTTTGAATTTTATTGGCAATGATGTGATGTGGGGATGGTCGTTGCACGGCGATTAGATAGGGAGATGGCATCATCAGATATCTTATTCGTCTTCCTCTCCTGCTCCTCCTCCTTCTAATTGTCTTCCCCATCTTCCTTCTCCTCCTTCTCTTCTTCCTCTTCATTTTCTTCCTCCTCCTACTTCTCTTCTTCCTCGTCCTTCACCTCCTCCTCCTTACCCTCCTCCTACTTCTCTTCTTCCTCCTCCTTTTCTTCCTCCTCCTACTTCTCTTCTTCCTCCTCCTACCTCTCCTCCTGCTCCTCCTCCTCCTCTTCCCTCCTCCTTCCCCTCCTCCTACTTCTCCTCCTCCTCTACCTTTCTTTGTCATCTTCTCCATCACTATCTTCTTTACTACCTCGTCTTATTTATATTTTTCATTTTCCCTTTTCCATTTCTCCTCCTTATTCTATCTGCTTTTCTCCTCATCTTCTCGTCCTCATCTATCTCTCTTCTTTCATCAACCTCATTCCTCCTCCTCCTCCTCCTCCTCCTCCTCCCCCCTCCTCCTCCTCTGATTTTGCGTTTTCTCCTTCTTCACTGCCTCCTTCTTCTTCTCCTCCTTCTTATTCTTAATCTTCTTATTCTATTTCTTCTTCTCCTCCTCCTCCTCCTTCGTCATCTTCTTCTTCTCCTTCTCCTCCTTCTCCTTCTTCTTCTTCTTCTTCTCCTTCTTCTTCTTCTTCTTCTTCTCCTCCTCCTTTGTCATCTTCTTGTTCTCCTCCTTCTCCATCTTCTTCTTCTCCTCCTCCTTCGTCATCTTCTTCTCCTCCTCTCTCCTTCGTCATCTTCTACTTTTCTTCTCCTTCTCCATCTTGCCCTTGTTCTCCTTCTCCATCTTCTCCAACTTCTTCTTCTTCATCTTCCATTCCTTCTCCTCATCCTCCTTCACTACCTCCTCTCACTTTCATTTCATCCTCTTATTCTATCTTCTTTTATCCTTATCTTCTCCTCTTCTCCACCTCTTCTTCTTATTCTTCTGCTCATCTCTCTTCCGGCATCAACTCGATACTCTTGTCGACGATCTTGTAGTTGCTCGGAGCAGCTTTGAACCGCTGCCAGAAATCCCAAATTTCATGTAAACGACAAATATCCCCATCCCTGCCCCCCTCTCCCCACGCCTTCCATCACCAACCCGCTGTTGTAAGGCCTGGCGCAAATAGATTTGCTACACATAAACCCATGGCTGACCTTTAAGGGAACAGAAGTACCGTATGCATTAGGCTTCCCAAACATAAGTGAAGTTAAAGTAAAATTCATTCAAAATAATCTTAGATTACATCGTGGCCATTTGCTGTCTCGCTTTTGATTGGTTAGATTGGTCAAATCCACCATAATTTCGCCAATTTCCATAAGATTCACATTAAGAAGATACTTGAATCATATGTTATGTCAAGTGATACACTTCTAACTCATAATTTTCCTTTGACAGTGTTAAAAGAGACAGTGTTAAAAGATAGATAAATTCTATCTTTCACAACAATCACGTCACTAAACTTACGTTTATATTTGTGCCGAGCCTTGTACTGTAGAACTTTGTAGTGGGCGGAAAGTATTTCCTTCCCTATCTCTACAAACTCCCCTCCCCCTCCTCCCCTTGATAGTATACGACACGTCTCTTTCAGAACTATTATCTCTGTCTTTTACAACTAAAAATAGTCTTTCGAAATTCCTCCTTCTAGCCGTCTTTATCGGCCTTCCTCCTTTTGCGAGTAATTTATCATCTATTTTTTCAAGTTTCTTCCTGTACACAATGTGCCATCATTACAAGGGTGTTTTGCAAGTTATTAGCACGAGCAATGGTATTGAAGCGAGTTTTTTTAAAATAGAACACTTGGTTTATTTTCGATCACCGGAATTTGTCGCGTTGGATTGAGACAATGGTGGTATCAATGCCTTGACATTAAAAGCTTCTTTTCATAACAAACTAGAAAATACATTGATGTTGTTACAAACTTCCGTGAACTCAGAATAGGGCGAATGAGAAAATAGGAACAATATTCCTTGGGTCATTTTGATACAGAATAGTGTCAAATAATATTTATCGTGTATCTAGAGAATATCTAGTGAATATTCCGTGATGAATAGCTGAAGAATTGTATTGCTTAGTTTAATTGGAAGCGATTACTTTAATGTTGTAAATCTAATCTGGAATTTAAGGCGATATCTTTTGTAAACATGAATAAACGGGTTTGGTTGTAAGCCTATTGGACCTCCCATTAAGTATCAATTAAGAATAGAAGAAAAGAGTAAATAATTCAATCTTATCAACACAGATAACACGGAAAAGCAATAGTAACCTAGTAGAACTGTAATATTGAATACATTACAAAAGCTTACTACATTACAAAGCATACTACATTTATAGTCAATCCAATACAAGGAAGTACAGAGAGTGTATACAGTGTGGCCATTTGTATGAAACACTCCATAACAGTATGTGGAAATCATTTTTTCTCGCCGCCGCCATACATTTGCCAAATTTTTGAATTTTGATATGGGATTACAGGCAAAGATGAGTCCATTCACTCATTTGTCAAACTTATTTCAAGAGAAACAACATCAAAAATAACTTTTCTAACATAAAAAAGTCTCTTTACTCTTGGTATTGCTTTAAAAGCTTAAAATGATGAAAACTAATACTGGCAAAGGCAAAATGTAGGTAAGAAGAGAATACCTTATCATAGCATATGATTTGCTTTTCATTCCAATGCAAATGTTATGGTAATTGGCAAAAGTATGGTGCATTTGTCGTAGCTAACCAATCAAAAGTGTGACATTCAATGTCCACACTGTGATTATACAGTCTCTGTACAAGGAAGGAAGCCTTTGACAGTATGAAATTACAGTATTATCAATATTATTCCTTAGAAATTTGTATCAATTAAGAATTATGAATAAATTGTAAAATGAAGTACTGGTACTACAATGATCTAATCTAATCAACCTAGATAACACGGAAAAGCAATACTTGTGAATCCAATACAAGGAAGGAGGCCTTTGACAGTATGAAATTACAGTATTATCAATATTATTCCTTAGAAATTTGTATCAATTAAGAATTATGAATAAATGATAAAATGAAGTACTACAATGATCTAATCTAATCAACCTAGATAACACGGAAAAGCAATACTTGTGAATCCAATACAAGGAAGGAGGCCTTTGACAGTATGAAATTAAAGTATTATCAATATTATTCCTGATAAATTTGTATCAATTTAGAATTATGAATAAATGATAAAATGAAGTACTACAATGATCTAGTCTAATCAACCTAGATAACACGGAAAAGCAATACTTGTGAATCCAATTCAAGGAAGGAGGCCTTTGACAGTATGAAATTACAGTATCATCAATATTATTCCTAAGAAATTTGTATCAATATTAAGAATTATGAATAAATGATAAAATGAAGTACTACAATGATCTAATCTAATCAACATAGATATCACGGAAAAGCAAGACTTGTGAATCCAATACAAGGAAGGAGGCCTTTGACAGTATGAAATTACAGTATTATCAATATTATTCCTTAGAAATTTGTATCAATCAAGAATTATGAATAGATGATAGAATGAAGTACTACAATGATCCAATCTAATCAACCTAGATAACACGGAAAAGCAATACTTGTGAATCCAATACAAGGAAGGAGGCCTTTTACAGTATGAAATTATAATTATTTATATAGTAGTGTAGCGGTGGCGGCTTCCACAGTGTAGTGTCCAGGAAGGTCATTCACCTAATAAGGATAGTTGTTTCTGTGTGCAATTTCTTTCCTGAATAGAGCGCTTTTTGTCCTTGTTCATCGTGATCGTGTTACCAGGCTCGGTTTCCTTCTTCTAGATGCCAGGGCAGGGAGCGAATTGAGATTGCAGTGCAAAAAGTTAACTACTCTCGTGACTAAGCTGTAATAACAATTTACTCACGATGCCCTTCTCTCACGTTCTCTGTCTCGCTTTCTCTTTCTCTCTAGTTGTCAATCTCTCTCTGTCTCTGTACTCCCTCTATTTCTCCACTCATCTCTCGATCTCTGTCTCTAAGGATAGTCAATATCTCTCTCTCTCTCTCTCTCTCTCTCTCTCTCTCTCTCTCTCTCTATCTCTACTCCTCCTCACACCTTGAAAATTTACCCTTACTCATTTTTATGAGTTCTTTTCTAAAATTGGGTTAAAAAATAAGTAGGCTCTTTATGGAAATGCCAATTTTCCATTTGAAGTATTTAGGTATTGATTTAATTTCTAGTATTGATTTATTAGGCTATATAATAACTCTATAATATAATGAAAGAAGTGTAATTTTTCTATAAATTCTATTTAATATTAGTAATGCAGTATTGATATCAACAATAAATACATATATGTATTATATTGATTTTTTAGTCCTGTTACCCAATTTTTAGTGTAATTTATAAAACGGAAATTCAGTGTCATAAAAATATATAATTGTTATATACAGCAGAAATTTAATATTTTATTACTCACTTTTATTATTTACTAAAGGTTATTAAAAAATATGTTCAAAATGTCCACCCATTGAGGTTATACACGCTCTGACTCTTTTCACCATATTAACAGAAACCTTTTTGAGAGTTGCACTGGAAACATTTGTGATTAAGTCTGTAATATTGGCTTCTCTCTCTCTCCTTCTCTCTGAGCCGTTATTACTATCTACTCTTCTACTAACCCACTCTTTCTCACAGTCCATCTCTCTCTTCTTGTCTCCTATCACTGGCTTTCTCTCTCTATCTAATGCCTTACTGGCCTTCCTTGTATTTATTACCATCTCTACTTAATCTCAGTCATGTGTGTGTGTACTTTATGAAATTCTATCAAGAGTACCGTTTGTTTCATTGTTTCTTATTATTTTTACTTCATCCAAACTGCCGTTTCTTTTCATACTACGTCTCTAGTTGAGGGTGTAATGTTACTGTAGGAAATTATTATAAATTGAAATGAGTGTAGTATAGGAAAGTTATTGAAATTGGGTGAATTAATGTAGGAAATTGTTTTAGATTATTAAATTTTTTAGAACATTCTAAAATAGATTAAGTTAGTCAAATGTTCACAAATAAACAATATTAAAATGAAGCTATAATAGTTTTTCGTTGACTCGTTAGATTCTTCTTTTAGAAAATTTTTAAACAAAAACAAATTATGGAAAATTGTTATATAGTGTGACTTTTGACGCTATAAAGGTTTGAGTTGGTACCTAATAAATTTATTTATTATATTACATTGTTGAGTGCAACAGGCACAGCCCAAATAGCACTCATGACAATTATCATGACAGTACAAAATTAATATGAGAGAAAAAAAATAACATGTGATCAGAACAATAAATTGCGTTATAATTATGTATAGCAGGATCCATTTAACTTGTCAGAAAACAGCTGATTGATGTACGCTCGTTTACTAACGTTAAATCAGCTGTTCTCTGACAAGTTAAATGGATACTGCTATAGAGTTGATTCATGTTGTTGTCCAAAGTGGCGCTATGTGGTAGTTGAAATTGAGTGATAAAATAGTTTTAATCATAGTTCTATCGTCTACTCCGAATCGTCTACTACTATCGTCTATTCCGAAACAATATCATGTTTATTAGATTGATAAGTTTGCAAAGTCATGCATAAATACCAAATCACATTCTCTATTCATTTTGTGAATAACTAACTACCTTGATCTATTTTAGAATGGCCTTCAGTTGAGTGGAAACTCGACTATAAAAATCCACAACGGGAACAATAGTTGAAACTATTTTACCACTTCATTTTCAACTATCAAACAGCGCCATTTTGGACATCAACAATGATCAACTCTGCGTTGAAATACCAAACACAAGACTTGCTCAATAAAATGAAAAGTTTAAAGTAACATTGATAAATTTTCGAGCTATTTGTAGGCTACAAGACAAGAGCCTGTGTAGTTGTGGTCCTGTCTGGCAGTCTGGAATACCGGTCAGATTACGGGTCTATGATCACTAGTAATAGTTCATAAATAAAAAATTATTTTTTTCTATGCCTATATTAAAATTTTATACAAGGGGCCTGTTGCATGAGAAAATACTAGTTGTCACTATGGTAACTTGCCATCTGACAACTAGTATTACTAGCTTGTATTTTCTCATGCAATAGGCCCAAGGTTGCTAATAATTGGAGTTTCCCCTTTATTCTCAGATAAAAGTAGAGTCCAGTCTGAGATCACTAGTAATAGTTCTTGAATAACAATTTATACTTTTCTCTATTACAATTTTATTCCAGGTTTTATTACAATTGAAGGTTTTTTCTTTATTTTTGTAGTTCACCGGTAAAAGTAGTGTATGTCTGAGATCGCTAGTAATAGCTCATAAATAAAAGTGTTTATACTTGTCTCTATTACAATTTTATTCCAGGTTTTATTATAATTGAAGGTTTTTTCTTTATTTTTGTAGTTCACCGGTAAAAGTAGTGTCTATGTCTGAGATCGCTAGTAATAGCTCATAAATAACAGTGTTTATACTTTTCTCTATTACAATTTCATATCAGGTTGTTAATTGTTGTCTCTGTTTTGTTGCAGACGAGTTTTGACGCGTGGCGTCGTCGCCGTGAATAATGAGTCAAGTGAGCACCGACGACTCGGACACAATGGACGTGGAGCACGAGGACGCCCCTCCACCTCCCTCCCACCCCTTCGATCTGACATCGACATCGCTGACGTCAACCAGTCGAGCAGACATCATCAAAACACGGCCCGACATCAGCAAACTATGGATGGACAAGTACAAGGAAGGCGTCCTAACTGCCACTCACTTCAAAGAACACTGGCGCTACTGGGTGCCCCAAATCTTCAGCCCGGAACCCAACAACGCGTGTCTCGATTGGTCGTTTGATGAGAAAACTGCCCAAACTATACTCTTCGACACTTTAGAGGAGTTCATCTGTGATGGAGATCCTCAGGAAGTTCTGAAGAACCTCAGCCGTCTCGACAACCCACCCTCCGTGTGTGGGAGGGTGTTCAAAATGGGCGAACCTTCCTACCATTGCCGAGAATGCGGTATGGATGCAACATGCGTGTTGTGTGTTGATTGTTTCAAGAAGTCCTCCCACCGCAACCACAAGTACAAGATGGGCACGAGCATTGGAGGAGGTTGCTGTGATTGCGGCGATGTGGAAGCTTGGAAAACGGAGCCCTATTGTGAGGTGCATATCGCAGGTTTGCAGAAGAAATCGGATGCCGGAGGCTTTTCCGAGGATTTAGCTGGAAGAACGAGAATTGTGTTCAGTTGTGTGTTGCGCTATGCGTATCGGTTGCTGACCGTCGAATACCAAACTAGCTTGCCGGCTGATTTGCGATTAAAGGAGGCTGATGATAATCCAGTCAGTTTGCTGCTGGGGGACCCTGACACACACTGCACAGTACTCTACAATGATGAGACACACACTTTCGAGCAAGTCATCAACACACTGGCACGTCTCATCAAGTGCTCGCAGAAGGACGCCATTGAATTCGTGACCAACATCGATCGTGAAGGACGTGCAGTTGTCAAGTGTTCAACCTTTCAACACTGTACCGAGCTGAAATCCGAAATCGAACGATTCACTTCTCGACATGCCAGCCGGCCTTTGAAGGTTCTCGTTGTTCATGCACATCTGATCGCCCACCAACTATACGCCCTACGTTTGTTGACTTGGTTGCAGAAGATACTCACCTACTCCGAAGGTTTCCGCATGATTTTCAAAGAGGTCGCCATGGAAATCAACTCGCCCGACACTTCTATCATTGAAGGTATCCTGCTGAGAGATTCAACTCTGTGGAAGTCGGCTCGTTTACATTGGCATCGTCTGTTCATCTCGGGCATGTTGATGGAGTATGAGAGTAAAAAAGCGTTTGCAATTGTTTTCACAAAACACTACGCCAGTGTTATGAAGGATTTCATCCGGGACGACCACGATCATTCGTTTTCAGTGGCTTCGCTAGCTGTGCAAATCTTCACAGTGCCCACACTAGCTCACTATCTAATCGCCTACGAGAGTGTGCTCTACAATCTGATGAACACTTTCATATCCGAGTGTTCGAGAAAATTGAACAAAAACAATAAGCTAGAGTTTGAAAGGAATGTGCAGAATGTACACTTCAAACGAGCCCAATTCGTTTTGTACGATTTGCGCTACTTGCTAGGTGTTGCCCCCGAAGTATGGACTGATGATCTCCGTAAAGGCTTTCTACATGCTTTCTCCTTGTTTTTGGACTTGTTGACTTATATGCAGGGAATGGATGCGGTAACGAGACAAGTGGGGCAACACATGGAGTACGAGCCTGAATGGGAATCTGCATTCAATTTGCACATAAAATTGTCACCGGTGATAACATTGATGTTGAAGTGGTGCGGCAGTGATAAGGTGGTGTTGGTGAAGGCCTACCGTGCCACACTGCGCAAGCTCTACGAAAATCCAAGCTTTGATCCCACACAACCCTGTGAGGTGCGAGAGCTAGCCGATCACAGTGCCTCATGTCTACGGTATGATGTTTCTACACAGCCTGTCTCAATCCATCTCCCACTTTCAAGGTTCCTCGCCGGCTTACATCTACATTTGGAACGTTTCGGTTTGGAGTTTGATTCACCCGAATTCAGCATGCTACCCAAACAAACGCCGGAACAAATCATTGAACCAGTTCTGAGAACACAGGTGATGATCGCTCAGGTACATGCTGGTATGTGGAGACGAAACGGGTACTCGTTGTTGAACCAGTTGTACTTCTACCACAACGTGAAATGTCGTTCTGAAATGTTGGACAAAGATATTGTTTTGTTACAGATTGGGGCGTTTTTGATTGAAGCCAACGAATTTTTGATACACCTATTAAACAAGTTCAATCTGACCAACTGGGCTAACCCGCAGTTTGAGTTGAACGCTATGAAGAATCCTGAGGAGGACAGTATCCGACAAACCATCAGTCTCGTGGAAGAGTTTTTGAGGTTGTTGGTGACAATCATCGGAGAAAGATACAATCCTGGAGTGGGAAAAGTGCAACCCGACGATTGTATCAAGAAAGAGATCATCCAACAGTTGTGTATTAAACCGTTGCCGCATTCGGAGCTGAACAAAACACTGCCCGATGATGTGAACCATGAAACCGGGTTGGAGCGTGTGATCAATCAGGTGGCTGAGTTCAAGAAGCCGACCGTGGCGTCGGGCAAAGGCGTCTACGAATTGAAACCGGAGTTTTACGAGCAGTACAATGTGTTTTTCTATCATTACACACGTGAGGAGCTGTCGAAATCGGAGGAGGAACAAAGGAAACGTAGAAAAGCAGCGGGGGAACTGGAGTGCTGCCCCCCTCCCGCTCTGCCCCCACTCACTGATTCGTTCAGTGTGATGGCTAACCTGTTGCAAAGTGACGTCATGCTGCATATTATGAATCTAGTGTTGACCAGAAGTGTGAATCTGAGAGCAAGGAGTTTTTCTGAAACTCAGCTGCACAAAGTGCTGCATTTGATTGGGTACGCACTGCAGGAAGAGGAGCGCGAGAGTTGCCAGTTTTTGACGTTTACAACGCGGGCTGAAAAGTGGGAACTGGAGCCGCTGATCGAGGAGCTGTGCACCAGCCCTAGGGTTGAGGCGCACAAGGACTTGTTGCAGTGGACGTTGGCCAAGTTTAGACAGGTTAGTAGATATTTTTTCTATTTTTTTCAATTAATTGTTGTGGATCCATCTTCTTTTCTCACTTGATGAAATATAGACACTAAAAATCACTTAATAAGTAAGAAAACACTGTTTAGGCAATATCACAGTGCTGTGCTGCATCATCAGAACATGTTTTTATTCTTTATCTTTTTGAGAGAGCCTTTGTGTCAACTGCCGAATCATCCAGTTAATGGGAAATATGGAAAACGTTATAGGCTACTCACAAACTACTGTGTTTATGATCATTTCGCAGTGCTGTGCTGCATCATCAGAACATGTTTTTACATAAACTCAAATCTTACTTAGAATTTTTAATCTTAAAATCTTCTTATTCTTGAAATTTCAAATTTTTCTCACTTATTAGGTAATTATTTAGTATCTATATTTGTTTAAACTTAATAAGTTTGTAATTTGTTTGTTTTAGTAATTTTGTTTATTTTTTATCCTTTCAAATTTAAATTTATTTACTTTTTGCCACAATACATTATATTATATACACAATACTTCACAGTATACATTAAAATACAGTATAATGTGTATTATGTAATGTAATACTCTATATGTATGGTATATTATGTATGTAATGTAATACAATATATTATATTGTGAAAATTTGATGTGATACAAAAAATAATTAATTATAAAAAATTGAGGAAATAGGCTTCGTGCAGAGACATAAGCCTGAGAGCAGGGAAAATTCTACACGTTCTATAATTATGGATGTTGTATGAGCTGTAGATAAACCATCCAGGTAACAACCCAGCAGTGCGGCCTCAGCTTAATATCTATCTATCTCAATCAATTTATTTATTCACAACAATAATACAATACAATATTCATCAATACAATTTCTAGTAAATAATACACATATAATATTAACAATGTTAAATAATACCTGCATACATCATTCTTGTGCTGATGTATATCTATCTATATCTATATGTACATATCTATCATGTCTATAAGTAAAAATTATTCTAGTACTGTATCCATGTAATTTGTATTACAGTATTAAGCTATCAATAGTATCTTTGTATGTGGAATAAACGTTATGTTGATTTGAAATGAAAACTGTGCGACCTTGGTTGACAGGTGGCCGCCAGATGGCGTCAGTCGACAAAGTCAGACAGTGGCGGGGACTCTGCCAAAGTGGAGCCGTCGAGCAGCAGCAGCAGCAGCGAGTCGGCGGCGCGCGAAGAGAAGGAGTGGCGCGCGCAAATGGCCGCCGAAAGGCGCGCCAAAATTATGGCGCACATGGCCGCCTTGCAGAAGAGCTTCATGAAGGTAGTTCAACTTAATAGTTTTAATTTATTTCGCCGTTCTTTGTTCTTATCCTTATTATTTCTTTTTTAATTTTTTTCTGATGTATTACTTTACTCGAAATCTTTCAAATCCTTCTTGACTATTGCAAGATTTATTTGTAATGTTCAACAAGTTTTTTCTGTCAGACTGATGCCTGTGCTTTTTCAAAGAACTGGTCTTCAAAAGTTTTTATCAACAAATGATTCAGTTAATGATTTCAGTTTGAAATGACTTGTATGTGAAACTTATTTTGTTGAGATTATTTCCATTTTTTATGGCTAATGAATCTTAATCTTAATTTGTAACGTTATTTTGTTATAGGACCGTCTTAAATTCTGCATGCTTTCATCTATAATAAATAATTGTTATTCTCTTTTCAACTTCAAAATAATTACATTTACTTCGCCTTTTCTTATTGCTATAGTTATCTTTATTTTATCCTTAGTATTTTTCTTCATTTTTTTTCTTTCTTTTTTGTTTCATTACTCTATTCGAAATCCTTCAAATCTCTCTAATGTTATATTTAATTTACAACTCAACTCGAGCTTACGCACAGGCAATTTTTGCCCATGTAAGCTCTTCCATTCACTATCTAAATTTCTATGCACTGTAACTGTTTTGTGTTCTGTTTATTTTTATTCTATTTTTATATTGTGTTCTGTTTATTTTTATTTTATTTTTATATATTTCTTAAGTAAAGTTAGTACATAGAAGAAAATAGTTTCAGTTTGTATGTAAATAATTCTACTTTGATTATGTGGAATTAATATATCATTATTGTACTGTTATATTATGGAATAAAGATGATTTGTTTGATTGATAATGAACCTTCACAACAGTTATTAACAACAGTAATGGTTTGGTTTTAATTGCTTGTAGGAGCACGCCAAGGATTTTGAGAGCGCGGGCGGCCGGAGTGTTAGCGAGTCGCAGGAGACCGCGGCCGGAGCGGCGATGGCTGTCGTGGAAGACACCGAGAAGGTGGGACTAATTTCATTTCATTATATTATTATTTTGGATTATCTATCATCCATTGACTACCTATAAAAGAGGCATGCGGATTCGTCAGTATCAAAATCAAAAATCAAATTTATTGCCATTTTCTTTTTCAAACAATAGAAACAAAACATTCTTTTAAACTAATTCAAATATTCATGTACAGTTGAAAAACATGAAGAAAGTTTTATTTTCAAATTCTTTTCAAATGCTGCAGAAGCCTAATGCATTTAGTTTACAATTTTTGTGGCTTCTGACCTCACTACCGGCGCACAAGATTATCTTTTGCCGGTAGTGCCATATTGTTAACGATATTGTTGGTGGTTTAAAATTCATTATCAAATCTCAAGGTAATTATTTATTTGTATTTTATTCTAGTGTTGTAACAATTTACTTTTGTATTGTTTTCTTTTCTTTTTGGCAATAAAATTTTGATTGATTGATTACAATATTGAAATTATGGGCTCTCCCAGAATAGCACAAGCTTGCGCTTTGGAAGAGAGGTCAAAAATAATGTTACTGCAGTGTTCGGCGATCATAATGAGCACTAAATCCTCAGTTGCGTACGCACATATATCTAATAATGCTCTTTTCAATTTTACTCTAAACTGCCTTTCCATAGTTTGTGTTGAACGTGCTGGTAATATATTGTAAACCGTATTCCTGAGCTTCTAACACCTTTCTCTTGAAGATTTGTTTGGTGAGCATCATACTTAGTCAAGTTGTGTCTGTACCTTGTTTCATAATCATGAACTGAATTTCCAGTGTTGAATCTGTTTTAATGTGTTTTTTTTTTCAAAAAAAGGATTTCATTTTCCAGTAAGGGCCGGTTCATGAGCTCGGGATTTAGCCAAGTCCTAGACTAAAACGGGTGGCCACCGTAGCATCGACAAACGTTAGCCTCGACAGTATGTACTAAGGGCTCTCTATGCTGCTAACCCACTAACCTGTCAAGACAAACGTTTGTTGATGCTACGGTAGCCACCCGTTTCAGTCTAGGTTCAAGACAAACGTTTGTCTTGACAGGTTAGTGGGTTAGCAGGTAGAGAGCCCAGTACAGTGTCGAGGCTAACGTTTGTCGATGCTATGGTGGCCACCTGTTTAGTCTAGGACTTGGCTAAATCGAGCTCATGACAGTCTTAAAGTTTCATCGTTTTTTTTTGTTTTTTTTTTTTTTGTTTTTTCGGGGATGATGCCCACATGAGCTCTAGGCTTGTGCGTGGGTAATGAGTGGGGTGATGATGAGATATGACGACTACTTTTTAATTATAATTTGTTTAATTAATTTTCAGTCACCAGTAGCCCTAGGCCAACACCAAACACCCCGCGTCAACACTGAGCGCACCTACACCTGTATCCTGTGTCAGGAAGACCAGGCGGTGA
The DNA here is from genome assembly GCA_017141395.1 of Laodelphax striatellus. Lineage (NCBI taxonomy): Eukaryota > Metazoa > Arthropoda > Insecta > Hemiptera > Delphacidae > Laodelphax > Laodelphax striatellus. Next base: position 17,293,320 of record CM029541.1, on the reverse strand, counting down.
TACTGGACGGACCGGCTCTGGTGTTGGCCGCCTTTGTGCAAAAGTCGACGGTGCTCAGTCACCGACGCAGTGTGGGGGGCGAGGAGGAAGAGGAGGAGGCGGAGGCGGCCGAAACGCAGCCGCTGTATCCGACTTCGAACCTGGGACCGGCGCCGCACACCAGCACCTGTGGACATGTCATGCACAGTCATTGTTGGCAGAGGTGGGTGCTGAATTAATTTGCAAGTAAATTAAGTGCTGTTTTCCACATGTGGACATGGTATGCATAGTCATTGGGCCGTATGAATAAAAACTGAGCATATGCTCATAAGCACGAGCATGAAGCATAAGGTTTTGCTTTGAGCATTAGGTAGAACCATAAGCATTTGCTCATTTTTATATGAATAATCTTTACCTTATACTCTTACCTCATGCTTCTGAAATCTGGAGCAAATGCTTATCTATTTTAAAGATTTTTCATCAGCTGATTCATCTTACTTTGTTATTATAGTAAAAGGTTAGAATTCCAGATCATTTAGAATTTTACAGCTCATTTCAATAACATAGTTTATTCATACAATTTTGAGCATAACCTCTATTTTTGAGCAAATGCTCAAACTAATTTTTGGATGAGCATGAGCATAAGGTTTTGCTCGCTTTTATTCATATAAAATGAAGCATATGCTCAATATTTTAGAAGTATAAGCAAATGCTCAACTTTATTCATACGACCCATTGTTGCAAAAATGGTTATTTGTGCATCTAGGGACTAAAGTACAACTTTTTCTCCCTGAGGGTAACTGTTGTTTTCCCTGAGGGAGAAAAAGTACTCAAGTCCAGTGATGCACACAACATTTTTCCTCCAGCTACATTAACAGGCTACATATAGAAATATATAATTCAATTTTATAATGTAATCGTTGTTGTCTGCAATGTTTTGATTGTTGAGTTAGCTCTTACCAGCTGTGTTCTACGTCGCCTCGCCATTACGTCTGTGAGCTTTGTCGCTGCATCGCTTTGGTGTGTCCGAAGCTTTATATTTCCGAAAAGTGTAGTCTATACTGTGTACTGTTCTACAGTACACTGCTATCCAATGGCTAAGCCTCAAACGTTAGTCGCAAAATATCATAGAGATGCTTCCCGTGTTATTTAAGGCACTACTCACACCTGTAAACTTCCACATCGAAAAGCAACTCATCGCTCGGCGACTCAGCGACGCAGCATGTGTTTTCAAATGACGACGCTCAGACTAGGCGATGTCGCGCAACTGAGTTGCTCTTCGATCTGACATGCTGGTCGCCGAGCGATGTGTGGACAGATTCTATGTACAGAAAAGTGAGGTTATGTGATATTCTAACCACATCAAACTGGAAAAGTAGGATTATTTGCTGTTAAAAGTAGTATTTCATCATTTTTTTTGGTCACTTTAACTTATAAAATATCGAAGATAAGTTTTAAAATTCTCAAAAAAAATTTTTTTGAGAATATTGTGATCGTAGTCGAACAGCAACTCTGGCAACTTGAGTAGCGTCTGTGAGTATGACAAGCAACTGCTGCATCGCTGAGTAGCCGAGCGATGAGTTGCTTTTCGATATGAAGTTTCCAGGTGTGAGTAGTGGGTATGACAAGCAACTGCTGCATCGCTGAGTTGCTTTTCGATGTGAAGTTTCCAGGTGTGAGTAGTGGGTAAATGGAGTTACTTCTAGTCCCTTTTAGGAAGAAAAAGTGATACTTTAGTATACGATTCTAGTGAGTCGAAAATGTGACTTTAGATAGTAGGTGGAAAAAAAATGTGTTCTATTTTCTATAAAGATTTTGGAGTTATAAGATTTCTATCATATAAAAGATTGTCCCCTGTCCCCCAGGTAAAAGGTGAGTAAAATGTGACTTTAGATAGTAGGTGGAAAAAAATGTGTTCTCCTATTTTCTATAAAGATTTTGGAGTTATAAGATTTGTATCATATAAAAGATTGTCCCCTGTCCCCCAGGTAAAAGGTGAGTAAAATGTGACTTTAGATAGTAGGTGGAAAAAAATGTGTTCAATTTTCTATAAAGATTTTGGAGTTATAAGATTATTATCATATAAAAGATTGTCCCCTGTCCCCCAGGTAAAAGGTGAGTAAAATGTGACTTTAGATAGTAGGTGGAAAAAAATGTGTTCTCCTATTTTCTATAAAGATTTTGGAGTTATAAGATTTGTATCATATAAAAGATTGTCCCCTGTTGCCGCAGGTACTTCGAGAACGTGTTGGCGCGCGAGAACCGACGGCCCTACCGCCTGCGTCACCCGGCCAGCTTCGACGTGGAGAAGAACGAGTTCCTGTGCCCGCTGTGCGAGTGCCTCAACAACACGGTGCTGCCGCTCATTCCGCCGCTGGGCACCTTCCAGCAGCCGACGCAAACTGTCGACGAGCTCAACTTCGACAACTGGCTGCAGAGCATTCAGATTGCGCTCAGACACAAGAAACGCATACAGAAGGGCAAGTCGGTAGGTGCATTTCATTCAATTTTCAGTTTTTATATTAGCTCGGCACCTTTCAAGACAGTTGACAATTTCTTAAGTGCTTTGCATCTGTATACTTCGTTTATGGTAGTATTCATTTAAGTTGGCGGATGGCATTAGATAGATAGATATATTTTTTTTGCCATCGAACTCTACAGTTACAGAGCGTGCCATCCAAATTGGCCTCTCACTGGAGCATGCGCGTTGATCGCTTTCTCCCACTACAGTGCCTGCTGACTCGCGGTACAGTAAATTTCAATAGTTCATTCAGCTGGCAAACTCAGCTTTATAAAAAAATTCATATTCGCTTCGGTTACCCAGCAGCTGTAGTATGATGTTATTTGCTTCACTGATGTTATCTTTCAATGAGAATTTTGGAGGTGACTGTACTAACCTTAGCGGCTGGAGGGGAAGCGTGGTGGGAGAGATTATCCATCTCTCTCGCACACCCTCCCCTAGACGCCAATTTGGATGGCACGCTCTGTATCAGCAACGTCAAGAAATAATATTTCTCTATCTATCTAATGCCATTCGCCAACTCAAATGAATACTGCTACATCTTATCGTAATCTAAACATTACTGCAGACCTATTGTAACCTGTACTCTCAATGGGTTTCAGGTTGTTTATAATACCAGTGATGTAATTTTTTCGGTAGACACTAGAACTAATAATATCATCAACTAATTAAGAAGAACTAATAATATATTAGTAATAATACTATTTAACTTATTTATCCAATAAATGCTCATAGTAATTGATGCTTTCACCAATTTTATTCTTGCTCTTCTCTTCTTTCCTTTCCAAAACTAATTTTTCTTCCTAGATTTTTAATTCAATACAGTGTTATTTTCTTTATGTATTTCTTGGATTGTATATTTTTATTTTAAGTTATAAGTAAGTTTTATTTAAGTTTGTAATTATGTTATATTTTCTCTTCATATTTTTTCAGCAATTATTAATTTAAATTTTTGTAACTTGTGTGAAGGAGGCTATATTTGGGTCTTTACATGTTTGCCTCCACATTTTTGTATTAGAATGAATAAATAAGAACCGGACTATTTAGATTCGTTTATTTGGATGTGCGCGACTTAATGAACGCACTGTAATTATGTGACTGGAAGCCCATTTAAGACAACTAGAACATCCCACGTCCCATAAAACTGTGACTACTGAACTATATACATGAAACAGTTTCCAACCCTTCTCCTCCTCCTTCATCTACTTCTTTTCAATCTTTTTCATTCTGCCACTTCTCCTACTCCTTCTCATTCTCCTCTTCTTCTTGCAATAGATTTACTAAGACCTGGCATTTATAAAATCAATCAATCAATCTCCCTCTACTTCTCCTTCTTTTCCATCTTCTCCTGTTTATTCCCGTTCTTCTTCTTCTCCTCCTCCCCCTTTTTCTTCTTCTTTTTCTTGTTCTTCATCTTCTCGTTCTCACTTTCTATCTTTCTCTTTTTCTCTCTCTGCACAAATGCCCATAAACAATAAAAAATGATTTTTTTTTTCAAAACAGTTGATAATCAAATCATAAGTTTAAATGTGAAATTTTCCGGCTCACCTATCCCTATGTTGGAGCAATGGCAAAAAATTTAACGTTGATCGTTCGTTACCTACTCATCTCCACGATAACGTTTTTTCAAAATGTAAGACCTTATCAAACATCTACTCAATGAGATCTTTCAAATGAGCGAACTAAATTGAGTAGGCTACCGTACGGTACTCTGACATATTTTGCAAATTTAAATTTTTAACAATTTGGCTATTTTTGGTTCAAAACTTACATATTATCTGCTGTAATATTCAAAAATTTCCAAGTGTTTCGTTTTCGGAGTGAAAAATTGTGACTTTGAAAGATATGGATCATAACCTAAATTTTGGACTTTTTTTCTAAATTTGAAGAGAGACAGTTTTGGGCTTAAGCCTGTTGAACCTTTCATTTAGTATTATGTGTACATTACTGAATAAATAAATAAATATTAAATAAATAAATAAATCGGTTGAGAAACCACGCAGGAGTTGTGGTTACAAAAAAAAACATGGCCTATTTTGTATAAAGATTTAAAATCTCTAATGAAGTTTTGCATGTTTTCTGTCGCCTCACAGGGCAGTTCGTCGAAGCAAGACAACTCGTCGTCATCGACAGCGGGCGCCGGTTCGGCCGCCCTGGCAGCCGCCGCAGCGTCAGTGGCCGCCACTGCGTGCAGCAGTAGCAGCCAGAAAACGAACGAGTCGTCGTCGTCACGCAGCAACGACGACAGTTTGTCGTCGTCCACTGCGGCCGCGTCGTCGCCCAACACGACAAGTTCGGCGGCCACGCATGCGGTTGCGCTCAGCGTGCACCAGTCCAGCGAAGGTTGGTGCCAAACTTAGAAGTAAAATTAGAAATAAATAGAGTTCTTTAGAATTATTTAGAATATTTTTAGAATTCTCTAGAAATAGAGAATTTCGTTAGTAAAAGCGTTTAACCAATTATTGACAGGTCCATTTCGTGAAATCAATAGTTTTTTCAAATGTTCAATATCAAATCAATCAATCAATATTTATTGCCAAAAGGAAATTGGTTAACAATACAATAATAATATTGGTTAACAATACAAAAGTAAAATTGGTACAACACTAGCATAAAATACAAAATAAATAATTACCTTGAGAATGAATTTTAAACCATCAACAATATGGCACTACCGGCAAAAGATAATCTTGTGCGCCGGTAGTGAGGTCAGAAGCTACAAAAATTGTAAACTAAATGCATTGTAAATAATTCTTTATTTTGGAAAAACAATATTACAAATAATAAAAATATACATTAAAGACGTATTATAAAAATATTACAAATATACAAAATAATAGAATAAAATGATTCTCTTTCTACTATAAGATAAATAATACATTCCAAAATAAGATACTGCTTACCAAACTTTACTGTATCCAGCATGTATTGAAATTATTATTATTATCGTATGGCTTTTATATCGGTGGGGAGACCCTTACGGGTAGGTTCCACCTCGCCTTATTTTTTGTATTAATCACCCATCCGAGAGCAGTCTTGAATGTATGTTACTTAACCATATGATTACTTAGCAACCGCTCTCACCGAGTGACCACTGATATTGAAATTAAAATTTCTAGATGATGTTGTTGACATTTATTTATGTTTTTGCAGGTGAAAACGACTCGTCAACCGACCTCTTTCTATCAGACGAGGAGATGGACTACGATGAAGAGCCCCTCCCCTCCACCCGTCACTACCCAATGGGCGAGTCGGATTTCGTGATGCAACTCTACTTTCTAGCCGCTCGTAGCGCGTCGGAAGCCAACGCTCGTCAGACCTCAACTCCCAACAACTCCGACAACCCGGCTCCCATACTCATGCTCTCCACCAGTTTACTCGAGATGATTCACCTGTTCTCGCAAGCGACCTACACGAAAGGCTTGGGAGTTAACCCGCATCAACTAGATTGTAGAGTGCCGCTAATGGCTTGGAGATCTTGTGCGTATACTATTCATTCATTGGAATGGCTGCTTCGTGATACTGACAAACCGTTGTTGGGAAATCTGTCCTGTAGAAAACAGGATTGTTTGGAGGCGCTTATTAGAGTGTCAGCGATACTGGGCTCCACATGGAAACAGGAACAAGTTATCAACGGACATGCGCTACGTTTGTTGAGCATTATCCTTGAAACGCCTTCCCAAAACTCGCAAGCTTCGGTGCTGGATTGGGACAGTTTCGGCATGCTAGTACTGCTCACAATGTCGATGCCTAGTTTGTTCTACACCGAACAACCAGTTCCGGTACCCCTAGGTACCACGTTGGAGCTGTACACGTTGAATCTAATGCTGATCGCTACCTTTGCACAGATTATACTCACGTGTGACGTGGCTGACGATGAACCAATGGAAGATGAGGATGAGGCAGATGATAGTACGGAGTGTTTGAAGGATTTGTACAAAATCCTGAGGGGCACCTCTGATGTGGATACGAAACGATTGTGGAGATTGATAATGGATAAATCGATACCGTTCCTACGTTGTTGTGCGTTGTTCTATCACTTCCTAACCGACGTTCCCGCGCCGGCAGCTCTCAAGAAATCCGGTGGAGACACTTTCGAAAACCTGTGCGCTTATCTGGGGTTGTCGTCAGTGTGCAAAGATCTCATCGCTCACGATAGTGTGATATATTTGGCGAAAAAGTGGGCCAGTCATGAGGACGTGAAGGCGGTTCTTGAACAGGGTGGCAAACAGCAGAAGTTTAGAGACTTGACCAAGATTAATAGGTTGGTGAATTTGCCCGAAGACTACAGTGAACTGATCAACACGGTGTCGATGTTCATTTGTCCGAACAGTGATCGTGAGGACTCGAGGAATCCGACGATGTGTCTCGTCTGCGGCGAAATGCTGTGTTCGCAGAGCTACTGTTGTCAAACGGAATTGAAGAAGGCTCTGGTGAGTAGATATTTTTCAAGTCATTCATTTCCAAAAAAAATATTAGCATATAATATGATCAGATTCATTTAATTTGACGCTTGGCATTAGATAGATAGAGAGATATTATTTATTGACGTTACTGATGACCGTAGAGTACGATGGCAAAGAAATAGTATATCTATCTATTTATCTATCTATCTAATGGTGAACACTTCACTTAGGCATATACTTATTATCATGTAGCCTACATAAATTATAAAAAAATTCATCAATAATTCATTAATAATAATCCATTAGATTTATTCATTCATTTATTAGCATATTCTGATCGCCTGTAAATGAGGTACATGGATATGTCAAAAATATGGCAGCTTTAGTGATAGGTGACCGCTGGAGGTTACTTGCACTCCTTTTTACTGTCTTTAAAATTCACACAAAATAATCTAAAATCGCTTAAACATAACATGCAAAGCAGACGGAGACTGTTGCATTGTTGTAGCAGACTTTAGCCGCAAGCCCAGGATGCACTGCAACCAGCCTCCAGCGGTCACCTATCACTAAAGCTGCCATATCTCAGTCAATATTAGTCCAATCTTAACAAATTTGGTTTCAATCGGTTTGTAATTACTAAAAAAAGTTATTCTTGTAAAATTTTCGTAATATCAACGGTTTCCGAGTTATTCAAGAAACAAAATTTCAAATGGCCGCCATTTTGTTTTTTGGATTTGAAAAAATTGTCATAGTTTTTTTGGAGCTTTGTTTAGTTGTCATAAATGTTGGTGCAAAGTTTCAATTCCATATGCTTCACCATTATTGAGATAAAAATAATAAGTAAAAAAACAAAATGGCAGCTGTGTGAGTAACTAAGGACTTCTGGACAATTTAAATATGATATTTAGATATGGTTTTTACCCAGGAACAATGCCCTACAGTATTGGTAGGGAGATCTGAAACACCCTGTATAAACTACTATCTCAACGAGTGGGAGCATGTACCTAACACGCCAATTAATTGATTATTAACATAAGTTGATTATCAACATTGATTATTTTGTTCTAATTATTAATTTTATGAATGATTTATCTATCAACAGGTGGAAGCGTGTTCCTACTATTCTTCTTCTTCTTTTCTTTTCCCTATTCGGGGTCGCTATTCCGTATCTTCCTCCTCCACACCATTCTCTCCCCGGCTTCTTCATCTGTCAGCTCCTTTTCCCTCATGTCCCCTGCAACACAGTCTCTCCATCTCCTCCTTGGTCTCCCCACTGGTCTACACCCCTCCACCCGCATTCTACTCACTCGCTTTCCAACGTAGTCCTCTTCCCAACGTGTTCCTACTATTCTAATTAATTTTATTAACATGATTACAATGTTACAATAGCTATGATTTGTTACAATTATTACATGTAATTTAATTATTTCTCAACAGGTGGGAGCGTGCACCTACCACGCGTACCGTTGCGGCGCGGGCGCCTGCGTGTTTCTGCGCGTGCGTGAGTGCGAAGTGCTGCTGCTAGCCAGTCCGAACCGAGGCTGCTTCATGACGCCGCCCTACTTGGACGACTACGGCGAAACGGACCAGGGACTGCGTCGCGGCAATCCACTCAAACTTTGTCGCGAACGCTATCGCAAACTGCAACTGCTCTGGCTCGGTCACGGCATTCACGAGCAGATAGCGCGCGCCATTGAGGCCAGCACCAACCTCGTTTCCACACAATGGCAGCATCTGTAAAGGTGACGAGAAGCGACAGAGTGTGACAGAAAATGGGAAGCGACAGAGTGTGACAGAAAACGGAAAGCGTCAAAGTCTGACAGAAAATGGGAAATGACAAGACGTGACAGAAATTGGGAGATGACAAAACGTGACAGAAAAAGGGAAGCGACAAAACGGGACAGAAAACGGAAAGCGTCAAAGTCTGACAGAAAATGGGAAATGACAAAACGTGACAGAAAATGGGAAACGACAAGACGTGACAGAAAAAGGGAAGCGACAAAACGGGACAGAAAACGGAAAGCGTCAAAGTCTGACAGAATAAAGTGTCGAAACTTGACAGAAAACTCTTGTCGTCTAAAGGACAAGAACTTTTCAAGGTACATTTGCTGAGACACACGTTTGCTAAAATCATGGTTTATAGAAGAAGTCGTTGGGTGTCAAGTGATGTATAATTTTTGTTTCACAAAATTAATTTAATAGATCCTTTTAAAATCTCGATGACGTCATTGATCTGACTGTGCTTATAAATCCAATTTAACCGCCGTTTAATGCCGTCATCTAACAAAACTCAATTAATTTATTTTATTTATAAAATTCATATGAAATTGATGCATCGGTTCTGTCAAGTGTCGTTTCTAACGGTGATTAAATCTGATTGACGTTCATGAAGTGTCGTTTCTAACGGTGATTAAATCTGATTGACGTTCATGCAGTTGGCTGTATCTGTATTGGCCACCATTAGGTAGGCTAATGGTGGTTCTTATTTTCTCTGGCTTTCAACTAGATTCATTTTTCTGTATTTGATGCCATGAGGCTTGTGCGTGGGTAATGATAATATTAATAGTAAGACAAAATTTCGAGCTTTATAGATTAATTTGACACCTACCGTCTTCTTCTACAAACAGTGGCTGAATTATTAATAATTTCGTCATTACGAGTTGGAATCGTCAATGAAATAAAATGAGGAAAATAATGTACGAATGAATCACATACACATTACATTAATATTTTATGCATCAGAGATACACATTCTGTACAGTCTTAAGAAAAAAAGAAAACCCAAAAAAATCAACTTGCTTTTTTCAAGCTAAATTACTGAAGAACACCTTAGTGATAGATAGAGTTCTATACAGTGAATTGTGAATTTTTGTCTTGTGTTTTAGTGGAGCAATTTTTGAAAATACAATTGTTTGAAATGTTTCCCTTCTAATGAGATTCTGAGAAATGATTAATGTATTTTTCATAGAAAAATTTGCAGCGCTCTTAAAAACTAAATAATTCAGCAACCTGAAAACTGTGTAATCATCACACTACTCTTATTAATTTTTCTTTCCTCAAGTTATATTCAGTTATAATGTTACATTGTGTTTAATTATTTGATTATTTGTTCTAGAAATACATTGCTTATTACAAATTTGTAGAGGTATTTGAAAAAAATTCATTAATTATTATTTGTGCGTGTGTGTAAAATAGAACTCTTATCTTTAGCAAGTTCAATTCATAAAAATAGATCAACTTTTAACAGCATCACAAAATCTCAGAGTTCATTCTTATTTCTAAATACTCCTTGATTAGCGTCTACGGGTTTTGCAATTGTAATATTTTAGTGCTTCGATTTATATTAATATGCTAATTAATTTTATATTTGAATATGCACCATTCTGATGAAACGTTAAATTTCAAGCCTTGTCTTGATATTTATATCATATTTTTCTATAAATCTCCTAGGACCTAGGTGATACGTTTATATCCGCAAGAAATCCAATGTTTGAATCGTGGAGTAAAAGTAAAAATTAGAGGAAAATATAAATTTACAATATCTCTTGGCAGTTGAAAAATAATTCAATATTTTGTCTTCACGGATTTGTTATTTTAGAAGCATCACGCAAGGAGAAGAAAAATATTCATATCGTCCCTAAAGTAATTTGAGGGAAAGAGCTCTACAAATAATTGAAATTTTCACAATAATAATGTATTAAGGGATAATAATCTTTCCTACAGTTTTTCAATTCGCACTCTTTCCTATCACTTTTCGCCTTCTATAGGGTACTGATCTTACCTTAAAATTGATAATATTGTGAGGGAACTTGATGTTCAACCTACAATAATTGTTTTGATAAATTTTCAAGTATCAAATTTAATTTATTTAAATTATCACTTTTTATTTTGTCTGAGTCTGTACTAGTCTTAACGTTTCTCCCATAACATCTCGAGTAATTTCTGTGAATGTGGTTTTTGATTTAGATCTTTAGTTTTGATAAAAAAAAATGTAAATTATTTCTATTTAAGCTAGATTATTTACAATAATATTATAACTATAGATATAGAAAAATTAATAATTAACATTTTTGGCTTATTCTAGTACCTAATTAATTGTATTTGAGTTGATTTCAGTGCTTTGTTTTTGAATAAGGTAAAAATATAAAAGAAAATTATTTATTTCATTTATTAGAAAATATTCATAGTTTTTATTATTGTAGTGATTTTCTTATTTCAATTTAGTCTATATTGTTGTAAATTTATAGATTTTCTGTTAAAGTTGATGAAATTTGAAAATAAATGCTGAAACTGTTTTCAGATTTTTTATTATTGTGTCGAAATCACTGTTTAATTATTACTGGATCAGCTGATTTATGACAAGTTAATTGCATCGTGCTATATTTATTACAGTGATGTTGAGTTTCTTGAACAATACGAATGAAAGCTTGAAAACAGCTGTTATAAATATTTGCAAAGTTATAGCAGGATCCTTTTAACTTGTCAGAAATCAGCTGTTTCGATAATAATTAAACAGTGAGAAAGTATAGATTATGATTCCATTTTAGGTTATGGAATTTGAAATTTCTCAATTATAAATTTTTACAGAGAATTGTCCAATTCGGTTGATTTGCTAACGATTTTTAATCATTCCAGTCCTCTAAATGGTGATATTTGGGCTGAGAATGTATAAATTGACAAAACCAACAGAATTGGATAAATAATAATTATAAATTAGGTGAATAAATTGGTTGAGTTTTTCCAGTCGGTTGCAGTTTGGTAAAGGCGCTTATTGACAGGGAAAGTAGAGAGAGCCAGTGGCGCACCCAAGGGGGGCTTTGGGGACTTAACCCCCCCCCCCCCCCCCAAGACCAATTGAACCTATGGTCAACTCTTTTCGGGGGTCAGCTACATATAGGCTATACATTTTTCAACAATTTTATTTTTATTTTCATAAACTTTAAACCTATCTTTTGTTACATAAAATCTTGAAAATGAGAAGAAACAAGAGGAGAGCGGGCCCAAAGCCTATGCATACTCATACACCGGTACTGTATTGAAAAAATTTAAACTAATGACAGTGAAAGCTGAAGATAACAAGGAATATCAGGGGACACCGAGCTTTGCTTGGAAGTACAAAGACATAGGCTACAAATGCACAATTCAAAAGAAAAGAAGTATTTCGTTTCATAAATACTAATAAACTGGCCAGGAGGCTCTCTTCGATCGCTTTATTTGTCCGCCCCTGGAACCCCGGCGGAATCAGCCAGAAATGACACCAGGCGTTATTTGGGGATGTGAACAAAATCTTCTGAATCTACCCCCCTCAATACCTCAGCTGAACCTGTGTATCATGTTTTTTTTTGTTCTGTTCTTGAAAAAGAAAAGCCAAGAAAATCTATAAAAACGTCGATTACTACTGGCGTAATCCTGGGATAATTATGAAATACTTTTCCTTTTGAAATAAACATCTTTCCTATTACTCAGATAGAAAGATGTACGAACAGATAATATAGAAATTAATAAAAAAGAACTTGATATTGACTTATTATTATCACTCAAGTACAACTTATGACAATAACTGGAAATAATAGTTTACGTCATAAACTATAGTTTATTATTACTGTATAACAATAACTTGATATTAGAATACTGTAATTTTACTAGTATTTTATTTTTTTGATTTTAGCGGCAATTATTTCAAATTCAACTTTGATTTTGAAGGTCGAACACAAAAATATTAAATCAATCAATATTTTGACTGTTTCTTCACGTAATTGCACCATATTGACAAAGCTAGATTGGAATAATAATTTGAAATATTTGGCAAGAATGATTAAAATATTATTCAATCACAATCTTGAAAGAGATATGAACAGAAATGTGTTGTCAGAACCAATGGAAGAGGTGGTGTGATAACTCATTAACAAGAGCAATATAGTTTTTCAGAATAAATTTCAATATTATTCATAATAAAGAATATACAAAGTATTCAATTTGAAAATATGTATTATCAATAATAATTGGAAATACAAATAAAACTCATGTATGAAATTAATATTAAATGAGTATTACTTGAGTATCACATTGATATAAATGGCATGATTAGAGTTCAACTAAGGAAATAAATTATTATTAAATAATTAATTAAATAAATAATGTTTCTCAGGTTAGTACAAAAATACTACATTTTCATTAAAATCAATATCTAGCTGTAACAAAATGAGATTGAATAATCATGCTTAAGATTAATAATATGCTGTAATATTTGAGATTGAATAAGTTACGATCTTTTATATTTACAATGATAAAGCTGTTGAATCATGCTCAATAAGATAATAATAATAATAGAACAAAATGGAATAGCTAGAGTTTCTGAAACTGAAGTAACTTAAAATTTATGATTTTTTTCATTTTTTGAGCACAAGGAAATTGAAAGATTGTTCAATTACAATCTTGAAAGAGGTACGAACAGAAATGTGTTGTCAGTATTTAGAAACATAGCACCAATTTCAAAAAACGTTTCTTTAGTTTTTAAAAAGACTTCATTATTTAGTAGTATATCATAAATAGTATAATTATTATCTGATTTGTGCGCATAAATAACTATAGACTTGGAAATAACTAAATAACGCAAAGAAATATATAGAATTAATTGTTTACGTAGTTGAAGTAATCCTCAGTGATGAAGTAGATTATGAAGTAGTTTCATTCAATAGAGAATGTTGGTAAAAAATAGATTAAAATTGAATTTTATAGTTTCAAGTTATTATTCTAGGTACAAAGTACGAATAGATTAGAAATTTGTAAATGTAAATGAAGAATAATGTTGAAGTCATTGAAATTCAAAGGTAGTTCTTTCGATTACTACTTCAAACTAAATTTTAATTAAGTAAAAAAGCCAAAATACTAGAGTTGAAGGGTAACCGAACATAATTCGATTCATACATAGTATTTTTTCAAGTCGTTTGAAAAATAACTCTATTATTTTTGTCATTATACAAGTTTTATTTACAAATAAAATTAATATTCCTGCTATATAGGCGTATCTATAAAAAATGTATTCATCTAATATTGTCTAATTTATTAAACGCATCAGCAGTGTTCTAAGAATAATAATATGTCCCGGTGTACAAGAATTTCAAAATATTACTTAAATAGTATATAGTTTTATATTGTTAATGGCTTTACCTTAAGGCTAGTATACAAAGGTGTGGTTACATAGTAAGTCAATATTTTAAAAAAGTATAAATTATGTTGGAAGTATTTACAATTAAAGCGTTCTTAACCATCTCCAATTTCTTCCTCATTCTTCAAGACTGGTACCTTACCTCTATTTTATTCTTCAATTTCACTTTGATCGCTTTTATTCTCTTTTCTTTTATTCTTTATTCACTTGATACTTTTCGTGAGATTACAATTTCATTTTGATACATTCATCCTTCTTTCAATCAAAACTCATTATTTTCTTTCTTTTTCTATTATCTAATATTTATTGTTTACATTTAAATAAAATTCATTATTTTTAAACAAATAGATAGAAATAAAAATATAATCAGGACCATAAACAATTTAGCTGTTCGGTTTTATTCTTTGAAATGCAATCAACTATTGAATTTCCTGATTGATTATGCACTTTGCTTTCTCCAGGTACTTTTTCTTCGAGTATTATGTATATTATTCTTCGAATATTACAGTATATTTATGAGATATACTGTAATTATTAATATAATAAATTATATACTATTTTTTAGGTATCCAATATCATCTGAAATTCTATTGCATCTTTCCGTCATTGATTTGATCAATCAGTTTCACTTGAGGGGCCTGTTTCATGAAACCATAGACAACAATAATCTAGTTGTAAGTCTCTATAGCCCGTCAACAATAGTCTGTATTGTTAGTCTATGATGAAACTTTACAAGACCAATCAGTTTCACTTGAGAGGCCCTTTTCATGAAAAATCCCTTAACACAGGAAGAGGCTGGTTCACGCTTGGCTTTTATGTTCACCGGGCACCGAGCTATTCAAGTCTGATGTGAATCTACCTTATTCCAGAATCATAGGACCTCTAAAATTTTCCTCTATTCCCTCTTCCTTCTTTAAAACAAGAATTTCAATTGATTTTTCTGTTAGTCATGACGTCATGTGTGATTTTTCTTGTAGATGTTTTAGGTCAAGCGCCCACTGAGGTGGAGTGGCGATGGCATGGCAATAAACATACGTAACTAAATGAAACAGGGCACATCGAGGTGATGTGCGCTGTTTCAGTTAGTTGCATATGTTTATATTTAGCGTGTTGCCAAGCCATCGCCACTCCACCTCAGTGGGCGCTTGGACTTACAGAATGGTGGCAGTAAGTTCATTCACTTGATCATTAGAATCTAACTTAAGTTCTCTATTTTCATTCTACTACTACTTCCCTTCTTTTGATTGGTGTATTTCTGTTGTGCGACAAATTTCTCAATTAGATTTACAGAGTGCTTGCAATAAGTTCATTCACTTGATAAATTATATCTATAATAGGATTACACCAGAGTTTAAATCTAAATTCAGTTCTCTATTTTCATTCTCCTTTCTCTAAAAATCTTTCTTTGATTGATGTTTCCTAAGATTCAACAATAATATTATAGTGAATTACAGAATGGCTGCATCAAGTTCATTCACTTGATAATTATATCTATAATAGGATTACACCAGAGTTTAAATCTAAATTCAGTTCTCTATTTTAATTCTCCCTTCTCTGAAACCCTATTTTGAATGATTTTCTGTTAGTCCCCAAATCTTGTAGGATATTATCAGAATAGTTGCAGTAAGTTCATTGAAATTAAACTTTAGTTCTCCATTTTTACTATCACTTCTCTGAAACTCGTTCTTCAAATTAATTTTTTTGTTAGTCGTCAAATCTTGTGAAAAAACTTCAGTTCTACATTTTCAATCTCCCTTCTATGAATCTCATCTTTTGATTGATGTTTTATGTTGTCACAAATCTTGTAGGTGATAAACTTCAGTTCTATATTTTCAATCTCCCTTCTATGAATCTAATCTTTCGATTGATGTTTCATGTTGTCACAAATCTTGTAGGTGATTTATACAGAAGTTGTGTGAAAATCTATCAGAATTCGTCGTGTCTTGCAAGTGCTTCACCGAAATCGGTGGCCTGAGATCCGACAAATATATCGTATTTACTGAGCACTTCCTCTTTGGTCAGCTTGCCATCAGCATCATCGTCACTCTCGTAGATCAAGTGACGAGCTTCGGCTTCGGCGTGATCAAAGTCGGCCGGAATTATCCAACTCTTCACCTGAAACAGGACACAAAAATCTATTCAACAAACAGCCTTGCCTGAAATACAGAACAAAAATCTATTCAACTATTCAGTTCTAGAAATATTCTATACCCTGTTTCTTTGAGAGTTGGCAGTTAGGCTAGGCGTACACCGGTTAGTCAAGACAAGACAAGACGAGATTAGTCACGTTTAGACACAGTAATTCACATAGTTGCTTATGAAGAAGCACACACTGATGCAATGACTAATCGGTGTGTGTTGCTTCATAAGCAGCTATGTGAATTACTGTGACTAAACGTGACTAATCTCGTCTTGTCTTGTCTTGACTAACCGGTGTACGCCTAGCCTAAGGCTCCACATAAAAACTAACTCCGAAGTGTTCAGAGTATTCTATGGCATTATTAATTAGGAATTTCGATTAATAAATTATTATGATTTTAGTTAACTTTGATGTGGAAATAATATCAACTGACCTCTTCCATGTTCATAAATCCGTCGCCATCCTTGTCGCGATAGGTTTTGAATTGTTCCTTTTCATTTTGCACCCACTCTGGTTCATTCTCGCCGTCTGCACTATGGAACATGTCACCTGTAACGAACGCAAACAGACAAAATACTGAGATGGAAACAAGAAATGAAAGCAAAAAACCAATTATAAGGAATGAGTTTACAAATACAGGCGTGGCTTACATTGCAACATATTTCTAGATAGTTTAAGTCAATTTTGTAAGTCAAATTTAGAGGAAAATCATTATACAACTAAAGTTAAATTAGATTCAATAAATCTAGTAGATTCTAGTTTGAAAGTCATTATGGTTTTGGAATTGGTGGAGACAGGGAAGCGTGTATAGCAGGATCCTTTTAACTTGTCAGAAATCGGCAGTTTCGGTAATAATTAAACAGTGATTTCGACACAATAATCAAAAGGCTTGAAAGTCTTAAAGACCTTTAAAGTCTTTAAAAAACCTTTTTAAAGAAGACCTTTCAAAGTACTTTTTAAAAAGACTTTTAAGATTTCACCAGATTCATTTCAGCATATTGTGATCATATGATCGACGAGCATATGATCACAATACTTAACCTACAAATGCTGAATCTCGCAGATTATTGAAAAGGTCTTTTAAAAAGTTATTCTTTGAAAGGTCTTGTTTAAAAAGGTATTTTGAAGACTTTAAAGGTCTTTAAGACTTTCTGGTTATTGTGTCGAAATCACTGTTTAATAATTACCAAAACAGCTGATTTCTGACAAGTTAAAAGGGTCCTGCTATATGTGCGCATATCCAACTCACAGACTCCACCAAATCACCGACTCCACCAACTCACCGCGTCCACCAACTCACCGACTCCGCCAACTCACCGATATACTCCTCCAACGACAGCCGGCCGTCCTTGTCCTTGTCGATGTCCTCCATGGTCTCGACGACGACAATGTCGCGCATGTAGGGCGTCTCCTCGGGATGCAGGAACGCCTGGAACTCGTCCCTGTTTAGGGCGTCGTCGCCGTCCGCATCGGCGCTGGCCCAGCGGCGTCGGTCGCGGTTCTGCATCTGCTGATAGGACAGCATCCCCGCGCCTGTCTTCTCCAGCTCGCTGGCCTCCATGTCTGACAAAGGTCACACAAAAAGGAATTAGAACATAATAAGAATAGAATAGAATAGAATAGTACAGACCCCTACGCTGTAGTGGCAGAAGGGGAAAAGAAAAAGAAGAAGAAGAAGAAGAAGAAGAAGAAGAAGAAGAAGAAGAAGAAGAAGAAGAAGAAGAAGAAGAAGGAAGAAGAAGAAAGAAGAAGAAGAAGAAGAAGAAGAAGAAGAAGAAGAAGAAGAAGAAGAAGAAGAAGAAGAAGAAGAAGAAGAAGAAGAAGAAGAAGAAGAAGAAGAAGAAGAAGAAGAAGAAGAAGAAGAAGAAGAAGAAGAAGAAGAAGAAGAAGAAGAAATAAAGAAGAAGAAGAAGAAGAAGAAGGAAAGAAAAGAAGAAGAAGAAGAAGAAGAAGAAGAAGAAAGAAGAAGAAGAAGAAGAAGAAGAAGAGAAGAAGAAGAAGAAGAAGAAGAAGAAGAAGAAGAAGAAGAAGAAGAAGAAGAAGAAGAAGAAGAAGAAGAAGAAGAAGAAGAAGAAGAAGAAGAAGAAGAAGAAGAAGAAGAAGAAGAAGAAGAAGAAGAAGAAGAAGAAGAAGAAGAAGAAGAAGAAGAAGAAGAAGAAGAAGAAGAAGAAGAAGAAGAAGAAGAAGAAGAAAGAAGAAGAAGAATAGCAGAGAGTAGAGTAGAGTAGAGTAGAATAGAATAGAATAGAGAATAGAATAAAAAATAGGATAGAAAATAGTATAGGAAATAGAATAGGAAATAAAATAGAAAATAGAATAGAAAATAGAATAGAACATAAAATAGGAAATAGAATAGAATAGAATAGAGAATAGAATAGAATAGAATAGAATAGAAAATAGAAAAGAATAGAGTAGAATAGAATGACTGCCTTTACTTTAACCTGGGAGGGCGAAGTTAGGGCGCAGTCGGCCCTCTCTTAAACTTAACCCTCTATCTAAAAAAATATTGGATAAATAAAAAAAATCAATAAAAATCATTAAATTTACAACATTTGGATCAAATTACAAAATTCTGCAACTGTTGATAAGACAGCATCCCCGTCTCTGTCTTCTCCAGCACGCTGGCCTCCATGTCTGCGCTCACACAAACGAATTAGAAAATATTAAATAAATAAAAAATATCAATAAAAATCATTAAATTTACAACATTCGGATCAAATAACAAAATTCTGCAACTGTTGATAGGACAGCATCCCCGTCTCGGTCTTCTCCAGCTCGCTGGCCTCCATGTCTGCGCTCACACAAAGCAATTAGAAAATAATAAAAATAGAATAGAGTAGAGTAGTAGAATAGAAAAGAATAGAATGCAATAGAATAGAATAGAATGGAATAGAATAGAATGGAAAAGAATGGAATAGAATGGAATAGAATAGAATGGAATAGAATAGAATAGAATAGAGCAGAGTAGAGTAGAGTAGAATAGAATAGAATGGAATAGAATAGAGTAGAGTAGAGTAGAGTATAGTAGAAAAGAATAGAATGGAATAGAATGGAATAGAATAGAATGGAAAAGAATGGAATAGAATGGAATAGAATAGAATAGGAGTAGAGTAGAGAGCAGAGAAGAGTAGAGAAGAGTAGAGAGTAGAGCAGAGTAGAGCAGAGTAGAGTAGAGTAGAGTAGAGTAGAGCAGAGAGTAGAGCAGAGTAGAGTAGAGTAGAGTAGAGTAGAGCAGAGTAGAGTAGAGTAGAGTAGAGTAGAGCAGAGTAGAGTAGAGTAGAGTAGAGTAGAGTAGAGTTGGATAGAGTAGAGTAGAGTAGAGTTGGATAGAGTAGAATAGAATAGAATAGAATAGAATAGAATAGAATAGAACAGAATAGAATAGAATAGAATAGAATAGAATAGAATAGAACAGAATAGAACAGAATAGAATAGAATAGAATAGAATAGAATAGAATAGAATAGAATAGAAAATAGAATAGAATAGAAAATAGAATAGAATAGAAAAGAATAGAAAATAGAATAGAATAGAAAATAGAATAGAATAGAATAGAAAATGTAATAGAATAGAAAAAAGAATAGAATAGAATAGAATGACTGCCATTACTTTAACCTGGGAGGGCGAAGTTAGGGCGCAGTCAGCCCTCTCTTACACTTAACCCTCTATCTAAAAAATTATTAGATAAAAAAATAAAATCAATAAAAATGATCAATCAAAACCATTAAATTTACAACATTTGGATCAAATTACAAAATTCTGCAACTGTTGATAAGACAGCATCCCCGTGCCTGCCTTCTCCGACTTTCTTCTCACACAAAATCATTGTTATAGTCCGACCACAATCAAAAGAACCTCTAAAATAAGAACTCTACTGCGCAGAGAGAAAGCGCACGATACGCAGTATAGTGGAGCGAGTGAGATATCACTACAGTGACACAATGCGCGAAGGATCTTTTGTCTGTGGTCGGACTATATCAGATCTACAATATAATCAAGAATGGAATAGAAAAAAAGGGTTTTTATTGATCATCAATAATATAAAATATACATGGATCTTGTCAAGCCCCAAAGCAGAATGTTTTTGGTATTCCTGCGATGGACCCAAAATATGTCAAATTCTTTCTGCGTGAATAAACATTTTCTCAAGAATTATTTGACGTTATCCGCATAGTTAAAGCAATTTTATTACAAACCCAATGAAGTTGTGATTAATATGAACAGTTTTATTAAAATTTTCTTTCAATATTTGTAGTTAACATGAATCATTCAAGTTTAGTATGGATGGATGCACTACTTTAATTCAAGAATTATTCAATCAAGTTTAATAAGCAATATTAGTGTATTTTCACATAGTAGCTGCAAAGCTGCTTAGCTTTGGTCCTTGTCGTGTGTGAGTTTATTTTTACATGTTCGAATAGAGAAATAAATATCTGGTGGTGGGGAAACAACATATTTTCACTCACCATCCATAAATCCATAGAGCATTTTCTTGTATTCTTCCCAGGTAATTTTTTCTTTGTTTTCTGGGTTGTGCGTTTTCCATTGACGTTCCACGTCATCTGTTATATACCTGAAACAAAATGGACAAAAATAAAAACGAAAATTGAAACGCTCATAATAATTGCTGTACAGAAGTTAGCTATTGGAATACCTGAGAAGTTTTTTGAGAGGGTGATGCCCACATGAGCTCCGGGGCTTGTGCGTGGGTGACAACAGGGTAATGATGATAGATTATGGATAGATGATGGTGATGGACTACTGAAAATTATTTGATTTTTTTCTAAATTCATTCAAGATCGGTGAGAGTTCTTATCCTGCAGTAAATGCTGCTCAATTAAACCCCATCCTATTAATGCACACTTCGTATTGGCCAGTGAGATGGAACTATAAGTAATTGTAATACAAGTGAATTTTCATTAACTTCACTAGGTAGTAATTATTGGTAATTCATTTTACAGATTCATTCAATATTCATCTTTTTATTCACGAAATGAGAAAATAAAATTTCATAATTAAGTTACCTTCGTTGTGTTTTTTTAATCCAATCTTTCAACTCTTCCAAAGTCACATATCCGTCTTTATCGAAGTCTATCTTATCCACTATAATCCTGCAACAAAAATAATGATTCAGTCAATTTAAAAAAAAATTGAAATTGATTATGATAATTAGAAAATTTTTTCAACTACATGAAGATTTAAGATCTTTTTTTGTAACTTTCTGAAAAATACTGTATTGAAGAGAACAGTAGGTGAACGTTACATGAAAACCGTTCACCTAATGATAAAGATAAATGTAACCTAAACTATACTATACTCTATTTATAACAGCACTGAACCGGATTGACAATATCATATAGTGTTTATTTATAGTATTATACAATATAATGTTTTATTTTAACATGGAGTTCCACAACATCAACAAGAATTCTACAAAGTCCAAATAATAATATTTATGATTCATATTTGTTTAAACTGCAAATATCTTGAGATTTTTTACTTGAATGAATCAACATGCACCATGCAGTCATTAAAAAAAAACAAAGGAAGAGAATGTAAAGATGTGAGATATTTTCGCGCCACTGTTTTTTTTCATCTTATTATAGTATTTTTTCTCACTAAATTGATATTGCCAGACCACTCACAACACAGGCTTCAGCCTACATGTGAGTCTCACAAGTATTAAAAGTATAAGGTCTACATATTTATATGAATACTAAGATATATTATGTGAATTACATATGTTATAGGTGATAAGTTAGAAGGTTTGAATATTGAGTATTATAGTATAATTATATAAATATGGTATAATCTATAAGGTATTGTTGAAATTGTGAGAAATAAAAAATTGATTGATTGAGATATGTTTAACAATAAAAAATGCCAGCATATACTTTCAATTCATAATGTGTATGAGACTTAAATTGAATTGATACTTACCCTAATCTCCGCTGACTTTCTTCAGGCGATAGCTGATCGAACGTTTTTGCTTCCTCTCCAAGAAACGCTTCATGGTCATATTGAGCATTATGGTGTCCATGATCAAAGTGCTGATTACCACTGTGGTCCTGAAATATATTAAAATAATATATATAATAATTTAAAAAAACACACAGTTTGCCTTTGACAATATTGATGAAATAAATTTGTCTCAGCTACCTAACCTGGTACCTTATCACTTGGTAGTTTCTTTCAAATAAAATAAAACATTTTATACAAAACATGTAACAAGGAACTTAATGCTGTTGATTTCGTAATGTGCTCTTTAAGCAGTGAATTGCAGAAATATCCATTGAATGAGCTGCTAAAACTAAATTTAATGAGCTGAATTAAACACCTTTATCGATATTGATATCTGATGTTGTATTATATAGCTGGTTAGTGGTTAATTGGTTGGTTTATATAGATTTTTCCAACATCGATAATGGTGTGGTCAGCTATGTAACTTTTCCTGAAATAAGGAATTAAAAAATCTGGGCTCTG
The DNA here is from genome assembly GCA_017141395.1 of Laodelphax striatellus. Classification (NCBI taxonomy): domain Eukaryota; kingdom Metazoa; phylum Arthropoda; class Insecta; order Hemiptera; family Delphacidae; genus Laodelphax; species Laodelphax striatellus. The sequence continues at coordinate 17,270,625 of CM029541.1, read as the reverse complement.
GAGCCTTTAGACGTATTAAACAAAATTTTTAAAAAAATTTGGTGTCCCAACACGATCTTTCAATAAGGCTAACTTACTAACAAACGTATCTTTTTTGTATTTTATCTATATTTTGTATAAATTTTAGTATTGTCCTTTGGAAATTGTATTTAAATAAATAAGAAAGAAAATTTTGCAAAGACATTGATCCGAGGGGCAACTTAAATTAGAGAATCTGAAATACTCTTCCTATCTTATCCAGTGGCAGTTCATTTTACTCAGGTGGTTTTAATGCATGTATTGGATGCCTGTTTAAAATTTGATGAACATTTGACCATTAGTTTGTAATCTATTGAGCTCTTAAAATTTACGGAATAAAAATGTTTTTCTCACCTTTTCCAATGGTTTCTTATCGTCAGTTTGTGGGTTTGGAATACCCATCACAATGAGAGAAAATAGAACAGCCGTCATAAGCCATTGTGTCATGTTGATACTGTTCTGTAAAGAATAAAAAACAACTATTATTATTTTTTAAATAACAATTTAAATAGGGGGTACACGTTTTTATTATTGCAAACTACACTAGCCCATGAATTCTTTCTAGATGAACAGACCAATACTCACATTCAATCTAAATAATTCACCAAATATTATAATTATACAGTAACTACTCATAAATCAACATGATATAATAAACTTTCAAATTCGTAGTTTGGCACAAAATATGTCAACATTCAATCTAATTTTGTTAAATATGATTCACAGAGTATACTTTACCAGAATTTGAAATCCAAAAAGCTGTTATTTTGTGAAAAATTTTAAGAAAAAGCCATGAAAATGTAGGAAAATTTTGTGGCTGTTGGATGAATGGATGTGTGATTTATGTACTGGCTGTTAATGTAGAAGATTCATCACAAGATAAAATTCAAGGAAAACCAGCTGATTCAGATTTGGTAGAATAAAACATTGAAAATTTTTGATATTATAAATTTTTAAAAAATCAAATATTCCAATCCGTTTTGTTTCGAAAATTTCCGAACTTTTTTCTCACCGAATTTTTTAGGCTGGGTGTACACCGTTTGTCAAGACAAGACAAGACGAGATTAGTCACAATCATTCACATAGTTGCTTATGAAGCAGCACACACACCGATGCAATGTCTAATCAGTGTGTGTTGCTTCATAAACAACTATGTGAAGTACTGTGACTAAACGTGTCTAATTTCGTCTTGTATTGTCTTGACTAACCGGTGTACGCCTAGCCTTATCTGTCTAGGTTTTTGATAGCTTAATAGTTGTCAATATGAGTAAAGTATGGTGCAACAGTTGGATAGCCTTAAAAATCTCAAAAATAGAATAATACGAGGTGATAAAGTGTGTAAATAAATAAAACGCACCCCATCCAACCAGTACAGTCTTTACTGAGTTGTTTGAAGTAAATTACTCCAGTTGAAGCTCTATTTCTGAGTGCGTTTATGGTTAACTAAAAATAGAGTATTATGTTGAGTGAGTTCCCATATCTCCTACGCCCACAACTGATGAATGTGATAAGAGAAAAGTATGTAGGATACAAATTTTGAAAGAACATAGAGTCAGCTTCATTATTTTCTACTTAGTAACTGGATTGGATTTTGGTTAAAAAAAATCTGATATTATTTCTCCAAAGTTGAGAAATAAACCTGCAAATTAAGTAGAAACCAATATGAAATGTCAAACTTGAGTGTTAAAGTTGAGATAGATAATGACTACTTTCAATCATAGTTCTTTAAAGATTTATTTCTTAATTTACTTTAAAATTAATACTAAAACATGTATTGCTTATCGTTCATAGTATTTTAAGGCTATTTTTAAACATATCATTAATAAAAATTCATATTCTGTGTTAAATTTCATGAGGGCCTGGTCACATACGTGTGGGGTTTGATTTACTTCACTTCACTTAGGGCCTGGCCACACTCCTCCTTTGCTTGACTTCACTTCGTTTACTCGCATAGTATATCTATGAGTAAGTGTAGTGAAGTGAAGTCAAGCAGAGGAGGAATGTGGCCAGGCCTCAAGTGAAGTGAAGTAAATCAAACCCCACACGTATGTGACCAGGTCTTCAGAGTTCAGTAGAACCTGAAACCTGTTAACAAGTACTATAACTCATCAAATAATAATAAATAATTTATGCTGATAGATTTGAAAGTGTGAGAATTTCTCTCGAGAATTTTCTATGAATGGGGAATGTTTATTCATCATTTTTAAAATTTCTATTTAATATTTTATTTTGAAAACTGCACCGGTATGAATCTTATTTGATGCAGAATAAGCTACAATCTTGTGAATAAATCGATGATTCAATATTGAAATAAGCCAAGATCCAAAAAATCCAAAAGCCTATTGATTATGAACAAAGAAAACATGAGTAAATTTTTACTAATTTAAACATTAATAGGCATTATAAATGAAATATAAATATTGTCTTACCACATTAGCCAGCAATGTCAAAATGTAATAGTCAAAATGAGTAAAGTAAATTCAATACGGATATGAATTTGATATGATATTTGCTTCTGATTGATAATTATAAACCAATGTTTCAGAATAGGAAAATCCTTCAATATTATTGAAAATGAATTTTAGTACGGGAATAAAATTAAAAATGTATAGCACTTTACTGAGGAACTGAGAAACGACTGGACACTAAGATTCAAAGCTTGACTGCAAGTTCCTGCCAACACTTCAAACCATTATCCACCACCCTTAATGCGAGGGAGTGTGTTAACAGAAGGGGAGTTATAGCAGAAGCATGTTGCACAGCTTGATATAAATAATAATGTAGCCTACACGACTCACTCAAGATTAATCTTACCAACAAATAAAACATTTTGCTATGGATGATGCCCACATAAGCTCTAAGCTTTTGCATGGGTAATGGGAAGGATGATGATGAGAGATGATTAGACACCTACAGCTTTAAGTGGGTTCCGAACAACCGGGAAGCGAATTTGAAGCTCATAAATTTTTGTATTTAGAGAAGCCGGTCACCGTTACAACGGGGGTGGTAGGCGCTGTATCTTATCTAATCTCACCAATTAGACTAGCCTTTGCCACTGGGACCAATCGCTTTTAAAAAAAAAACTAGAATCTACCAAACATCTTGAAAACATGATTATTCAAGGGGATATGATTGTGGGGATTAGAAACTGTGAAATTGTTTTCATTTGATGTGAACTATCATTGACTAAATAATCCAAGTTATGGCATAACTAAAACTAGAACCAACTATGAAGATGTGGGATGCAATAAAGAATAGGAATAAGTCTGATCAGAGTTTGAAAGAAAGGCAGAACAATGACAAAGATCAGAAGAATGCTGCAGCTTGTTCATTGTATACTAGAGTAAACATTTCTTTGTTCAATCTGAGAAAATGGAACACTACTGTACATGCAAGTCTGCAGTGTAAAGCAACTACAAACTATTGATATTGATACAACTGTTTAATGGGAGAAAATTTAATTTAAAAATAATATTCCTAACTGAAGAATGAAATAGCTTCTGAAAATACAGTATCTTTCAACCCAGGGGCGTCATTTGGGGAGGGCAGGGGGGGCATGTGCCCTCCCCCTGATTCCTGGGTTACAGAAAATATTCTGTACTAGCATAGACTAACTAAACTGTCTGTGGTACTAGCTAATGTAAAAATAATGAGCATTTCATCCGGCAATTTTGATGGACCTCAAAATCTAAAAAGCTCTAGAGCCTGCACGGTTTTTCTACTTTTGGGGGGACCGTATAATAGCTTCCCCCTGAAATAAGACTTTGATTTTAAGAGACCCCTGATATTTGAAGCCGGCTCTGGCTTTCCTTACTGTTTTATTGTAGAAGTAAGACACTTAATTGATGGTTTCTCAGTACTCTGATACATGATTTAACAGAACTAATGAGAAACCAAACATAGCCAATGTTACATAACTTAGTTCTTATTTTAATAATTTGTTTTTTAATGTTATTTCAATTTAGGTTTTAATAATAATTTGATGCTCAAGTTGGATTAGAAAACTCCACGTCCTGAAGATGAAAGAACTTGATCTATTTATTTACTGATAACTGCGTTAATAAAAATGACAAACTCTCCATCAAGACACAGCTAAAATTTTTTGAGATGAACTGGACTTTTCAATAATGAGAAAGTAAGCAAACCGATAATCACACAAGAATAACCTATAAGTTACAGAATAGACTACATTCATGCGGTATCAGTTATATTTTCTTGGAAGTAACAGGCTTAACAAATGATAAGATCTGAGCTATCAAAGGAAGTCATTAATCCATCCAGCATGTATACGTATACATAGCATGCTCCAGTAATTAGGATTAGTAATGAGGTTAGTGACCCAACTTACATTGGAAGTTATGTATGAAGATGCTCTCCAAACGAATGCAAAACTAGAAGCACATCGATATTTTAAGTAAATCCTGAACGGGGTTCAATAGTTTTTGAACTTAGTACTGTCTAAAACACTTTTTGATTACCAAAACCAACGATAAACATAAAACAGACCGGCTTTCTAGAGAAATTTCTACTTGGCTACCGTACATCGAATTCCGCACTCAGTTTCTGTTTCTGCTACGTTAGTTCTACAACTTCCCCCGTTGTAAATGCTGTACGATAATTACAAAACAACATACACAGTAGATCTTCTTGTAAACGGATGTCAAAATACAATACTTGTATGCCTATATATTGGAAAATACAGATTAAAAAACTGGAAAGCTTCAGACTATAAACAGCTGTGATGTGTCGGCTTCATTCATAACCTTGAAAACGAAAATCAAAAAGAATACACCTACGCTTTCTAGCGGAGGAAGATGGTACTGTAGTAGGAATGAGCGGGATATTCAAAAGCTTTCAAGAATCAAGAAATTTATTAGCCGTAGAACAAAATACAGTGTGTATGCACTAGGCTTCGTCAATAAATAATAATACAGTATATCACATAACTTAACAATTCACTAGTATGTTAACAAGAAAGTATAAAAGATTATATTCTTCTAAAAAGAGAAGTTCTTTTCATGTTGACTTATTACAAAACAATAACTTGAAATCTCCCAGTTTATGCATATTAAGCCTACTCTTATAAATGTATACATTTATATATTTCACAAAAATTATACTCCCAGCCATGTGCCAATTTTCAGAGATTGTCAAGAAATTCGTTCCTTCATTTCAAAACATCTTGGTTGAACAAGTTTCAACAACTGAGGTCGCAAATTGGTCCCAATGTTATAAAAGTAAAAGATACTTTCAAATATGAGAGATAATATTTTTTAGTTGACGGTAGAACATTCGCAGAGATCCCTGATTGCCTTGGTTGAAACTCGTTTAATCAAGCTCTCCACATCTATCCAATCTGTAGCCAGAAGTAGATAGATATTGCACTATGATTTCAGCTCCACTTACTAATATGGGCACAATACAGCTATGGGAGATTTATGCCCGGTTTTTCAGTCGCTCAATAGACAGTTTATGGATCCAATAGCACTATTGAATCAATAACCATGACGTGTTTCGAATGCAAAAAAAAAGTTGGAACAAAACGATCAAGACCTCTCATGTGACATGGCTATTCATGTTATTGCAAAGAAAATTCAACTGCAATCCAATGAGTTCTGTAACCTTTTATAGGACTATGATTATTCCTTCTAGCGTAAAATATTCTAGAGTTTTAAGTCAGTACCAGGATGGAAGTGGAATAGTAATTTTTGTTGAGACAGGTATATTATACATGGCGAAAATTTGAGTAAAACATTTTTTGAGGGACCTCAATAGGACTACAATTGAGCCGTTATCTCACAACCTATATATATTGTATGAGGCATTAAAGAGAATCCAATATAAAACAAAATCCATTCTGTTCAATAGCTCCCCAAAGAGAATCTTCATATCATAACCCTTACATGACTCTTTATATACAACTCTTATATTTATACGAATAGTGAAACAATTTTGCATTTCAATTCTGATTATATTTTAAAATGCATATAAACAATCTATCTAAGTGTAAAATAGGAAAGTTATGTCAGTTGAATATCTTACATGTCTTATATCGATTAAATATAATGTTGGTAGATCCTCACATTTCCAATGTAAAGGCATATCTAATTATATTCTATTAATATTCCAATGTATATTGGGTACAACTTGGAGGATATGTCGTGTTAAATGATTTTAACCCTTGTATTGTTTATGAAATTGACATTTCCAATTTTATATTTGAATACAGTAGCTACTTAAAGGAATAAAATCTATTCTATTCTATTCTACGATACGATGTTTCTTACATTATTTTAGAATGAAAAATTGGTTTAATAAATACGATGAGATAGCTCTTCCATTCTTTTGAAATATGTACATCAGTTAGGCCTACTTTAATAATGTAATGCTAGCTTGAGCTAGCTTCTATTGCTATATGAGCCACCAAGTGCTACAGTATAATATGCGTTTTAACATATACTTGATTGTAGGTACCTATTATTGTCAGTAAACGTTTTATTATTCATAAACAGGTTCAATTTACATTGAAGATATTTTAGCTTAATCATTTGAATTTCCAAGGTAACCGCCTGTGTAAATATTCAGACAGATATTATCAATATATTATCAATAATTATTATCAAATAATATTATCAGACAAAATATATCGGAAACATTATCGTTCTGAGTCCATCGAAGTTCGAATTTAATGATGAAAAACTTGTAAATAGGAGAAATTTCCAATGCACATCTTTTTATCTTAAAAAAATTATTGTTATGACTTTGATATTAAATGTGTAGAAAATTTTACTATGTGAAACCAGTTTCAAGCTAGAAGTAGCCATCACTCTTCCAATTTTTACTCTAAAACTTCCTCGTCTTTCTTATGAATTTCTCAAATCTCACAAATTTATAATTATTTTCATTTTATTTTCTTAATTATTTGCACAACTTCAGAGCACCAATGTCAATTGAAGTGTCTCCATCCTTCACAGGTATATTTACACTTATTTTTAGTCAATATTTCGATTCACCAGCACAATCACTTCAATGTTGGTAAAAACTTATTGTTCTATATGGTTTGCGTATTGCGCAGTTAAGCGGTGATGTCTGTTTTATCCATTCCATGGTTGTCAATTCCAGTCGTTTCTTTAACTTCAGTCAACTCATTACCGTTCATGGTGACCTCTTTCTTGGGAAGTTTGGCATCAGCGTCTATAAAATTAGAAAAAATATCATGTTTAAGAAACCTATCAACTTGAATTATAAATATTAAGAGAATTGAATGAGAAAGTAATTAAAAATATTATCGTTCTGTGAACATATTATTATTCGAATTTCATGATGATAAACTTGTAAATAGGAGAAATTTCCAATTTATAATATTTCAATTTCGATCACACCCTTTAATAATAGCTATATCAATAGAGAACTCTTGCATTTTTCATCTTATTTGACTGATTTTTGTAAATTACAAGAAGATGGATGAAGTTTGATGTTGAAAATTGGACCAAAGTTGCACCAGTTTACCGGTACATCTTTTTATCATAATAAATTATTGTTATCACTTTGATACTAAATGCGTTATTACATGAGAGAATTGAAGTAAATTGGTAAAGAACTCTTCATCATTGAATGGTTTTATTTCTCACATTAATGTTGAATTGAGGGACAGAACGTTTGGAATAAAGTGAGAATAGTTAAACTATTCGACGTTATTTTAAATGTGTGAAGTTTGAATTGAACAGCGGACATTATTATATAGCCTATTATTGAAGAACTGGCTTTGCTTTAACAATTCTTGATAAAACATGGAGAAACCAAATTAATCAGATATACAATTATTATAATTATCAATATCCTTCACATAGAAAAAATATATTTCTCAATTTTTCATTTTGGAGCAGTCGATATAATTTCACACAAGTCGATATAATTTTACAGAATACCTGCTGAAATAAATAAGACTTCAATCATTGAAATCTATTATTTATAAGTTGATTTGAAACAGCGATTGATTTTTTTCCAAGAAGGACTAGGCCTACTTACTTCTGACCATCCTCTTCAATAGTTTCTTCTGCACTCTTTCCAGTGGCGCCTCGAATAACAAGTTCAAGAATAATGCCATGATGTAGGCGTATACGAAGTCTCCCATCGAATACCAAACCTGCAAGTTAATATAATAATAAATTTGCAATACTAACACTTTCGGAATGAAATCTATTGGTTAAAACATCAATGCTAGTTATTCAAAGTTACAATAGCTTCCATTCGCAATGACAACAATTCATTGCCATTTGATAGAAGATGATGTATAGTAAGTTCAATTAGAATAAACCGATACAATCCCTACTAGCACAAATACATCTTGAAAACATATTAAATAATATAATATCAAAGATATATCAAATACAGAGTGATTCAAAAAGAATACCACAACTTTAAAACTTTGTATTTAATGAAAGAAATATAATAGAACCTTCTGTTATACATCATTTCAAAGAGTAATTGAAGAAGTTTTTTTTCACTCACAAAGAAGTTCAGAGATGTTCAATATGATCCCTCCAGACACTCGAGCAATTATCAACCCAAAACCTCTCTCAAACTCTTTCCACTCTCACTGTAGCATATCAGGCGTAACAGTTTAATAATCTGCTGTTATTTCTTGTTTCAAATCATCAATATCCATCCACCATTGAAGATTTGATGATTTGAAACAAGAAATAACAGCAGCCATCCAAACTGTTACGCCTGACATGCTACAGATAGTGTGGATCAAGTCTGAGGGAGGTTTTGGATTGATATTGCTCGAGTGTCTGAATATCTGAACATTTGTTTAAAAAACTTAAAGATGTATAACAGAAGGTTCTATGATGTTTCTTTCATAACATACAAATTTTTAAAGTTGTGGTATTCTTTTTGAATCACCCAGTATACTGGTGAATATTGAATACGTTTGTAGTTGACACTTTTCCCTATTTTATATGTATTTTCTTATATTAATATGAGTTAAATGCCCACATGAGCTCTAGGCTTGCATTTCATTCAATTGCATATTGATATACCGGGTGTTTGAAAAAGAACTCCCTAGTTTTAATGTGTCATAGAATCTGTAAAGAGTGATATACACAATTCTAGTTTGTGGTGTTTGATTCAGCAACTCTCAAAGTTTTATCCCCCTGCAGTTGCCAGACCAGTTTGACCTTGAGACGGCGCCAGGGAACAGTTCCCTACGTTGTGTTCGGGCGTGCAGTGCGGTGCAATGGCTAATCCGCAACAAAAAGCGCAGTGTGTTATTTGGTTAGTGCAAACTGAGTCTGTTATAACAGTCCAATGTCTTTCCTCAAATGGAAGATATTGAAGAGGAAAAAGGGCTTGTGTTTTTCCAAAAAGATGGTGCCCCTCCTCATTACAGTAACCATGTGCGCGCGGCTCTAGACAATCGCTTTCCGGGAAGGTGGATAGGGAGAGCTGGCCCAATTGCTTGGCCACCACGAAGCCCGGACTTGACCCTTCTGTACTTTTTCTTTTGGGGACACATAAAAAATGTTGTGTACAGTGAAAAAATCCGAGACGTAAACCATTTACGGGAATGAATCGTCACGGCGGTTGGGACAGTTACACCTGATAGGTTGGTGAATTATACATGGCGAGAATTTGAATATCGCCTCGACGTGTGCAGGGCAACAAATGGATCCCATGTTGAAGTTTACTGATGTTAAACAAAACTTTAAGTTTCTCTCTTTCACTGTATGTACTTGTTGATATAGTTTTTCATTAATTTACACATTAAATTTATACCTAAAACTAGGGAGTTCTTTTTCAAACACCCTGTATAAATAGATATTGAATGAATTCTCTAACTAATTGAGTGACAAAGTCTTCTGCTAAGTCTCACCATTCTCTTCATATCCACATACTCGGGGAGTCTTGCGGTTGAGGTTTGAATAAGCTCAGGCAGTACATGGACTAGATAGGCACAATAGGTGAGACGACCAAAAGCTGTGAAGAATGGGTGCTTGAAAACATCGTAAAGGATACCTGAAAGTAAAAAAATTATAAGTACTTTCGAAAACCAGTATTAGCTTGGAGAATAAAAATCAAATTTATTATTCCAACACAACCATACAATACAATATTGAGTATAAACATTTCATAGGTACAGGAAAAATATATTATTTTACCAGGGGTGCCTACCCCTCCTAGAGCGCATGGCGCACTAACCCCCCAAACCATTCCACCCCCCCCCAGCAAAACCCCTTACTCCCCCACCGCGCAAACCATAACATGGAAGTTTACTAAATTTGTATGGTACAACAGGTGCTATCTGATAATCAAATTATACTCAATGGGCCTATTTCTCATAATATTGGATATGAATTCCCCCAAAACTTTGTGTTTTAGTAGCCTACGTGTTGAAAATTGAAAATGAACATAAAAAACATGTGAAACAGAATGGGAGTGAAAATTCATGAATATACTGAAGGCTAATTGAAGATTATAAAAATACATTTTTAGTGCTGAAATGAAATAAGTATAATGCTGTCCCAATTTTTGAATGATTGCTACACAAAAAATTCTTTGCAAGATAATAAATATTATTACATCTGAATGATCTTATCTGAGAATGCTAATGGTAAGAAATCTATAATGTAGTCTAATGGACTCTATATAAAGGATTCAATATATGTACCTGCTACCACAGAAAAGAAGAGATCTCTGCTTTTCTGTGCTGCTACTCTGCAGCTATATATTGCAGTTTCAAAGAGTCATGCAAAGAGTTTAAAAGTGTTGTTGAATCTTTTTCAAGTTGTTGGACAAGACTTATTGTATTTACCCAATAAATAAGATCTTTCAAATGAGACGTGAACGAAGAAAATCAGTTAAGAAACTACGGAGGAGCTGCTATAATTATAATAATTCCGTGTAACCTAGCTGGCTCAGGTCTGGTGTCAGAGTTTTCAGGTCACTCCTGATCAGTGAGGAGCTGCTGTGATTACAAAAAACATGTTCGCCTATTTTATAATTTGAAGATTTGCAACTGACCGTAAAAAATCGAAAAAAATGAATGACAGAAATGAAAAAATTGAGACTCTCACCATATCCATTGATGTTCTCGACAACAAAGAACCAGACTATACCAGCTGACCACGTGGACCTATGCAGTGCTCCGTAGAGTACGTTCTCCACCGTGTCAAAAGGCCTGTCTCTGATGTAGAACATGTATCCCGATACCAGTGTCAGGAACGACAACAAGGCTGCGATCGCTGATCCGATTATTATCACAGGCTGCAGGAGAAAACACAAATAGTTAATAAGAGATTTATAATAATTAAGTTATGGGGGGTACAATGATAAATTTGAGAGAAAATGGACTCAGAAGCTCATAGGCGCCAACTTATGTCAAAATTATTGGGGGGCTCTAACCGGGGGTCTTGTAAATTTTGAATTTATAAGACCTAGAAATGCTCTAGAATAAATGAAATAAAATAGAATAAAATGCTTAGAATGCTTTAGCATAAAGAATATCTAATATTACTCAAAAAGCCAATTCTTATAACGATGCCTCCCCTTACCCTCAGGCTTCAAAACTCCTCTCTCTTTGGCTACACTTACTCAGTTTTACGACGTATTAAGTATGTAAAAGCATAACACAGTAATTGGTTTAGTACTGTTTAAACAGTTTAAAGTACCGTATTACGAAATGCTTTAAACTTACAAGAAAAATGAAATTATCCTTCTGGATAATTTGTCTATTCTCGACAAATTATTGGGGGGGCTCCGCCACCCAACTAAATTTTTGGGGGGGCTCGAGCCCCTCAGGCCCCATGGAGTCGGCACCTATGCAGAAGCTACATTATCAGATTAAAAGTCGACAGAAACGTATAGAATATAATTATAATTGAATAAATACCGTACCTATAATCATATTCATTTAATTTTGCCCTTGGCATTAGATAGATAGAGAGATATTATTTCTTGACGTTGCTGATGACCGTAGAGTAGGATGGCAAAGAAATAATATCTCTCTATCTATCTAATGCCAAGCGCCAAATTAAATGAATATGATTGTACTTAACAATATCTATTTAACAAACTTCAAAAGTAAATTGAATAAAATTGGTTCAAAAGTGTCGGTAATGAATAAGACTTTGCAGCAGTAGCGAAGCCTGGTATGCTTATTTGGTCATCGCCGGGTATATTTCCTATAGGAAATATCACCGGGTATATTTGACCCAAATAAGCATACCACGCTTCGCCACTGCTTTGCAGGTTCCTTGGTGAAAGAGTGAAGGTACTGGTTTTGTCAAGTAACCCACTCAAAAACTCTTTTTCTGTAGCATCAACTTACTTTTTCAATTTTATCTATTTATTCATATCAGTGATGTACTCCTCTTCTTTGACTTTGCCTTATCCCATTTAAATGGTAATATCAGTGATGTACAAATGATGATAAATAATAATGGAAGCTCCAACAGGCATAGGCACAAAACTGCCGCTTTTCAATTTAGAAAACAGTCCGAGTCTAATACAGGTATAATATAGTAATATGAACTATTGAGTAGCTACTTACAAGAGAGAATTTATATTCCTTTTCCTTGAGTTTGGTCATTGTATAGGCACCAATCATGCCCACAACATAAGGACCGAACCTCGTATGACTGGGCATGTACATTGAAATGAAGTGCTCTGTCTTTACCGGGTCCACAAACAAACTGAAAATAGTACAAAATATATTAGAAAATTATATTCTAATATGTAGTTATGAATGAATAAATGAAGAAGTAGTAGGAAATATGTACATGTACAGTGACATTCACTTACTTTAACGCTTACTACCATTACTACAATCATTTTATAGAAATTTTTGGCAGATTCATAAAACTTGTTTTTCCAATCAATCAAAAGGAAGGCAATGAAGCAGGAAAACAGTTATTTCAAAGTATTATACCTATTGTAATGAAGAATAACTCCCCAGTAGTTATTTTTGTAGGTGATATAACCGGGTATAATGCAGGAAATAGCCAGAGATCCCCACATTATCAGATTGCCGGCCTTCTTCCATTTCCAAGCTGCGTAGACTATCAGCGATCCCACTATGAAGAAATGCATGTCACACGCCAAGTACCATGCCTGTACCATACACTGCAGAAACAAAGAAACTGAATTACTCATAGAAAGTTTTGGGAGATTTACAGAGAAGTTCAATAAATAGGCTAATTGAGACCTTGAATTGATGTAATACTGTATAATGTTTAATTATTTTCATTATTATTTCATTAGTTCATCTTCTACCATTACTACAATCATTTATAGAAATTTTTGGGAGATTTACAGAGAAGTTCAATAAATAACTTATATTTCATTGTGACTTTGAATTGATGTAATAAAATATTGTTTAATTATTTTCAATATTATGGTATTTCATTAGTTCATCTTCATCTACTTACTACCATTACCTACTACAATCATTTATAGAAATTTTTGAGAGATTTTCAGAGAAGTTGAATAAAGTACGGTACTCCTATTGCAATTTTAAATTGATGTAATATAAAGTTAGATAATGTTTCCGGGGCCGGATCGGATGATGATGATGATGTATCTTAATATTGGTGTATTCACACTATAGCGACTGAATACACCCATACTGATGAATCTTATGGGTGATTCATCAGTAAGGGACTCATCAGTCAAAATATTTGTAATGGAGACATCAACAAAAAATGCTACAAAAATGTCAATACTGTTAGAGAAGCCTTAGTTTGATAGTAATTTCCTTTTCAATATCCATCATCCACTTCTATAAAGTCATCACTGTTAGAGATGCCTTGCAACCCAACAACAGACCCTAGAAGTCCATTTGGGCGTTCTTACTTTGTTTTTCTTTTGTTCATCTTATTTTTCTCATACAATTGAAAAATTTTCTGATATTGACTATTATGCTTTGTGTTTGAGCGATTACTTGTCTATGATGATGTCTCTTTTTACAAATGAATTTTGTAAAGTGTTATTTTTTCTAAATAAATAAATTGAATTGAAATTCCTTAGTATAGTATAATAGTGAATATTCCTTTTCAGTACCCATAATCAATAAGTCAACACCGTTAAGTAAACCTTAGTTAGATTGTTAAAACTATCCTCACCTGTTGTTCTGGGTTGATATAGTTGTTCAAGAACAACAAGTTCACCCACCAGTTGCTCACACATCTCTCGGACTCGACTCCGATTCGTGTTTTCCACAGTGGGCCGTCTCCGGTATAAGGTAACACCCAGGCATAGATAGCTATCACGAACATGTAGACGGGAACAATGCGAACCCATCGGTTGATGATGATTGGCAGCAGATTCAGTGTTTTCCGTTTCTCCAGCTCCATGTAGATGTAGTGACAGGTGAGGAAACCACTCAGGAAGAAGAATACGTCGACCAGAATTCCGCCATTCACTGAGAACACTACTAAGAAGTAGGAGTAGGTCTGAAATTTTGAAAAAAAAAAATTAAAAAAACTTTCTCTTCAAATCTGTTTATTATACAGTGTCCCAAAAAAATAGTGACGCCAGTACTACCACGGTATTCTACAAGTAAAAACAAACAGAAAATGCTGATTTCTCCTTAGTTTACCTGTAATCCGCCATTTTGTGTTTTTAATATTTTTCATCATATCCCGTTAAAAAAACAAGATTTTCTTATGAAATTTGGTAGGGGTATAATTAAAGCTGTGGTTTACAAAATACATATATATATCAATAAATTTCAATACCTTTTTTCCAAAATGACGACCGACTGAACTTTTCAATTCGATTTTACTGGAGAAATATTGCTTTTTACGATAAAACGCAGCAATACAAAAATGTAGAGAATTTTATTCTGGATAAAATGGTATATAATTTTAAATAATCGGATAATAAATAACCGAGATATGGCTATTTGAAGATCACCACTTCTGTGTTTCTTCATTTCTTCAGCAGTGAGACATGACAATAAATTTATGAATGCAAAACATATGTTTGCCTACCTTTGTCACACGAACGTTTTCAATTTATTATTGGATGGAACAACCAGTTGATGAATTTCATGAATGTGAAAATATGATACAGTAGTAAATTTGAGAACGTTCAAGATATAAGCAAACATCCCTGTATATAAACATGAAACTGATTTTTTCCACAAATAACACAGCCAATAACCAATACAATCTGAGACCCACTACAAATAAATATCTAATCTATAATACTAACATTGAAAGACATCAGAAGACAACTCATATACATAAGCACTAAAATAATTATTATAAATAAGTTGCCTGAACAATTGATTAGCTGTGCCAAAATAACAAAGAGAATAAAACAAGACATCAATAGTTGGATTAAAAGGAACTATTTTTTTCTACCTATAAGTAACTTATCGTAATAGAGGACTCTTCTGATTTGTGTGCTTGCTTGCTAATTTAGTGTAGGTGGTTTTCTGATCTGTATACTGGACTATCACATCTTTCTTGTATCACACCCTTACTCCTTGCATCCTTCCATGAATTGAAAGCCTTCCTATATGACATGGATCGGCTATCCATAGTTGGGAGAACATTCGATTCACTACCCTTCTTCAGCACAACTTTTCTTTTTTTGGATTAGCCTTCTTTCTAGTGTTTTATTAATTTTTCATGTTATTGTATTGTATTGTTTGTATGAAATGTTGATGTGTAATGTTGTGTGTGTGAGATAAAATTGAATTCAATTGAATTGAAAAAATCCATGAAGTAGGAATAGGTCTGCCTATTGTGAAAATAAATTTAAAAAATAGCTTTTATATTCTTCATCTAGGAAGAAGTAGTAAGTCTGGGAATTGAAGTGAGTCCTGTTTTGATTAATAGGCCTACTACAAATCATGCAGGAACACACTGTTTAGTAATAGAATATTTGATACAAATAGAATTATACAAAATTGAAATGAAGAGAGAAATAATTAATCTTGCAAAGGATTGAGTTGAACTAGAGCTAGTGCAATAATTATATTAGTGACAATTTTAAATTTTTTGTCTTGTTTATTAGTAGAACCTACCATATCTGTTGAATGCAAGTTGGCTGAATTGAATTGTTAATTGAAATTATGTATTTTTGACGTTGTCTCGCATTGTGTTTGTGATTTTGACAATAAATGAATCTTGAATCTTGAATCTTGAATCATGGGTTTTCATAAATTTTATAAAACTCACAGACCATTATAATTAGTAGTAGATGTTTTTAGGTAGGTATTGTTAAGTTAAAAAATGATACAAGCTACAATTGGAAATGTGGCTCCAAGGTTTTAAGAAATTAATTATTGTCGGACAATTACCCATTCCAGCCAGCCGGGGTTTTCGCTGGGAGTGGGTCCATGCAGAAACATTTGACGATGGCCGGAGATCACACAAGCCATGGCGAACAGTTTGAGATAGTGGAATTCGGAAAACTCCCTGTCAGGATTGGCTGTTATCAGTTTGGTCATGTTTGTATAGGCAGAGAACGGTTTCAAGAATCTTCCTGAAAAATCACAACAAACATGATACTGTAATATTATTATGTACAATAGAATAATTAGAATAAAGAAAACGATGTTGTCAAATTTCACTTTATTAGATTAACTTAGAATACCGGTACTTGACAACATCGTTTTCATTATTCTAATTATGGAGAGGTTTCACAATATAAACATAAACTCTACAAATTTTACAATAGAATAATTATGATTATTTCAACAATTATTGTCGAAATATATTCAATAAATTCATAATATAATCATAAAAATAGCCTACTATTTACTAGTAGTTATCTTACTTATTCGTTCTCAAAAATTCAAACCCACTCTAGAACATGGCTTGCCATAGTGGAGTAGGTCAATTTTCCACACAGAAACTATTGTATAATAACACATTTTTTTGATTTACTAACACAATTCTGTATAAATAACTGTAGATGTTTGTAAATTTGTATTTGTAGTAGTATGAGTTTTTTGGAAAATAAATCATTTATTTATTATTACGGTATTTATTATTATAATTATTATTTTTTATTACAGGCCTACTGGACCAATAAAGACGTTTACTGAAACAAATTAAATCTATACACTGGTCCAGTTACTTCTCTCAGTTAATTTCCTAGTCTAGTAAATATAATATTATAATATATTTGAATTATTAAAGGTAATATTAATTAGTTCAATGAAATTTCTGCTGAACAGCATACTGTACTGAGAAACCAGAACAGATATTTAAAAATAAATTGGATGAAATTTAAGTTGAATAGAAACTTTTTAATACTCACTCCACTTCTTTGAATGCTCTCTCCCACTCTGGTAGTAGAACATATCCATCCACGTTGCATTGACAGTTATGAGGAATATTACTGCGAGAATAGATCTGAGGAAGACAGTTATTAAATACATTAGATCAATAAGTTTCAACTTTTTTCCAGTAAATTTCGAAGCAGAAGATTTGGGGTAGGCCTAACGCCTGTTTTTTCTTCTCTTGATGTTGTGTTCTTAATCAAATGAATAAAATTAATGAATATTGATTTTATCAATAATATGGGTAAAAATTCAACAGTCAACAGTAATAATAATGTGTATTACTGTATATACTAGCTCTTAGAATTCTGTAGAGGTCCTTAGAATTTTGTACACAAATAGCCTAAGTCAAGAAGGTGATTAATGCTGGGATTATACCAATATCACATCAATATTCATTCATTTATTTTTCCAATAAAAAATGCAATAAGAAGGAAACAAAAAAACAGGCATTCTAGCCCAAATATTTCCAGTTATTCAGTACATTACATCAATAAGTAATACTTTTAATTTTCAATAGGCTACTAATAATACTACCTTTTCCCAGTAACTTTTTGAGTAGAACAAGATTTGGGATAATGCTTGTTTTTTCATTCCTTGCTACTCAAATCAAATAATTTTTTTATAATTCCTTTTCAATCAAATAAATAAATTAATGGATGAATTGTCTTGATCAATGAAACGGGTACAAATCCAGCATTAGTAATCTGTGTAATAATATTTATACTATCTGTGTAATACTATTGCTGAAAATTTACTTAACATTGTATTAAACAATAATTTTAATACACCGTGTAATTAGGCTATTGCCAAGATAGAAGATCAACATTTGAAGATTCCCTGTTCACCATCTCCTATAAAATAATATTGAAAATTAGGACTATAGACACTTAAGTAACCTCTCTCTCTCTTTTGGTATTCAACCCTGAGGTTGGTTTGCAGCAGTGCGCCATTCTTCTCTCCTTTCTGCTTTCCTCTTCATTTCGTGGTAGGTACTGCAGACAACGTCATTCATAATTTGCTGCAGGTATGACATCCTTGGTCGTCCTCGGCGGTTTCTTCCCTCAATCAATCCTTCAGCTATGATCTTAATAAGGTTTTCATGCCTCAGGATGTGTTTAAGCATTGTCATGGTCCATTGCTGGAAATAATAACCTAAATAGTGGAAAATTACTCGATCACATATTTTATGCGTATTTTGAAAGTAATATTTCTTTTTTTTTAATTCAATGAAAAGAGTTTTTATAAACGAATGACTCACAGCACAATATAGAATCCAAGACTGAATGGGGGATCCTCGCGTCTAGCGTAGCACATCTCGTCAGTGAGCGAAATGTTGACTTGCAGTCCGTGTTGGGCCAGACTGTCCTTGGCCAGGGCATTCATGGTCTCCAGAACATCGTCAGCTGTGCAAGAAGATGGAACGCACAGTGTCCAGAACACCTTGTCTCGTCTTCTGCGGGAGAGATCTGGTGAGGGCTGCAAATTAAATAGAGAATAATTAAAATTAAGAACTCACACAAGAAAAAATCTATTAGAATTTGAATGCTGATGATAATAATAATAATAATTCCGTGTAACCTGGCTGGCTCAGGTCTGGTGTCAGAGTTTTCAGGTCACTCCTGAACAGTTCAGGGTCTCTGACGTGACTGGTTTTTTGAATGCTGATGATGTGATGATGACGATGTGTTATTTGATTTAATAAAACATTGAAAACTCTTTAGAACCACTACGTGAATGACAGCAATTTAATATTAATGATATCTTGAGTATCTGATTCGATTCTATCTGAAAAATTTGTTTTGGTGCTATCTTCCATGGGCAAACTTGTAGCCTAATTTCGCCACTCATAGTGCCTACATCGCCAACGAAAGATCATTCCGACATTTTCAATTTTCCTAAATTTTTGAGTAATATCAATTTTCCTACATCGTCATCTGCATAGTCATCAAAGGGGCTGAAGAGGGAGAAGAAAAAGTAGAGGGAGATGAAGAAGAAGAAGAAGAAGAAGAAGAAGAAGAAGAAGAAGAAGAAAAAATGAGAAGAAGGAGGAGAAGAAGAAGAAGAAGAAGAAGAAGAAGGAGAAAAGAAGGATAAAATAGAGAAAAGATAAAGAAGAAGAAGAAAAAGGAGAATAGAGAAGAAGAAGAATAAGAAGAGGAGATGAAGAAGAAGAAGAAGAAGAAGAGGAAGAAGAAGAAGAAGAAGAAGAGGAAGAAGGAGAAGAAGAAAAAGGAAAGAAGAAGAAGAAGAAGAAGAGGAGAAGGAGAAGAAGAAGAGGGAGAAGAAGAAGAAAAGAGGGAGAAGAAGAAGGAGAAGAAGAAGGAGAATAAGAAGGAGAATAAGAAGACGAAGAAGAAGAAGAAGAAGAAGAGGAGTAGAGGGAGGAAACAGGAATGTGAGAGGAGTGGTGACAATATTCCTCTCGTTATCTTTAACATAGCAGTTTCAGCTTCACTGAACAAATTTTCTATTGTAATGTGTTCTTATTGCACTAAATACCTTGAACACATCATAGGCCGAACTGTAGGGACTGAGGCCCTTGAACTTGGGACTGGTGTCGGGTATATGATAGGCAGGGTAGAGCTTTTCGTCGGGAGCGAAGTTGATGGTGGCCAGGCAGTACTTGCCATCGAAGTTCTCGTCCTTCACTTCCACGTCAATGCACTCATCGAAGTGTCCCAGCTGGTAGATGCTGCTCGAAGTCAGGCCAGACGAGATACGGGTCGACGACTCCAGCACTGGAGACAATGAAAGAAAATGAGACAATTGAATGATAAATCTAGACTATTTTGTGACGATATTCAACTGTATATGTTATTCATTTGCTTTTTTTGAATAAAGAAATGAAAAAAAAACATTAAAAAGGATTAAAATAATACTATAGTCTGGTAACAGACAAAAGAGCCTTCAAAATAAGAACTCTACTGCGCAGAGAGAGCGCACGTTATGCAATGCAGCAGTTTATCTCACTCGCTCACTAGAGTAGTGGTACTATGTGATACTGTATCACTTCGGTGATACGATGCGCGAGATTCTTTTGTGTGTTGCCAGACTATAGTTCACCCCGTGCAGCGCAAAGCGCCGCTCACTTAATTTTTTAAAATTCTTAGTGGGCTCACACACCGAAGCAATAAGCAACAAGCAACTAACAACACATGGATCATTATGATTGTCTACTCTACACAAACAATTACTCTATACAATTAGTTCAATGCACACTGAAAGAGCTGCTTTAGGAGAGCATTGGACTATTTGTTTGTATAGAGTAGACGATCATATATGATCCATGTGTTGCTAGTCGCTTATTGCTTCGGTGTGCGAGCCTATTGTAAGTAGCTATAGTTATAATTTATAATAAGTTGCTATTTTGACTATCTGCAGCTGACAGCAGCTCAGTCATACCAACGATATCCTACCTTGTACAGTGATATTTATTTAATTTGACGCTTGACATTCGACGGTACTCTACGGTCATCAGCAACGTCGAGAAATGATATCTCTTTATCTATTGTCAAGCATCAAATTAAATGAATGTTACTGTACAGTGAGACTGTTCTAGTCACTGTACTTCTTTTAGAAAAACTTTTCTGAGCTCTATCTATGAGGAATTTCACAAACTAACTCAGTAGATTTAATAATTTAGTACATTTTAATGCCAACAGATGTTTGTTTGGTTTTCATTATTTTTCTCCCATTCAAAATGATTAAAAAAAAAAAACAACCAGAGCCTGCAGAAATTCAATATTTTTTATCTTTCTTTTGGCGCAAACCGATTCAAAATCGATCCCCTCAATCTTCTCCACGAACTTTCCAAAATATATTTT
Organism: Laodelphax striatellus; assembly: GCA_017141395.1. Taxonomy (NCBI): domain Eukaryota; kingdom Metazoa; phylum Arthropoda; class Insecta; order Hemiptera; family Delphacidae; genus Laodelphax; species Laodelphax striatellus. Next base: position 17,249,481 of record CM029541.1, on the reverse strand, counting down.
ACACGGCACCAAACTCTTCTAATATAATAAATGATGATAAAATATAAATTATAATATAAAGTGAAATATAGTAATATGAAAAATAGTAAAATGAATATAAAATATGAAGACTGAATAATATCAATAATGTATATTTTCAACTCATATGATATAGCTACGGGTTGAGGACTCCAGCACTGATGGAACAATGAAAATGAAGCAAATAAATGACAAATAGAACAATTGAAATAGATTGATGTGCATTGGTCTGTTTGTTTGTATAGAACAATGCAAATAGATTGGTGTGCAACGGTCTATTTGTTTGTATTACAGTAAAGTAGACGATCGTGTCGGTGTCGTGTCGGCGTCGTGTCGGTGTCGTGTCGGCGTCGTGTCGGTGTCGTGTCGGCGTCGTGTCGGCGTCGTGTCGTTCAGTGTGAAACCAGTCAATGTCGAGGCAAAAAAAACCACCAACATTTCATAAAGAACTAGTTCTATGCTATCCAATCAACCCCCAAAACTGTAGCAGACTGAAATCTCGAATGTAATGAGTGTAATTCCATACAATAAAGTTTTTTTTACAGAAAGTATCAGCAACCATTAATCAAGGAATAGGAAGAAATGTTCAAACCAGATCAACTCTTGAAAGGGTGTTCGGTTTTTTGCGCTCTAGTAGTGAAAATTATTCTCGTGTTCTATAATCAGATCGCTATTGCTGGTAACATAATTAGTATTCATTTATAATAGTGCTTTTTATCTATGTTATTAAGGATCCTGCAAAAAACAGCCATACTTCGAAGTAACCTTATATGGTCATATTAATAGGATTCAATTATTATTCCTCTTGAATCGAATCAATTATAATTAATGAGAAAAACGCTAATTGCTGTTACATTTACTACATTTCATGAAAAAGTAATAACTTTTTTCAAGCAACTTGAGTCTGTGAATAAGCAGTTGTATCCTAATAACGCAATAGCCAGCACTCAATATTTTATTGAATTCCTCAGCCTTATTTACATAAGATCAGATTGTTTTCTTGCTCTTTTTCACACTCTAAAGAATTTTAAAATTTTAGATTCAAATTCACATTTAATGAGATTAGTCCCATTTTTACTCAAAAAATCACATTTAATCGCAAATTGTGACACAGGTAATCAAGCTAGTCGCCTGAATTTGGTCTCATCTGAAAGCTGGAAGAGAAAGGAATTTTTTTATGCTATTAAAACAGTATCCAACCTTGGGTAGTTTTCGAGAAAATTACATTTGAAATTTTGGAACTTATTCAAAAAAATCACTCTTTTTTAACTTTTACCGCTAACAGAGAACGCTCAATGATCGATTTTCACATTACTAATACGTCAAATCAATGTAGAATTTTCTCGACATTAGGATCCGTTAAGTGGTTCTTGATTTATTATGTATTTAATGACAGTAAGTACGCATATTCCAAAAATATCGAAAAATCGATATATCTTGAAAACGAGGGTCGATAGGAGAAAAGTTTATTGGACATTTTTTGTCGGAAATGTCATGTAGAATCTATATTCAACGACTTATACAAACTTGGTGAGACACCCTGTATATGTTGTAATGGCAGAATGAACTATCTGTACATTGATTGGATTATTCTAAATACAACTCACTCCCTTAGCACAGATAAGGTAGTAATCTACCTTATCTGTGCCCTTAGTAATTGAACCCACTCAAAATTGAAATATTGAACCCCCTCCTTATGTAACATGTACTTGTTTGAAATCAAGAGCGCTTCCTCGAGAATTACTTATCGGTAAGTAAGCGCATTGAATACACAACAGTATTATAATTATGGCATAAATAATCGGCTAACACACTGATACACACGCACGCGTAAAAACGCGCAAGCGCCCTGCAAGTTCAAGTCAGCAACCATTTTTACATCTTTTAACCAACCGGTTACACAGCTTCGCGTTCGTAATAAACATAATCGCCGGCATAAGCATGAAACAGAAATTCAACAAACTCCCAAGCAGTAGTTGAACTTGAAGAATGTTTTTGTGACGTCAATAATGCGTGCTACTCGTGACGTCATTAGTGACCGGCTTGCTATATATGCAGGCTAATAGAATTCAGAACAATTTTCAAGTCTTTTTTGTGGGGGCCACTGAATTGAAACAAATTGAATATGTGCGAGGATTTTTCTAAGGAAGGTTCACAGTGGTACACATTTTTCTTGCTGTGATGATGACTAGATAAGCTCACATGGGTGGATTTCACGATTCCAGTAGACGTTCAGGTTGCCCCTGCCCCTGCTCTGGTCACACGACAAAAAAGAATGTAATTCTTTGAATGTAATTTAGAATGTATTTTGTAATTAGAATTTAATTTAAAAAGAATGTAATTTGATTTAAAAGTAATACAAAGTTATAGATAGGTCTAGTAAAAACAAAAGGACAGAATGTGAGCAAACCCAATTCGAACATAACCTCAACACCACCAGTGTTTCGGAGGACACGCTAAACCGTCGGTCCCGGCTGCCTAAAAAAAAAACAATCGTTAAGTCACGTCAGAGACCCTGTACTGATCAGGAGTGACCTGAAAACTCTGACACCAGACCTGAGCCAGCCAGGTTACACGGAATTGATATTATTATTACCAGTAACCAGTGGTCTCACGGTTCAGTTTATCTGCTTCAGGTAACCTGCCTTCAGTAACCTGAACGTCTACTGGAATCGTGAAATTCAGCCATCAGCTCATGGACGGATCCAGCCGTTTGTAAATGAGGGCTGCATACCGGGGGGTCTGGGGGGTATGGATCATGGGGGGCAACAAGAAACAGCAGGAAAATTCACTTGCATAATCCACTTGCAACTTCTTTCATTCGTTCATCATTATTGCCATAAAATAAAACAAAGCACAGCATTAAAACTATTTTTTCAAGAAATGCAGTGAAATTATGTGAGAATTATAGTAACTAGGCCTATAATCTAAATTACAAATTTTACAAATATGAAATCAAATACTTTATGGCACTACCAATAAAAGTAGAACTTGCTCGCTGGTGGAGTCTTCATGCTAATTACTGAATTACATGCTAAATACTGTTTTGAATTGTTTTTTTTTTCAGATTGGTTTCTATAGCAGGATCCTTCTAAATTGTCAGAAAACATATGTTTCAAAGAGCAATATCACAATACTTAACCTACAAATGCTAAATCTCGCAGATTATTGAAAACGTCTTTTAAAAAAATATTCTTTGAAAGGTCTTCTTTAAAAAGGTCTATTAAAGATTTTAAAGGTCTTCAAGACTTTCAAGCCTTTTGATTACTGTGTCGAAATCACTGTCTAATTATTACCGAAACAGCTGATTTCTGACAAGTTAAAAGGATCCTGCTTTACTTGTTCGCAGATTTTGACGTCTAGTGGGATCGGACTCCCCTAAATACTGACTTTAAGATTTGCTCGGTTCATTCAATACTGCAAATAAATAAAATACTTAAGCGACTTGCCACGAAGAAACTGGGCGCATAACCAATAAACATGGGTCTGTTAATCTCGTTTGATTTCCGCCTTCCCAAATAAATTGTACTCTACAAGAAAAAATAATTGTACTCACTATGCATGGCCCAGAGAGTGTAGTTTTGCAAGCTTCTCCTGTACAGTTGACTATGCAGGCTACACCTCATGTTCTTCTTTGGCGCGGGCGCAAACTCCCACAATGCCTCAGCGAGCTCATCAGAGATCCAACCCCTCAGAGCTCTCTCGTTCCTCATGAACTGAGGCGTGCCGTCGACCATTGCTGAGGAAGAGTACTTCCTCCCTGGCACCCTGAAAATGTTGGATTTCGGTTTTCCTGTCGTTGAGGATGAGGGAGACGCCTCTGAGGTACTACTTCCAGTATCTGAGGCACTACTTCCGGTTTCCGAATCACTACTTCCGGTCGCCGTTTCCTCGGGTGAGGATTCGTCCTTATTCTGGAATGTTCTGTTTAGCGTTTCCAGTAGAATTTCGGCGACTTCACTTTCTGGAGTGACAGTTGAAAAAGACTCCACTGTGGTGGTTTCTGCATCTTGGGAAAGACATACTTGTATGCCTGAGATGAGAAGTAGCACCGTGAGAGAGCGTAGACATTTTGAGGCGCAAGGCAACATTTTGGAAAGTATTTGGTGTTAGTTGCTGTGGAGCCTCACCTGTGAAAATAAGATACATTTTAGATGAAAACTTATTAATCAGTAATAAATTATGTTTTCGTTTATATTGTGATGCCAACGTAAGCTCTTAGGCTAGGCGTACACCGGTTAGTCAAGACAAGACAAGATTAGTCACGTTTAGTCACAGTACTTCACATAGTTGCTTATGAAGCAACACACAACGATTAGTCATTGCATCAGTGTGTGCTGCTTCATAAGCAACTATGTGAATTACTGTGACTAATCTCGTCTTGTCTTGTCTTGACTAACCGGTGTACGCCTAGCCTTAGCTTGTGCGTGGATGATGGGAAGGATGTTGATGATGATGATGATGATGATGTTGATGATGAGAGATGAGTGGACCTACTTGATGATGAGAGATGAGTAAATCTATACAGGGGTTCCAGAACACTGGAAAAAGATTTTGATTCTCATGGATGAATGACATTCAGCGGATAAAGGTACAATACTCAAACTGAAAGAGAATGTGGTCACCCTTACAATGGGAGTAACAGGTGCACGTTTCTTATCTAATCTTGAGATTAGATACCCGAGGCAAGACCTCAAAGCCAAACGCATCCCAGCCGATCACTCCAGTACAGTTCATTTATTTTTCTAGAAGAATTGCAAACTATTCCCTATGTCTCTATTGGAGTGATATTTTACCGTTTCTTAGATATAGCAGGATCCTTTTAACTTGTCAGAAATTAGTGTTTCACAATAATAAAAATCTTGAAGACCTTAAAAGTCTTTAAAAGACCTTTTTAAAGAAGACCTTTCAAAGAATAACTTTTTAAAAGACCTTTTCAATAATCTGCGAGATTCAGCATTTGTAGGTAATGTATTGTGATATTGCTATTTGAAACATATGCTTTCTGACAAGTTAAAAGAATCCTGCCATATTGTACGGTACTGTGTTTTTGTTTCTTGTAGATAATGAATGAATTATTTTTGATATGCCTGATTGAATAATAATTAATAAAAATCAGAGATTCTGTTTGTTGATAAACGATTTCATTTTCATTATCCCAATTACATCACTTTTACATCAAATTTTAAAATTTTCAATTTCTAATAAGAATTACTCACATTGAATTAGAAATTAGAGACTTTCTTAATCAATGCTCAACAGAGTAATATGGAATGTGAAATGAATGATTATTATTATGAGAATAATTTTCAATTATTGCCGGCAATAATTCTCGGCAGTTATTGCCGGAAAAGCTGGGAATAACAAAAGAGAAAAGAGAAAGAGAGAAATAACAAAATAACAAATAACACTAGCGAAAGAGGGAATTGCGATACCGTTGTAGTGACACTCACACTTCCAAATTCAACGAGCCGTCTGATTGGCCATGGCCGATGAGCTGAACAGACGCCATTTTACGATTTCGACCAATCAGAAGCTAGCTCTACGGAAACGTCACATGACACCTGACAGTCCATCTGACGTTTACAAGCTGCTAGCTTTTGATTGTTTGAAATCATAAAATGGCGTCTCTTCAGCTCATTAGCCAATCAGATGACTCTACGAATTCTTGAAGGCATACCACGTTATCAACATTGTCACTCCCACTTCTTAGTTCTTAGCTCTTCTTAGTTCTTGGTGTAAGTTTCAGTTTTTTCCGTAATTCTCACAAAATCGATTTACTCAATCTGAATAAATTTAGCTATTTCTTGTTCTATTCCATAATTTATTCTTACAATAATAGATTATTTAAATCAGAAATGGAATTTCCATATCTTGACCAAATCTAGCATAAATATTTTACAAATTTAGACAAGCGAAAAACTTATTAGACAAATTTAGATGAGCTGAGGGGAATAAGCTATCGTTTAAAAATTCACTTCTACAAAATTTAGAAGTGGCCTCATTTCATGATCTTTGGAGAACTCCTTTAGCGTATGTCCCTTTTGGACAGGACAGATAAATTTGTTCAAGGGACAAGGATTTTTTGGAGGAAATTTTGGACAAGGGACAGATTGTCCCTTTTGAACAATGATGAGGGCAGGTAAATGAAAAAATTCTTTATTCTAGTTAAATGAAGAAAAAGAAATTTTAATGATAAGAGGCAATTCGTAATGATGAATGAAAAAAGTTGTTTCTCTTAATTTTTCCCACATAAAACCACACAAGCATATCATTTATTAGAATGATATGAAAAATAGTTCTCACAACTCACAACAGATCACGCATGAGATACAAAAATAACTGCAAAGTGAAATTCTCCCTTTATACGCACTAACTTTCCTATCATACCACCTTGATAATAAACTAAGACCACACGCTAAATAATAGAAATATTCTTTTCACCTTAAACATAACCTAAAACTCCACCGGTGTAAATTCCATGTCGAAAATAAACCTTAAACGACCACCATTCAAAACAAACTGAAGAAGTTTTTTTCTCATCTCAGACTTGACCGTGTAAACACGTTTTTTTTGCCTATATCGTCCTTGCTGGCAGATAATTTATCTAGTAGTGGAAGCACCGGTTTCCAACTCGGTCTTGCAACCGTCTATTAGCATTCAAATACATTGGGTTAACTATTTTAATGGGTTTGTTTAATTTGAGGCGAGTAGGCTGCTAAAAACAGTAACAACTTATTGATGGGTTGACTAAACTTGACACTGGTGGAGCAAGTTAGAGTATTAGGGGTATTACTTGTTTAATGACAGTTTCGTTTTGTTGCATTTTCTACTCATGACGATAATTATTTGATGGTAGTAAAGGCTTTAATTACATAACCAGAGTAAGCCCATAGCGTAAAGCGGCGCTTGCTTTGTTCAAATTTGACGCCAACTTATTCAATACTCTCTACGTAGCACCAAAGACGATAGGAAACTATTATGTATTCTAATTGTCTTTGGTAGCACAAATAATCTTAATCAATCTTGAATAATCTTTTCAATCATATTCAATTGTCTTTGCCTAAGTATATATATTCTATATTTTTACATTCCTATGTTCTATAATTTAGTATAACTAACATCTCTTCTCCAAAAACCTCCACATCAAGAACCGCTAACTTTATTTTGGCACAAATCGCATCTAACGAACACGTAATAAATAATATTTAGACATTTGACTATTGACTAAATTGGCTCAATATAGGCTACGGTCACAGTGGCTGTAATAAGTTTTGTAAATCTCTTGTAATATATAATATTATACAGAGTGTTTAACATCTTTTTCCAAAAACATCAAGAACGCTAACTTTATTTTGGCACGTACCGGTTAGTCAAGACAAGACGACGATAGTCACGTTTAAATAATACATATTATGACATGAAATGAATGACAATTGGCTCAATATGAAGCTGTCACTAATGTCTGTCTTTGTAAATCTCTTTTAATATATAATATTATACAGGGTGTTTCTAAAATAGACCGACAAACTTCGTGAGAGGTTTTCTGACAGAGAAATTAAGAAAAAGGTTCCAGTAAACATGGGTCCTAAAATGCTTTGTTTCCCGCCTAGTCGCCATTTTTCTTTTTCACTTTTTCTTTTTTTAGTTTACATATTGAAACGTTATCCGTTCATCCTAAAGATATAGGGCTTGTGGAGTTCCTGCACAAGGGAACTTAAAACTTGAGCAAGTAATAAAATCAAACTTTGATCAATCAATCAATGATCAAGCGGTTATCCTTTAAAATGCATTGGCATGAAACAAAAATAGATCGATCTTTAATAGCTTTATGAACAAAATGTCAATCCAAGTTTCTATAATTAGTTTATTGACAGTCAACTCTGTAACTAATCAACAAAACAAAAGTTCCTTCACAAAAGAGCTTGAAAACTTGAGCAAAAATCAAACTTTGATCAATCAATCAATGATCAAGCGGTTATCCTTTAAAATGCATTGACATGAAACAAAAATAGATCGATCTTTAATAGCTTTATAAACAAAATGTCATTCCAAGTTTCTTTAATTAGTTTATTGACAGTCAACTCTGTAACTAATCAACGAAACTTAGAGGAGCTTTTAGCCTTGTACTGCAGTAGAAGCTTCCGCGACCTAGACCACTAGCTATAGTGGACCCTGGCTCCAAACACTGGACAACTCACTATTTGAATCTCAACGACCTTGTTGCTCACTAGCGGCTTGTCCACACTTTTAAAACTTGACTTACAGCTTACTATCCTCTTCTTTTAACGCACTCACACACGCAAGCTTACGCGCAAGCGATTTCGCCAAGAAGTTCAAGATTATACACTCTGTGTAACCTGTTCCAGCAGCCGGGCGACTTGTTTTACTGGATATTTTACACCGGTAGGACCTTGAAAAGTCCGACTACCCAAAAAACTAATCTATTTCCTGCGACTTGCACTTTTAAATTGTGGTTCGAATGACTGGTGTACAGAAATTTCGGAAGATTTATCACATGTATGCAAATGAAAGATTCATTTACGATATTATTTGTAAACAGATTTATGGAAATTGATTATATCAGAAAAATAAATTTGTAATTGGCAATTTGTTTATGACATTCCTATACACTAATAACTTACGTTACAGTGTATAAGAACTTCCACTACTGCGAATATTGACAACAGAATAATAGCTAGAAGGAAATTCGATGAACGAGCAATTAATTATGATTTTCTTTCAATTACAAATTTATGTAATTACTATAACGAGTAGCCTATTTCTTACAGTATTCCTCGTTTATAGTTCTTAGTAATAGTTGATAGTTCTTAAATAGTTGATTAGTAATATTAAATTCGATGAATACATTAAATAATTTTTTTATCGTATGGCTTTTATTGGTGGGGAGACCCTTACGGGTAGGTTCCACCTCGCCTCATTGCACAATTTTTTGTGTCTTTTGTGTCGGTCACCCATCCGAGAGCGGTCTCGAATGTTTGTTACTTAACCACATGATTACTATTAATCGAGAATGCTTCAATAATTTCATTTATTTATTTCATTAATTGACAATACACACACCATGAGTGGGAAGAAACAACAGGCATTCGCCCAAAACTGTTTCAATCCCTAATTTTAACTTAATTATTATGTTTACTCACGTTTGGCCCATATAATGAAGGATGCACAGGAGATTTTCCTCGTTATCTCTGAGAATTCATCTGGATACCCTCCGGTGACAGACGATCCTGTAGGAATGATAATGAAATTAAAGAAATAATTGATTACTTACAGGTAGATAATTATTATTATTTAGCGTATGGCTTTTGTCGGTGGGGAGACCCGAGGGTTGTTCCACCTCGCAGGTAGATAATGTAATTTTATTAATTTTAAAGGTTCCATAAGCATTATTTCAATGTAACATCAATGGCCGTTTTCACACTTAACGACTCCGACACGATAGAACATATTAATTTATGATCGTCTACTCTATACAAACAAATAGACCAATGAACACCAATCTATTTGCATTGTTCTATTTGTTTACATAGAACAATGCAAATAGATTGGTATGCATTGGTCTATTTGTTTGTATAGAATAGCTGATGATCCATCGCGTCGGATCAAATGTTGCATTTCAGTGTTCTATAGGGTGTATTATTAAATATTTTATATGATTTTTTTTCGAGGGTGATGCCCACATGAGCTCTAGGCTTGTGCGTGGGTAATGAGAGGGGTGATGATGAGAGATGACGACTGTTTTTAGGCAGTCGGGACCGACGGCTTTTCGTCTCCTCCGAAAGACGGGAGTGGCCGTTTCTGTCAAAATCCGTTCCGGCAACTGTATTCGATCTTGGATATCATTGGTATTCTTCAAGTGAGATTAGTGGCTCAATTATAGTACTCAACTAAGAGTTTCCTATGATATTTAAAAATTCAAGTTTTTTTTTACATTGAGCTTAGTTCCAACTGCGAATACCGGTATTGCAGTAATAGTAATTATTCCTAATCATCAATCTTGATCCAGTACAATTTTATATTTTCAACTGCAGTGCAAAAAATTGAATAAATCAAGTTCATAACCACAGGTTATTTTTTCGATGGGTCTGTAATCAATGCAAGATACTTAGTTACATGTTGCTAGTGTAATACTTCATTTGCTTTAATGACCTCTTTTAATTCGGCCTTGTTTTTTTATGCGGATTACTTGGCTTTCCGCCATATCATGTACCGGAAAAAGCAATACTTCTTGTTGTTGTATCCTAATTGTTGAGATCTGATAAATCTGTAGGTGGTTCGGAACCCACCTGAAGCTTTGGGTCCAGTCACAAATTACTAACATAAATATAAAAATCTAATCTGATTCATTTTGATTTCAATTAATCATTTCATCATTATAAATTTTCAAATCACAACGTCATCATTTTTCAATTTTTTGCAATTATTGTACTTGAGTTTTTATTATTAACTTGAGCAATTATTGTACTTTTTTCAAATTACTAGATTACTAGATTATTCAGTAGTATTCCTTCACAGACTAGATCAAGAATCAGTACGTCTTTCTTATGTAGATATTTACAAGTAATGTTGTGTGACTGTATAAATTTACATTAATTTACATGAAATTTATGCATTACGTAATGATCTCTTGAAAGTCGGTCTTTATTGTATTATTTGAGATATTACACGGAAATTATATTTTTTTATCTGATATGCTCTGTTATGAAGGTTTTAAAATTGTATACCAATAGATTCACTGGTTGAAATAATAATAAATCCAAGGAACGATGTAATAATTTATTAATTGGTATTCATTTATGTTAATATTTTTATTGAGGCCTATGTTTCTGGAAAAACGTCTTGATAAGACCCCTAACGCTCGGTTGCTCAGTCGCAGTTTGATCGCGATCAAAGTGTGACTGAGCAACCGAGCGTCAGTAGGTTAATTCGATAAGAAATTAGTAGGCTAATAATTTACAACCACTAAACAATAATAGGCTAGGTACTTGATGAATGGAAGTATTAATAGTTACTCTTTAATTAATTACGAAGTGAGATGAGAATCTTACAGCATTCCTGTGTTGAATTTTTTTATGTGATCAATTGAAATTCATAATGATTGTGATTCTTTGATGTATTATAGGATACAAATAAACAATCACTGCTTTCGTACACAACTAATATAGAATGAAACTTTCAAAAGTGTTTGAATCTGGAGGTGTTGTCTGGTTGTCAGTTTATTATCTAACCACTTTACATACTTTTCCATCACCCAAGGAAACGTATTCCAAAGTCCTTACTTCTTCAATTTCTTGAGGAGATGCTCAGGTAATTGAGTAGAGACTTGATTTTATTCTCAAGGTATTTATTAGTGGGATAGTTGCTGGAAGTTGACTGTTTAGCTTTATTAGCTTCGTCGTTTTTGGATGATAGCAAACGTTTCGGATGTTTTTGGCCGAAACGTTTGCTATCATCCAAAAACGTCCGAAATGCTATAACATTGAATCAATTGGCCGACTGTTCGGATATCGGACGTTTTCGGACAAAAACAGTTCCAGTGGTTGACGAGGCTAATTCACGATAATTTAAGAATAATTAATATAAATAAAGCATTAAAGAAAAAGAAAATGAAGTTCAAGGGTAAGTAGATAAGAATCAACAAGTAGATTAGAAATTTAAAAAGTGAAATTAAACAATTGATCAATTGAAAAACAATAATGAATTCTATAAACAGAATACAATCAACATGTGTAGTTCCAAATTATAAGCGTACTTTCAACACTTACCTACCTCAATATAACGAAATCACACAAGAAAACAAAACCATGCACAAGTACTGTCACGTAGAGCAAGTAGAAGAACATACTGAATACATTTTTAGTAAAATCTGACCAAAAAACTAACGGAAATCAACAATGACGTTGATTAAATGAAGGATCACCGACAACTGTTGATTCCGGATTAGGCGCGGCGACCGCTTGACTGGAGATCTGCGATTAACATGTTCAAGAATCAATAATATTGATGGTGAGGGAGAAGAGGGGTAGAGAGGGTGAGAGGAGGGATAAAATAAAAGAGATAAAATGTTGTTGAAGAACAGGTACCGGTTTGCTCTGACGTCAGAGAGTTGAATCAACTCGTTTTCAAGTTGATCAACGATTCACGGTTTGTGACGTAGATTTCTCATAAATACATAGTTGTACGAGAACTGTATAATATTAAGGGCCGGTTCATGAGCTCGAGATTTAACCAAGTCCTAGACTAAAAGGGTTGGCTATCGTAGCATCGACAGATGTTTGTCTCGACAGGTTAGTGGGTTAGCAGCATAGAGAGCCCTTAGTACATAGTTTCGAGGCTAACGTTTGTCGATGCTATGGTGGCCATCCGTTTTAGTCTAGGACTTAGCTAAATCCCGAGCTCATGGACCGGCCCTAAGTGTCTTGGAGTAGGAATAGGCCTATATATTTTTCCTACATTTCCTATATTTCTATTTTCCTACATATAGGTTGAGTGTCACACGTTAACAACCTTATTATAGTTATACAATATGAAGAAGAAGAAAAAGAAAAAGAAGAAGAAGAAGAAGAAGAAGAAGAAGAAGAAGAAGAAGAAGAAGAAGAAGAAGAAGAAGAAGAAGAAGAAGAAGAAGAAGAAGAAGAAGAAGAAGAAGAAGAAGAAGAAGAAGAAGAAGAAGAAGAAGAAGAAGAAGAAGAAGAAGGAAGAAGAAGAAGAAGAAGAAGAAGAAGAAGAAGAAGAAGAAGAGAAGAAGAAGAAGAAGAAGAAGAAGAAGAAGAAGAAGAAGAAGAAGAAGAAGAAGAAGAAGAAGAAGAAGAAGAAGAAGAAGAAGAAGAAGAAGAAGAAGAAGAAGAAGAAGAAGAAGAAAGAAGAAGAAGAAGAAGAAGAAGAAGAAGAAGAAAGAAGAAGAAGAAGAAGAAGAAGAAGAAGAAGAAGAAGAAGAAGAAGAAGAAGAAGAAGAAGAAGAAGAAGAAGAAGAAGAAGAAGAAAGAAGAAGGTGGAGGAGAAGGAGGAGGAGGAGAAGAATAAGAAGGCGAAGAAGGAGGAGGAGAAGATGAAAAGACGAAGAAGAAGCAGAGGAAGAAAAGAAGGAGAAGATGAAAGAAGAAGCAGAAGGAGAAGAAGTAATAGTACAAGAAGAAAAGGAAGGAGGAGGAGGCGGAGAAGAAGGGAAAGAAAGAGGAGGAGGAGAAAAAGGAGAGGCAGAAGAACAAGAAGACGAAGAAGAAGGAGGAGGAGGAGGAGGAGAAGAAGATGAAGAAAAAGGAGATGAAAGAAGAAGATGTAGAAGAAGGTGGAGAAGAAGAAGAAGGAGCCGAAGACGCAGGAGGACCAGAAGAAGAAGAAGAGTAGGCCCGTCTTGGAATAGGCCTGTATATTTTTCTGTATATTTCTATTTTCCTATACACAGGTTGAGTGTCACACACGATGGACCTTCTCCTAATTGTGTGACGGACTGTCTCTAGCACGAATGGACGCTTTTTAGTGCAAACAAAAAGTTGTGGACGTCCTTTGATGGAAGGCCGTCATCGGAAGCTTGATGAAAAACTGTGATAGAAATGTTTCCGCTCATTTAAAACGTGTGTTTTCCTTGTATTGACCCCTACTTTATTTGTTTGACCCCTAAATTGTGTCACCTGCGGACGATTGTCAAATCTCGATGTTGGGCTGAGGTTTTTCTTAGCTGGTTTTGTCTATGTTTTTGCTGATTTTGACTGACTCTTGCATTAGGCTAGGCGTACACCGGTTAGTCAAGACAAGACGACATTAGTCACGTTTAGTCACAGTAATTCACATAGTTGCTTATGAAGCAGCACACACTGATGCAATGACCTAATCGGTGTGTGTTGCTTTAGAAGCAACTATGTGAAGTACTGGGACTAATCGTGACTAATCTTGTCTTGTCTAGTCTTGACTAACCGGTGTACGCCTAGCCTTAAGCTTGTATTCTGTCTAGTCACCTTCACAGATGATGATGCATTAGTGATGAATAGATGCATAGTAGTGTTGAATTTGGAAGATTGATAATGAGTTTGAGCAAAAAAAATCTTATAAAAAGAATTTTGTGTTCAACATTGGAAAGTTCTTGGAGAAAAATTAGTGGACGGATTTTGATGCGGTTTGCGCTAAAAGAAAGATGAGAAATCGAATTTTTGCAAGATCTATTTGTTTGAAAAAATGATCATTCTAAATGGCAGGAATCTGCTGAAAACTTAAAATAGTTTTCTGTGGCACTACCTGTTGGCATTAAAATGCACTAAACTTTAGTTAGTTGAAAAATACCCCATAGATAGCTTAGAAGCTGAAAGTAGTACAGTGTCCAGTAATCAGTAGGATTTCATTGGTATGACTGAGCTGCTGATAATAAAAATAGCAACTATTTAAAACTAAGAATTTTAGAAAATACAAGTGAGCGGAGCTTTGTGTTGCACGGGGTGGCCTCATTAAATTAATATGATCTTTTGTAACCGAGAATTCCCTTACACAAGCTCTGATTTTGTGGGGCTTACATTCATAATTTACTAAAAAAACAATTCATGAATTTAATGTGGTTAATATAAGTATAGATACAGGCCTACCTTTTCAATATTTTATTGTATATGTATTGTGTACATACATTATGTATTGTATGTATTTCTATAATAATATAGGCAGAGATTTCATGTAATTGATACACCTATTTTCATCTTGTTTTATATTGATTAATATTTATCGAAACTTATTCATGAATGTAAGACTGCAATAAAGAACAAATAAATACATTATCAAGTATGTGCATTTTTATTTTCAAATTAAATTTAAGTACTGGATGTACATTTTTATTTTCTCATTAAATTTTAAATTTAGGTATGCGATTCTATTTTTTTCACTTTATCATTAAATTATTGTAAATTATTTCTGAAATGTTTGTTAAATGGCAAATAAATATTTTCATTCAAATGGTGCTTGGCACTATGCTTTCTCTATGCCTGGTAATATCTCTCCCAGTAGCTAGCGCCACTAGCGGTCAAACCGCGAACTAAACAAACTAGACCATTGGCATTTGGTGCGGTGTGGTAGAAAATTCAAAGCTGCGCTCTGCTCCGTTCAGCTGCTACTGAATTTAGATCAAGAGACCGATTTAACCGCGCCTTGCTTCTCCTATTTCAACTGAAACCAAAAATGGAGATCGTCTATGGGGAGGAAGGAGTGGGGGGGCCGCCTCCATCCCCTCTCCGATGCGGTCCCCCCAAAAATTTGGTGGGGCCTCTCTTTGTTTCGTAGGCCTGTGTTTTTGTTTGTTGTGGGCCCAGGGGGTGGATTACCAACTACAAAAATGTGAAGAGAAGTGAAATTAGAAGAAGATCTTAAGAATTGTGTAGTTTCTCAAATCGATTCACTCTATGCTCAAAGAGATTCTTCAAGACGTATTAGATAGCTTGGGATTAGATTGTTGAATTAGAACATGAATAGATAATTTAGAATCGAAGAATCTAATGGTAGACGAAAAGTAAGATAATTTGATTCGACGAATAGAGCTGATGAGAATCTATGCTTCTAAAAAGAAAACAAAAACATTAAAATCATTGAAAGAAATGTTTTTGGGAAATACATTAGAACTCTTGTAATGTATTGGCCTACTATACATGCAAACTATCTGTATCTCACTATCACGAAGGTTACGGATTTATTTATTCAAATATAACCTGAGAAGGGTAATAAATTATTGTCTGGGGTCTGGTATAACTTATTTTGAGTTTTCTCAGCTCATTAACGTCAGTTCTGGTTCTAAGATGAGTAATGAGGGAAGCATAAAATGATATCTCTGTTGAATGACATCAGTATAATTGGATACTCTTGCAAATATACATTACTCCTGGGCAAAATTCTCAGAAACGTAATCAAATAAATATTGCAAAAGACTCTTAATAAGTCTTTACAAAATATACAGAAGACTTTCTTAAAGAAGCAATAGCTTATTCTTTTACAATAATCCTTCACAATAAGCTCTTCATCTCTTCCTGTTCAATAGCCTAAACGTAAGGAAATAGCTTATTCCTTAAACCCAATCCTTCATTATCAGTTTTCCATCTCTCCTTATTCATTTCCGTCTCTCTTATTTCTTACCCTCCCTTTTCTTGTCTGTTATAGACCCTTTCCTTCCAATTTTCTGTCCACTACCTGCCTATCACATTTCCTTTTTTTTTCTATATTCTATTACATTTTCTTCCTGCCTATCACAAGGGAAACATGTCTTAACGTTGGCAAGGTATTTTGCCCCTTATCTTTCCTATAGCACATTATACCATTAAGCAATTTCTTAATTTATATTATCCATTTTTTTTTTGTTGGTTTTGTAATTTTGTTTTTCCTTGTATTAGATGTATTTGTGTATTTGAATAAATAACTGTGTTTTAAATAAGATATTTTGCATTAATAGCTTATCCTTCCATCCCAATTTTCGACTATCAGTTTCTCATGTCATCTACAATGAAATCCTTGATAAATCTCGCTGAAATAGTCAATTCCACAAAGTATGGAAAGATTCTACAACATCAACATTTGTTCTACAAATTCTATTTAGAATGTAATCGTTTATATAATTGATCCTAAAGGAAGCAATGAACCCAATGATGGAAAATTCAAAGAAATTTTGTTATTTTTACAAATTCGACTAAATCATATTATTGTAGTGTTATAGTGTAGGCTGGTGTGAGCATAACAGGCAAAATAGCCTGGCATTCAGCCACTTCCACACAACACATAAAACCGATTCCTCCAGTGTTAGTGGCCCGAAATTTGAAAATACACTGACAGACGCAAATTTATTCGCTGAGATATGTATTCTATTATATTGGGGCGTTCGGTGTCGTTTACGAATTTTTAAATTTAGAGCAGCAAAGAATTATGTCGAGCAGTGTACTGCAAAGACCTAGATTTAGCTCTCTTTCTCTCTCTCTCCCCCCTCTCACTCTCTCTCCAACTCATTCTATCTATAATTATATCTATCTATATCGCACCCCTCTCTCTTTCTGACTCTCTCGCCTCTCTTCTATTCAATGCGCATGTCAGATTGACTAAGAAATGTTTCGAATTCTAGAAAAATGTGCGTGAGAATATGAGATTCCTTTAAATTGTATGTACTGAATAATAAGCTTATCGTGGAGCTCGAGATATTATTCCGTGTAAACTAATATATTACAATCAATTTTCATATAAATGCTTTATGATTTGTTTCACTCGTTATTATAAAATTAATAATTGAATAATAATTCAATAGGTTCAATTCAGAATTCGATAAAACTAAACTAAGTAGGATTAGTGATACTGTTTATTAATATAAACTTGACAAGGGACTCAACCAGCGGCGCCGACTTCATGGGAATATTGCGGGGGGGGGGGGGGCAAAGTCCAAGAAAAATCTATAGGGGGGTGTCATCTGAAGAGGGGGGGGGGAGAATTGTCAAGAAAGATGTTCACTGAAAAATGAACAAGTGACTTTCTAAGTACTTGTATTGATGTCTTGCTACAAGAATATTTCATTCTCCATCAGAGGACTTACTTAACACTGAACTCAGGTTGTTTTTAGTGGAGGGTGGTTTTTTTGCCTAGACGTCCAGTCTGGACTAAACTTTAAACTGCTTCAAAAATTTTTTTATAATAAGAATGCAGCTATTTTGTCTGTAACACCAATATTATTCATGGGCCTTCTGATCTCTGATTTCTTGGCTTTTTTGCAATCCATCCCTCATGAAAACGTTTACCTTCAGAAAAATATTGTTTTCAGCCTGCTTAGGAATAAATTCAAAATTACTATGCAGTTGATTTGTTTCAAATTGAAACTTGGTAGCCTACTAAATTGAAGATTTTTTTCGCACTAAATTTCTCATCAATTCTTTATTTTTCTCCCTCTTTCAAGTTACACACTCTTTCTTTCTCTCTTTCTCCATCACTCACTCTCACTCTTCTCCTTTTTCCCTCCACAAACACTCCTCATTTTTCTTTTCTCTCATTCTCACTCTTACTCTTTTTCTTTCTCTCTTACTCCTTTTCTTCCTCTTTTCATTTTTCTCTTACTCTTGTTCTTTATCTTTTACTCCCTCTCTCTACAAACACAACTCTTCTCTTTCTTCATCTTCCACTCTCCTTTACTCTTTTCTCTCTTCTCTCTCTCACACTTCCTTTCTCTTTTAGTCTTCCTTTCTCTCTTTCACTTCCTTTCTTTCTCTCACTCTCTGTCTCACTCTCTCTTACTCACTCATTTGCCCACCTAACAGCTTCATCCAACATCTCAAACAATTCTCTGGTCCTAAACGTGCGGCAGTTACAGAACTAAACAAGCACATACAGAACTGTACTCATTACTAAGGCTGAAAGTAAAGCTTAGTTGGATCGTTGAGAATTTGAATCACTTAGCGAGTCACTATTGACATCATTTAGTCGGTCAACTATTGAAGGTTGAAGGTAATATTGGGGCCAATCATTGTGAATCATCGAATCAAAGTAGTCTGCGAATTTAGACCACATGAATACTGTATTAGACGCTTCTTGACTTAATAAAATACCAATTTTAATACCAAAAGTCATGAAATACCAAGTAACGTATTAAGTATCATGAAATACAAATAAAAGTAGATTAAATTATTATACATCTTGATGTTTAAAAGCTGTAATAAGTTGTAATGACAATAATTTCATTACCAGTCAAGATGCCATAGAAAAGTGAACTAGCTATACCATTGAGGATCTTTCAGTAACTCGTGAAATTTTAATAATAAATTGAACGAAATTCGTAATTAATAATGCCTTGAAATACTCTGAAGACTTCTGCTAATGCGAATATTGACAACAGAATAATAACTGTTAGGGAAATTAGATGAATTAATTTATTATTATGATTTAAAAGCAATTAAGTAGTTGCAATACCCCATTTCCTTCTATCTTTGTGGTATTTTTATCATTAAGGGAGACAATTCATCATTTTGTTATTATTAATTGAAAAGAGAGAAAAATATGAAGCTGAAAATCAGCAGCGAACATGGATTGAGGGAAATACAATACAGTAGAGGAAAATAGGAAGGCACAAAAGATAAATGAAAGAAGAATAAGAAATAGAATGATAAAAAATAGAATAGGTTAATTTTATATGCAATAATGGAACAGCAAAGCACGTGAGCGAAGGACGAGATCCCGATTAAGGCCACGCCTCCAGAAACACACACCCACAAGCTCCGCCTCCTCTCTCCTGATTGCTCAGCAACACGAAACTGTCGTAGTTCGGAATTCTACCGCTAGGTGGCAGCATGAACAGGGTGCTGTCTACAACGCTCCTCCCAAGCTCCGCCTCCTCTCTTCTGATTGGTCGACGATGTGAATGTATTGGTAAACAGTGTGTTCGCTCCTACTCTATCCCAAGCTCCGCCTACTTCTCTTCTGATTGGTCGACAACCAGAAAGTATTAGTAAACAGTGTGTTTCTGATTTCCTCCAACAGATGGCGGTAGTTACTGGGTGATCCTTTTCCTCCTTATCTAGAATGGTAGTTGTATGGTTAATGTAGTTGTAATGGCGTATAATTCGTCTGAACTTTTAATAATTTCCCTCAGGAAAGGTTTTGAATTTCATTCTTATCTGTTAAGAAATGTTTTTTAGTGAGACCTAAGACCAGTAACAAAACAACATTAAATTCAATCTCCTGAAAATGATTTAGTTTGTGTTATGATGTTGTTCACTAATTACGAATTAGTAGTTTGAATTTCTCTGGTTGATTAGTTTAAATTTCTCTTTCTGATTCAAACTGTTTGGTTTTCAGGCCAAATCCGTTTAATTTTCACAGAAACATTAAGCCTTCCTATATAAAAAAGAAATTAACATTTATTAAATATGGCGAATGAAATCACACTGAATAGTATTTTTGATTTTATTACGATCCCCAATGTCATCTCCCGTCAAATTACAATTAAATAAGAAATATTTAATACCATAAAATACTATAAATGATGTACTTCATGCTTTTAACAATGTTAATCATACCTGTGACTATTGGTGATGAATAATTGCTGAACCGAATAATAATTACCGTATTATTTAACTTATTTTTAAAAATATTTACTGGGGTGAAGCCCATGTATTAAGCTCTCAGCTTGTGCGTGGCTAATAGAGAGGATATTAATCAGAGAAAAGTGGTCCCACAGCTCTAGGTGGGTTTCGAACCAACGGAAAGCTATTTTGATTCTCATGGAATGATGGCATTCTGCGGGAAAAGGCCTCAAACTGAAAGTTGTCACCCTTACAATGGGAGTAACAGGTGCAAGTCTCTTATTTAATTTTGCGATTAGACACTGGCACGGCTACAAGCAAACCAATTCCCAATTTTGCGAATAAAAAGATAATTCGACAATCAACAATTATTCAAATTAAAACTCATAACTGAGGTATATTTTTCAATAGCAGATTACAAAATGACCGCGCCTAATACTTCAAGCCTTGGCCGAACTATAAGCGACTTCCTAAAATTAGCTCTAGTTTGACAAGCTCGTAAAGAAGAACTCTACATTGTCAGGATGAGGTCTATATTTAAAATTCAAAATGGGTATATTTTTAGTGGTAGAATGAGTCATGTTGGGAGTCTTGCATGGCAAATACTTTGACAAGATGAAACAAATACTAGAGCACCGGCTTCAAGCGAGTGTGCCAATTTTGTTTGGATGATTTGTTAGGGGCGAACTTAGAGAATTTGAAAGAGAAAAGGTGATGGTAGAGAAACAAATATCATTATTATCAAATTTATTATTATGGTTGGATATATAAAAAATATCACATTCAAATTCATCAGTGTTCTGACTTCATAGGATATATGAAGTGCCAATTTTGTTTGGACAATTTCTTCAAGGCAAACTTTAAGAATTTGATGTATTTTGATATTTACTTCGTACGAGATTTTTAGGAATTGAAGGAGGAAGGCGATAGTAGGAAGCAAATATCATGATTATGAAAGACCAGTCTCATGTATCATGATTATGAAAAATAGTACCGCATTATAGATGAAATACCACCTTGAAATAAATCATGTGAGGTTTGACCTCATAGCAAACATCTAGTGCCAATTTTGTTTGGTTGATTTGTTAGAGGCAAACTTCCAGAATTGAGAGAGGTAAATTGATGGTGGAGGAGCAAATAAAGTCATGATTATGAAAAATAGTAGGCTAGATGGAATATCAGAAAAATACTACATACACTTAGATTCATTTAATTTGACGCTTTACATTAGATAGAAAGTGAGATATCATTTCTTGGCGTTGCTGATGACCGTAGAGTACGATGGCAGAGAAATGATACCTCTCCATCTATCTATCTAATGCCATGCGTCAAATTGAATGAATCTGAGTGTAGGGTTTCGTTTTCACAAATAATATCAAGAGCCAATTTTGTTTGGACGATTTGTTAGTGGCGGACTTTGAGAATTAATAGAGGAATGTTGTGGTAGAGAACACTACAAGAAATATAAATATTATATATTATAATATAAATTAGAAAATATATATGAATAATTATGTATCATTGATTTTAATAAGACTTTCAAATAGCACGGGGAAGTTTTTTTTGTAAACTTTCTACTAAAAATCTAAAATCTTTTAGACGGTATTGATTTTCGATACTATAAATTTTATCTTTTCATCGATTTTTCACTACTATTCGGCTCTGTTGTCAAAGTTCGTCATTAGGAAAGTCTCCAGCACATTAATAACGTTTCACAGAATAAAACTATCCAGAAGACAATATATTGTTGATTGTAATGATTGTTAATTGCAATGCTCCATGACAAATGAGTTTTAAGTTTCTTGGTGTTCATGAGGTGGGAGATTAAGTAATTACTAAGTACTGTAGGTGAGAGATTACTTATTACTGCATTCAAAATTATTCTAAGATTGAGTTTAGGAATCAAACTTTTGTACGACACATATCAGTAAAACGTGTTGATCATTAATTGTAGCCCAAGTTACAAAAAAATCCATCACTGATTGCAACTAATTTCCCTGCATGATAAAAAAACAAACGCAAATTAATTTATTTACGATGTAAAACAGCAGGTTTAATAATGAATTACGCGAGCATAACTAAGTACCCAGTTAAGTTTTGGCCGTTAACTTCACAAAAGCATTCCTTTCTGCTCTTGACATGGCAAAGCGCCATAAATTCTTCAGGAAATAAATATAGATTTTATCAAGCCATTATTTCAACTCTTGATATCAAAATCTCTCACTAGAAGGTGGAGATTTTTCGAAATTTGTAGCTTACTTCTAGATGTAATTACAAATGTTATTGTATTATCGACTAGATTAATTTTCAATTTTGGGCCGTACCGTACATAGTATGGTAATTATAATACATATTGAATAGAATTACGATCATAATAATAATAAAAATTACAATGTGGTTTGAGTGGAATTACCTAAGGCCGGTATTAGACTATAATAGTTCTATGTCAAATCTATCTAATATATCTAAATAGATCTATTGTCAAATACCTGTGATAAAAAATATCACAGTGTGATGGGCCAAATATTATAATAGTTGAACTATGATCGATGTAATTATGTTCTCCTAGAGAGAACATATTATCATATATTTGGTGATAGAAGTTAGATACA
Organism: Laodelphax striatellus; assembly: GCA_017141395.1. NCBI lineage: Eukaryota > Metazoa > Arthropoda > Insecta > Hemiptera > Delphacidae > Laodelphax > Laodelphax striatellus. The sequence continues at coordinate 17,226,815 of CM029541.1, read as the reverse complement.
ATACCATTGTAGTCTAATACCGGACTAAAGAAAAAAATAGTATTATTATTTAGCGTATGGCTTTTGTCGGTGGGGAGACCCGAAGGTTGTTCCACCTCGCCGTGTTTAACCTAATTCCACTTGGGTTGTAGTTTTATTTAAAAAAAATAGTAATTTATTGTTATTGAATAATTGCAAATTTCAACATAATTTTACTTCCAACCAAGTTACCACTTTTGGAGGAAAATTATAAAATTCTTGGTGGAATTGAAAGAATTTGTTATCATCCAATAACTAATAACTAGTGTATTACTCATCTAATTACCAGTGTGTTTCTAGATTTGAAGGAATAGGAGAAAAACCAAACAGTTTGAATCAGAAAGATAAATTTAAACTAATCAAACAGAGGAACTTAAACTAATTCGTAATTCGTAAACTACATCATAACACAAACTAAATCATTTTCAGGAGATTGAATTTAATGTTGTTTCGTTACTGGTCTTAGGTCTCACTAAAAAGACATTTCTTGTCAGATAAGAATGAAATTCAAAACCTTTCCTGAGGCAAATTAGTAAAAGTTCTGACGAATTAGTTATAGTTCAATAAATGAGAAGTAGTGAGAGATGAGAAATGAGAATTACTCATTTAACTACTAATCTAGATAACGATAAAAAGGATCACCCAGTAACTACCGCCATCTGTTGGAGGAAATCAGAAACACACTGTTTACTGTGTGAACTAGAAGGTCGACAACCTTCTGGTTGTCGACCAATCAGAAGAGAAGTAGGCGGAGCTTGGGATAGAGTAGGAGCGAGCGTTGTAAGCACCCTGTTCATGCTGCCACATAGCGGTAGAATTCCGAACTACGACAGTAGTTCCGTATTCCGAACTATCACAATGTCGTACGTGATTGGTCCTTCGCTTATGTGCTTTGCATTATTGCATTTAATAACCTATTCTATTTTTTTATCGTTCTATTTCTTATTCTTCTTCCATTTATCTTTTGTGCCTTCCTCTACTGTATTGAATTTACCCCAATCCATGTTTCTCCTGGTTTATAGCTTTATTTTTCCAGATTTATAAATCGGTTATTGGTGGTATGGGTTCCACAAGTTGAGTGAATTAATTTCTGTAAATTATCATTTTTCTTGATATCTGTGTAGGTCTTTTCCAATTTTGTAGATACTGTAATATCTTACAAATGTATTATTTCTGTTAATACACTTTTTGAAAGAAAAAGATCTAATTATTCAATTTACGAACCCTATTGTTTCTCAGGATTGTTGAGATCTGATTCAACTGTTAATGAATATTCATACGTTTTTTTTGCTGAGGAAGATGCCATTTCTGATTGACCATAGTGACTGTAAGAATTATTAATATTGTATGCTGTGATACTTATTGACTTTTGCTATTTTAATGTTACTGTATATTGACCAATGTAATGCCATTGATCTACTCGAAGGTTGCTACAATAAAATAATTTTGAATTTTGATTTTTTTAATGGCTTCTTAGAGGTTCTTATACACGTTTATCATTGTAAAAAGGAGTAATGAGTCAATTCATTTTCAGTACAGGTGTCTTAGCAAAGTGAACACACTGTACTGTAGTTTATCTGAAACCTCCAATACAACACGATTCAATCTCCAAAACAGTTAGTTATAGGCTGATCGAACTCAGCCCACGCAAAATCTGACAAAACTCTTCAATAGCTAAGCATCTTTCTCACACTTTCATTCACATCCTGAATGCCACCTCGGGTCTGGCAGCCTGATTAGATAAATCTAAAACTAAATTACATCCACCCACTTGTCCACCCCTCAAGGGGGGGAAGCTATCTGTCCCCTTCCCCCTTCTCCGGGTTTAAATCTACCCCCCTCCCCCACCCCACTAAAGACTCACCCACGCCTTGTTGTTGTCTTTCTCCTTCACAACTATTTTAGTGAGAGAGAGAGAGATTTTCTCGAAATTTGTGTTCTAATTTTAAATATTTCTCAGTCGGTCAGCTCTAGATGAGGTAGTAGGGGTGGGGAGGGGGGTCTTAGACAGTAGCTAGCTTAGAGAACCAGTGTGTATTGCATATATACTAAGCTCGCCTGCCAAGCCCATTTTAAGTTCTGTTGCTTAGCGGGGCTTAGCGGCGAAGACTCTCGCTCATATCATATCTCCTCTACTGAACGCTGTTTACTTGAACGTGTCCGATTTTTCAGAAATTCTTCTCAGCTCTCTTACGCCCACTAGAACTCTTAACTGTCTCTCTTGTTCTGTATTAACAAGATGATCAGAATATCTTGATTACTTCACTGATAGTGGCGTAGCGAGTTAATTTGTTACTCAATAGAAATTTATTTATTTATTCATTTATTGACACACAAAAGCTCACAAAATACTCCATGAAGAGCCTTATTGACACTCAATAGATTTAATAACAATAAAGCAATTCAATAACAATGGATTTAATAAATCAGTAGTTGAATAGTAGATTCGAGGTAGACAGTGTAATACCAAATAATTTTGATTAGTTCGGTACAAAAATGAGAAATTATGTGTAATATTTGGCTAAAAATTGGGTACCGGTTCCAATTCAAGCCAAGTATTTTTACAGCCTGCAAAAATGAAAATAAAATATGGTAGTGAAGCATAGATGCTGTCGTTTTTTTGCTTGTGTATAAGCTCTAGGCTAGGCTTGTAATGGGAAGGATGATGATGAGAGATGAAACAAGAGTCCAAAATTCAGTCAGCAGAGATGGGGTTTCTTGGACATGTAAAGGGATGCACTAGAGAAGATCGCTTCAGAAACGAGACAATAAGGGAGGAGTGTGGAACAATACCACTCACAGAAGTAATCAAGAGCTACAAAGAAAAGTGGTTCCAACATCAATTAAGAATGTCGCATAATCGTTTACCCCTCAAAGCATGGCTGTATAGGCCTAAGTCAAAAGGCAGAAGACGTATAGGGAGGCCGAGGAAAATATGGATGCCGGAACAGGCTTAGCTCATGAAGCTAGCAAAGCCTAATCCATGAAGACGACGACGACAAGAACAGGGGTGAACGCAGAGGGGGGATTTAGGGGATATATTCCCCCTCGAGATTATAGAACAAAATGGAATAATATACTTATATAATATATTATATTTTGTAAAGAGGGAGGATATCCCCGTCCGAAAAATGTTTCTGGGTTCACCCCTGGATGGGAATACTCTCTTAAACTACCCTCTTCTTTTAGAAGGAAACTGATGGTTCAGTTTGAGTTGGGAAACATTTAATGAGTAGAATTAATTTTGAGAATGGCAGCCAGTTACACGAAAGTCCAATTAAATTTAACTACCGTAGAATACTGTTATCTAACAGAATCAATGCAATGAGAACCAATGAACGCATCGAACGATGCAATGACGTCATTTTACGGTGGTTAATTGGATTTTTGTGCAACTGGCCTTAATCTATAAAAAAGACAATACTCTATGTAATGATCGTTGATCTTATCAAATATCCATAAAAAATTTCTTTCTACACTCAGATTTATTTAATTTAACGCTTGGCATTAGTTAGGTAGATAAATAGATAAATAGGGTATTATGTCTTTGCATCTTACTCTACGGTCATCAGCAATGTCAAGAAATGATATTTCTCTATCTATCTATCTAATGCCAAGCGTCAAATTAAAGAATCTAAGCGTATGTAATTTTGGTAATAATATTACATAAACAAAGATGAATGTAATAATAGAGATAAAATTATTATTCTGGTAAAATAAGATTCGACATTTGTATGATGAATATTCTAATTACCCCTTCAAATTATAATATCTTTATGAATTATGTCATTCTGGTTTTGATTATTGTCACGATGAGTAATGTAATCAATATGATCAATTTGAATAGTAGTCATTATTTGTCACTGATAAATAATCTCTGAACAATTGATGTATAATACCATAGCCCCCTTTAAACTACATGGCCGCGGCCTTCAATGTGACAACCTCGCAGTCCCGGCTGGTTTCATTATAAAATCATACTTATAAAAAACACTACAAACACATGACTTATAAAACACATGACCGATTTGTATTGCTCATGCAAGCCGATGCAGCGACGTTGTCACATTGAAGGCCGCGGCCATGTAGTTTAAAGGGGGCTATGATAATACAGATTCTAGACTAAAATTCTATCCTTGAAATATGTTTGAGCCTCCTTGGCATATATGTCCCTCCTTCAGGGGCGTCATTTGGGGAGGGCAGGGGGGGGCATTTGCCCCCCCCTGATTCCTGGGTTACAGAAAATATTCTGTACTAGCTAATGTACAAATAAGCATTTAGACCGGTAAAATGTTAAAAGCGACAGAGTAAAAATCTTTGTATTCTTGTAATTAAAAAAAAATAATTTATCACACTATTTAACTACTATTAACACTCTTCAAACATTACCAGAATATTACTATGATTCTGTCTGTTGTCAATAATAATATTGTCGTTTTGCATTAATTTTCTGCTTATATTTAAGGAAATTTTACTCATAATTTTGTTTTAATTCAAAGTGCATTTGACATTTAAAAAAGGCTTAAAACCCTCTTTTTGGTTTCAAAAGTGCCCAATTTTCCGGGGGAGGACCCCCGGACCCCCCTCTTTGGTGGAGGGTATTCCATACCCCCCACACCCTCCACCCCCGGGTCTTTGCCCCCCCCAAGGTTTTGGTGAAATGACGCCACTGCCCTCCTTGGTATAATATATAGACAATCTTTGTGCAAAATTTCAGCTTCATAAGTCAAGTATTTCAGGCGTGATGGACCTAAAGACACTCAGACAGATACCCTCTCATTTTTATAATAGTAAAGATTATCGACCGAATAAATGAATATGAATTAAAATATGAAATATATGAATTTGAATTATGAATAATGGAGTTATTAAAACCTGATAAAAACTGGAAAAGAATGAATAAAACTCAAAGAATCCAGTAAACAGTTCAATCGCGGACAGTAGAAAGAAAATGCGATAGAGTTGCGTGAGCGATGGAGGGGGTAGACATGGCGCGTAGTTAGACTAGAGCGTCGTCTCACCCGCCACTTTGTTGAGAAGCGTCGGGACGCTTTGTAAGTTAAGTCAGAGTCGCCAGGGTAGCGGAAGACTCAACATTCCAACTCCAACCCGGATACAAAAATAAAATCTTTTTGTGTAAGTGCTCGAGACGGCATACATCTAAACGCCAGCATCTTTCTTACTCTCTCTCTCTTTCACTATTTCTATCTCTGTCTCTCTCTCTCACTGTGTGATAACGACGAAAAAATATTGTGCTTTGAAAAATTTTCCGAAAAGTGCTTCAATCTAACAAAAAACGTGTGTGTGTTAAAAACCGTCCGGGCTGTAAAACCGTGAGTAGAATCCAGTTTTTACATCAATTTTGTAGGGAGTGGTTGGTATATTTCATTCAGAAATCAAGTGTGTTTTGGACTACGGTTATTCGTCAGTAATTTTTTGATGGATTTCCCCCACAAATTAATGTCAAATTTATTGTAGAATCAAATTTTCTTCTTCAATAAGGAAGTGGTTGATTATTATCAATAGTGTGTTTTACGGTTGGCTGGTATCATCGAAGATAACATTTCTCATTTTAAGCTTCTGCCACAAAATTGACGATAATTTTATTGTAAAATCCGATTTTCTTCTTCAATAAAATGGTTGATTACTAGAGTATTATAATTCAAGACCAAGTGTGGTTGAGGCGGACTATGGTTTACTGGTTACTCGTGAGTTAGATCAAGTTTCTCATGAAATGTTCTTTAAAAATTGATTTTGGTTGATGAAAGACAGTGTTTGTTCAATGCTAAGTGACAATTTTCAAGTGATTTGAGAAGGATAGTTCTTAATCTCCTTAAAAATATCCATTTATCTATTAATAGCTCATAGGATTAAAACTCGCCAAAAACGTCATCTATGGATTATAATGTCATCATAATTTCAAATAATGGATGAAGTCACACTCATTTTAGAGTTCAAAACGTCATTCACTCCTGATTTTGATCGATATTTAAAATAAATGGTGCTTTAGTTTAGTTTATAGGTCACGACAGTAGAGTAACTGATAAAGTAAAATACAGACTGATTTGTGGAATATTTAAACAATAGAGTTAATGAGTTTTAGAATTCGATAGATTTCAAGTAGCAGGATGAAAGGAATTTGAAAAATATATTGATGAATCACTAAATCACAATAAATTTCTCATCATAATTTCTTTGAAGTCTGCTTCTTCAAGTTCAAAGGTGGAAATGGATTATATTTAGATAGTAGTTAATTTTCTGAGCTACAAAGTGAAAATCTAATATCAATTTTCATGAATTCATAAGTTATTTTGAAATAACACCTCTTTGGGATGTAGTGAGCAGTACGGGGGTGCTCCAAATGTAATTTGATACCAGGCTAGTATGTTCGTTTTTACTGCTATCCGCACAGAGACGTAATATTCGTACGACTCTTTTTAATGGTGGGAGATCCTGACGAATAGAGACGTTGAATAAAATAAACTGAGAAACCAATAATCCTCATGAAATGAATAAATGAATGAAGAAATAAATAATTAAATAAATTTATTCTTCTTTCATAATTCAGACAATACAAAAACGTTAATAGATAATAGACAATAGATAAACGTTATGCTACGATATTATTGGAGTTTGTCTTCCGATTCTATATATAATTATGTTGAAGGATTTATTAATTTTCTGTAATGGAATCTTATATCAATGTTACCTACAAATTATCTACATTTATCAATTATTAGGCCTATTCTATTGTATTTATCAATATGGCATTTTTAAGCAGAGTTTGACTTACAAAATCTCTTCGTGATTTCTATAATTGAATTTTACATTAATGTTACCTACAATTCATTTCCATTCATCAAGTAGGCCTATTCTTTTGTACTTATCAATATGGCATTTTCAAGCAGAGTTTGAGTTCCAAAATCTCTTCGTGATTTCCAAATCTACTTTCCTCTTCGTATGTTTGGAGTCGTACTAATGATAAGCTTTGAAGTCAAAGTCATTTGTAGGGCAAATAATGACACTTATTTTACTACACTCCCTAATTATTGCCTTTTTACTCCCCAATTAGATTGATAGGTGTATAATTTCACTCCAAAATTAACTGAGGGATCCATCTTGATAGGCTACTCACAAATGTTAGTTTATGACCTCAAAGTCCATTATGGCATTACGGGGTTCTAGCAACCCTTTCACATTCAATTTTTTCTCCCATCATAATATTTTGTTCCTGTATCATATTTACTGTTACATTTACAAAATTTACAAAATCATCTTCTGCCTTCTTCATATTGTTTCTGAAATTTTCTTTCGTTTACTCTATTTTTGTTATCTCGTAGTTCCTATTATTTCATTGAACTATTTAATTACATTATTTCTCTACATTATTAATGATAATGTAGAATTATAAATTTAATAATATTCATTGCAACTCTCTTGCCCGTGGAATGCTATCGAGAATATATTTTCGACTCTCATTTGGCAAGTGATCTCAGAGTCTAATGTCTTTTGGCTAGAATCGATACGTTTAACATTGGATATTATTAGCTGCAGCTCAGGCTATCATGTAGATCAGACCTTGTTTTCAATGAAGTTGAAACAATTTAGTACAACGCAATTTCGTTTGGAAATGTATGTAGTAGATGATATGATATCCAAAACAAATCAATCAACAGTTTTGACTGATTTCAACTGGGAATGCTATTTTCGAAAACTACTTATTTCACTCGTACGACGTTTCAAAGGTCTCATTTTTCATTTTTGAGTTTCGAAAGTTTCACGTTTCATTTTCGCTCTAAATAGTTACTTCATATTTGAAGAATTGGTAGTATAACATTTTGTTAAAATATGTTTTATTATTGATCATGTCTCCAGACAGTAACTCTATATTTGAAGAATTGGTAGGCTAACATTACGTTAAAATATGTTCTATTATTGATTATGTCTTTATCAATAATAAGCTCAACATTTTCTTCCCATCTATCTCATTCAATTCTCGATTAATTCGATTCATTTATTAACTACAAAAACAAATCATCATAACTTCTATGATTTGAAAGAGAAAGACAACAGGCTCAGCTCAAATTATTCCACTTCCGAATAAATATTAGAGAATGATTCCTAGAATTTTGTTTTGTTCATCAAAAGTCCTGAAAAACTCGCATCTTGTTTATACTCACTAAAGCCTGGAAAATTGGAATCCACATGGAATATTGTCTAAATAAAGATAGGTCATTTTAAAAACTCCCTAAATATTCTTTGCAAAAGACCTGGAAATTTGAGGTGGAAATAGCCATACTAATCAACTCACAAACATGGCACTCTCTTTAGCCTAATTGTATCTCAACATTTCAATATTACGTTATTTCACGTTCGATCCAATTTTAATTCTTCGAGGTATTATTTGTTGATAGGTTAGAAAAACTTATTATCGTGACACATTATCAATATTACTTCAACTGGAGATATTATTGACCTCAATCTTGTCTCATCTAAACTGAAGAAACAAAACTTTCCACAAAGGTTCATATGCACCATCTGCGTTTAGACAAGTTCAATAAACTTAGTTTAATAACCGTGTGAGTTGTAGATAGAAAGTTTATATTTTATTTTATTTATATTTATATCTATTCAAACCTTTGAATAACAAAGGTAGACAATTAAACATTCTAGAGGCTCTGAGAACAACCAGGGTAACTAGGAATGATCCAAATTACAGTTTAAATGACCAGATTCATTTCAACCAGTACAATACCACAAATCTAGTTTTATCATAAGTCTAAGTTTGTTTGTCATTGAATTTTCTTGCTATTTTCATTCCACATGGCTCTCTCCAAGCATTCCTATACATTTCATTTGCTGTAAATATCAATTACCTTTCTTTACTATGTTAGTTGTTTGAACCGCCATTGCTGTGATGTTTGTAGAAACCGCCCATTGTGGGAGGAGCTTATCTAGGCCAATGGCAGTCGTTCACCTTCATAGGCCATTCAACTGCCAATCACAGCGCTCGCTTACGAGTATAAACTCTGCTACACTTTACTTCAGTTATAGTTTAACAGAGATTGATAATGATGTAACAACCAAAACTGCAGTATCTTGTTGTTTTATTAAATATGTGGTTTTGACAACATCAAGAGTCTTCCTATTCAGGATTTATAGTTTTCAACTCTATAATCAAAATACATTATTATCAATAACTCAAAATTGAAATCCATAATACCAACTCTAAAGCTCATTCCATCAACTGAAATACTTTTTCAAATGAATGATATCTACGAGTAGTTCGAGTTTCAATCGTACAGTTTTGCCTTGATTTTTTTTTCTAGGGATGATCCCTACATTAGTTTTAAGCTTGTGAGTGGGTAATGGGGAGGATGATGATGATGAGAGATGAATGAACCTACAGCTTTAGGTGGGTTCCGAAGCACCGGGAAGCGATTTTGAAGCTCATAAATTTTTGTATTTAGAGGAGCCGGTCACCGTTACAACGGTAGTGGTAGGCGCTGTCTCTTATCTAATCTCACCGATTAGACTCGCCTTTGCCACTGGGACCAACCGCTTCCCTAAATTTGAATTATAATTATTGTTTCAAATTCTAATTTCGATACTAAAGTTTAGCAGCGCTCAGCACAGAAGATTTTAGCAACAGTTTAGACTCTGAAGCAGCCAGCAGAACTTACTTTCTGATGGCTGCTAGCCTTGCTTGGCACAGTTTCTATTCTGAAAAAAAAAGAAGAAGAAGAAGAAGAAGAAGAAGAAGAAGAAGAAGAAGAAGAAGAAGAAGAAGAGGAAGAAGAAGAAGAAGAAGAAGAAGAAGAAGAAGAAGAAGAAGAAGAAGAAGAAGAAGAAGAAGAAGAAGAAGAAGAAGAAGAAGAAGAAGAAGTCAGAGTCTGAAAAAATCTCGCAGCCAGCCTAGACTGGGATTTAGAGCATCCAAAAATAGGTAAGCGCTACCGACCATCCAGATTTTACAACATTGAAATGACGATAAAAAGCAGCGAACGCGTCTAGCTGGCCTCATATTATCATGTGAGTCTGTAGCTGTAGAGCGTGTAGTCTATCCAGCGCCGTATACAAAGCATCAATAAATAACAAAAACGCATCAAATTGTTGAATCAAATCCCCCCACATGATGGGGACCCACAGTATTGTCTCGGAAAAAGTATAGGTTTGGAAATAACGGAGTTCATGAGAAGTGAATGGCAATAAAATGTTTTCAAAGCCTCAATTGAGGAACAGATCACCAGGGAAATATCATCTGTCTGTCTTGGATTAGAATAGGTTAGAAAATATGTAATAGAATAGAGTAACTTTATTTATGTAACATTACAATTAGGCCTATACAGTTCGTAGGCAACATTACATTAAATTTAGCATCACAAAGAATTCTAAGGCTAGGCGTACACCGGTTAGTCAAGACAAGACAAGACGAGATTAGTCTCGTTTAGTCACAGTACTTCACATAGTTGCTTATGAAGCAACACACACCGATTAGTCATTGCATCGGTGTGTGCTGCTTCATAAGCAACTATGTGAATTACTGTGAAAACGTGACTAATCTCGTCTTGTCTTGTCTTGACTAACCGGTGTACACCTAGCCTTAGAGTTCCTTGAAAAATATGGCAATGAAATGTTTTCAAAACTTGAATTAAGGAGTAGCCTAGATCAATAGGGGAAATATCTGTCTGTCTTGGGTAAGAATAGGTTGGGAAATCATGGAGATTCATGACAATGAATGGTTCGGAAATCTCGGAGGTTCTTGAGAAATGAATTGCGATGAAAATTTTCAAAGTCTCAATTGAGGAATCAAGCACCAGGAAAATACCTGTTTACGGTGATCAAACTTTGATTGACGCTTGAATTTCCGCTACTAATGTTGAGAGAATTGATCTTTGATTAACCTTAATTTTCTACGGTGATCAAACAAAAGTATTTTATTTTTATTCTAAGTCCTCAATTTTGTTGTTGTTCAAAGGTCTTGTTGTTCAAATTTTTAGAGAATTGATCAATGATTAACCTTTATTTTTTTACTGCGATCAAACATTGATTGATGCAACTCTCCGCCAACTTAGTTTAATTTATAAGTTTTGCCTAATCTGTTGCTATTAGCATGTAAATTGAACTACGTTAGGTACTACCAGAGAGTATTATTTTAAGAAAAAATATTTTACTTCTATTCTCTGTGGTTTCAGACAATTACACTGTCTTTGCTTGAAATTATCAGAGCCAGATCAAAAATTATAATCAATGTCTTATCACTGATTTTTGAAGTTAACTCTAATATCTATTGAAATTTCACTGTCTTATATTGTCTCCTTTTTGAAGTTATCTCTAATTTCTATACAAATTTCACTGTTTTCTGATCATTGGAATGATTTGTTTTCTGGGCTTATAGATGTTACCTAGGTTTTGCTTGAAATTATCAAATCCCGATCAATCAATGTACAGTCTAATCTAACATTTTCAAACACATTTCAATGTTTTCTAATAATTTAAATGATTATTTTTTCTCGTTTTACAGCCTTCTTCCTAATCAAAGATGTCGGACGATGAAGAAGTGTACTCGTGAGTATTGATTAAATAATTAAATAAAATAAAATTTATAATAAATTGTCATTTTTAACAGTTTTGATCCAAACTTTCATGCGTCATATATCTATTTTTTCTTTATTTATTTTTCCAATGCCCATCAACCTTCTATGACTATCACTCTTACAATCTGTCATAACTCTATCCATTTTTCCTCTATTCCTCTTGGAATTTGAAAATTTCTTTATTTTTCAAGTTCCATGTAACTTATATCTTGGTTTTTCAAATTGAAATCAAATTTAATTCTTGAAATCAATCAATTCATCTCTTGCTCGTATTAAGTTCATTAACAACTTCTTTTCCATGTAACAATATTTCAAAACTTTCTTTCTTTTTATCCGATTTAAAATTGCTATTCTCAAAATAGATTCATTTTTGCTTGTCCAACATCTTTCATGGCTCTCTCATGGTATTTCTTTCATCTTTTATTCTTATTAGACTATTTTGCCTTCTAATCTACTATGCAATGCTAACATTGTATCATTATTTAATTGTCATTCTCTTTATTTTATTATTACTCAAAATCTTCACGCAATCTTTACTTCTTATACCGTCACTAACTTTTCTTGTTACTTTAATTTTTGCTTCTTCATAAAATTCTATTTCTTCTGCTTCACTATCATATTATTTATTTTGCATTCTCCATTTTGTATTAACGCCTCAATTTTTATTGGCTACATTCTTTTTATTATCATTATATTTACTCTCATATTATTTTTACTTTTATTTCGCCTGTCATTTCATTCTCCATTTTATTTTGCTTGTCTTTCATCTTATTCTTCATTTTATTTTTCAGTCTTTTCTTATTACATTAATCTGTCTAGCTTATTAAGATATTACAAATAAGCGCTCGATTCAATTGTATTTAATCTTCAAGAAAACCTACAGCAAGTGATAAGTAATGAATATTATTGCTTCTATCTCGAATGTTCTTCCATCACTTATATCAGGAATGCTTCTTGTATGAATAATTATTATATTTTAATTAAAATTGTTATTGCTACCAAAGTATTCTTGAAACTTTGCTCCAAAAAATTGATTCCTATGATTGGTAGTTATTTGTAAAGCATGGCATTTTGTAGCATAGTAGCATATTGGTCGTATTATTCCATATTCAATGTATTTTTCGATTTCCATTATATTACTCTCCTTCTCCCCAAAGTTTTACTAGTCTACTAAATATTCTTCCATTTATTTGTGAATTATTCTAGATTTGTTGGTCCCTATATTGCATCATTCTCTTTTTTGCATCTTCTTTATGAAACTCTATGCCTGTGTTATCGTACTGTATATTATTGGAATTTATTATATTGTAGATTGATTATCTCTGATACTGTATATTGTTTTATTACATTGTAGATTGATTTACATCCAACAACTATTATTATTCATGTAAAAAATATTTGATAGTAGAATATTCTCTTTAGCTTGTTTGTATTTTTCTCAGTATTTTGTCAACTAATGCATGTTGTAATCTTTGTTTTCCAGTGAGTCTGAGGAAGAAACGTAAGTTGAACAGAATTTCAAAGAATAACATTAGTTTATGTTCGTGTTCATTAGTTCATATGTTCATTAGTTATATGTTTATTCGTTTATTTTAATGATTATTACACTACTACAGATTATTACTCAAAACCTTACCAAGGCCTTATATTTCTAATATTAAGGTCCGTATGCAACATCTTCGTTTAGACCAAGTCTTACAAATCAAAGTTTAAACTATGAATTTCAGTTTCAAACACGTTTAAACGGTGGGGTTATAGTTTAAACCAAGTACAAACTACGATTTTCAGGCTTAGTTTAAACGAAGATGGTTGATACCGGCCTATGCAGTCTATCAATAAATGATTCCATTATTCAACTTAATTCAATTATTTCAGAATTTTCAGATCTTTGTGTTTTTATAACTTGATAAACAACATTGCTATAACGATAATAGTAACAATTCAATCATAATAATCAAGAAAGTAATCGATATTCTATATTTTTTCTATATTTTCAACATGTTGGCTTTCATTGAGATTTTAATAGCTGCAATAATGTGACAGTAATACATAATTATGAATTGATAAAGCTGTAAATAAAACTGTGAATAATATTCAATCAACATAATATAATATTTGATCAATACAATTTTAAAACAAGTAAAATCATTATAATATAAGGTGATTGAATAGGTCACTACAATTCTCTCAATGAAACAAAATTGTAACTATAGTCTGAGAAAAATGTCTTCTAACACAGAGCTAGGTTCCATCTCCCTCATTCTCAATCGAAATTAGAGGTATAATAGAACCTCTAGCTCTGTTTTTACAACAATGTTGGAAGAAATTTCTTTCTGTGTTGCATCAACAGAAATATTTTCATTACTTTTCAAATTATGATGACACTATCTTATATTTTAATATTTCATTATAATAACTAATATTAATCCATTTTTCTGCTATTATAGGAGGTAGGTAGAGAATACCAGAAAGCAAATAAATAGCGAGTTCTGTAAGATTTATTATTGTTTTGCCTGCATTTCTTTGCAAATTGGCATCGAACCCTGCATTTGACTCAAAGTTTGGATTTACCCCAGAGGTGTTCCCTGAATATTCTTACCTTCATTGTAGATTTTTATGAGAAATGGTTTTCAAATATTGATTTTACCGCATTGATTGACTGTCAATTGTATGTATTATAGATTACAATAACTTTCAATTAATGTAGTATATATTCAATTCGATGTAAATTCATTCACAGAGTGTACATTATATTAATAAAATTTTGAAGAAATTTGAATCAATGCAATTAAATTCATGCTAGACTCAATCTAAGCATGAACTTATTCGATTCAATGAAACTTTTGAAGACCATTTCCCAGATTTTTTAATTGATCACCTTTGAAACCTTCAAATAAACCCTGATCATCTTTTAATTGGATTTTAGAACCCACATTATTCCCAGTACTATATTTGCTATCACCTGTACAATTTTCCAATTTTTTTTCAATTAAACCAAACTTCTCCACCATATTATATTGATCTGTTGAATCCATTTTTGTATTATCTTGCTTTTTGTTTGTAGTATTTGTATTTTTATACTGATTTTTGTTGTTTTCTTCTTTTTTCCCAATTTTTGATACCGCAATGTACAGTCAGCCAGAGCCAGAGCCAGTTAAGAAGACAGAGTAAGTTTTGGGAAAATTTTGGAACATTTTTTGTGATACGTTCAGTTTTTAAAGATTTCAGTTTTTCTTTTCTGTGGCGATAACAAAAACATACTTCATAAATCATTTTTGGCCAGTTTACATTAATTTCTGCTTCAGTTTCATTTACATAACTTACTATCGCGGATAAGTATAATATAAATTTATAATTCATAATTCAGTAAATATAATAATGAATAATTTATTCAGAATAAGCTTGAATCTTTCCGTCAACGTTTCTATTAGAATAAGGTTAAGTTATTACACTATGCGTAAAAATGATTAGTTATCCCGTATTTAAAAAAATGATATCACAAATCATCCTATACTACAGGACCTATTTTAGTTTTAAAAAGTGAAAATTTAATCTAGTAAACTAGAAATGTATTATCTTCTAGTGAGAAGCAGATTCTTTATATTATGATTAATGATTAAATAATTTAGTGAAATTAGAGCTCCGTTGATTTTATCAAACAATTTAAATCGATCAAATATTACTATAACAATAAAAAACTACATCGGAAAATGAATAGGACGGGAGTTGAGAACCAATATGAAAACAAACAATCCATAACAGCAACATCATCAGTATTTCATAGCATAAATTTCAAAAGCATAAATTACATAAAATACCATAAAACAGGAAATTTTGCAATACTAATAATGCTTAATGAGACTGGCCAACATACACAACATTTTTTCTACTCACAATAATTTTTATGTCAATTTTTGTTTTAAATTCTCATTCCATTTTCTCTGTCTGTTTTTTTTACTATTCAATCTGCAATGATTGTCTCAAATTTCTCATCTTTTCGGGGAGAATTGAGGGGAAGGGGTCATGTTAAATCATTCTCACTTTTGGGTGAAACGTTAAATTAGAACAAAAAATTCATATTTTTTACTAACCTTATTTCATACCATATGCCTGCTTCATTGGTTTTTTCTATTTATATATTTTGTTATTCTCTTTGTTGATTTAATTTGAGAAAGGATCTTGTCTGGAGTGTTGCATTGCTCTTTCTCAATTAATAAACTTCAATGTTTTATGATAAATCAAACAAATTTATTTTTTGTAATCTATGGTTGTATTTTTTATGGTTTATTTTGACTTCTATAAAGATCCATTACCTACCGTACTTTCCATAGAAATGAGCTCTGCTGAAATACTTCTTCCCCTTCAAAACTGGTGGTTGGATTATTTAAAATATCATGATAATATTCTTCATGAAAAAGATCACTTTTCGACTATAAGAATCATTAGCTGTGTTGATGAAGTTACGTTAATTGCATGAGTAATCCATTTTTTCATAATTTCCTTTCATAAGTTGCATGTATTTATGAATTTTCTCTTTGTTTGATTGTCGATATAAACTGTAAGTAGCTCTAAAATTCAATTATTTAAGACTCTTAACAGGTACTATATATTTGAGTTCATTGGAATTTATAAAAATATCCAGCAGTATAGTTCTATCTTTATTTGCATCGAATGTTTATGATGGGCTCTTGTGAATCTTTTTACATCATTTTATTCTAGTAAGATGGTTTTTTTTTTCATTTTAAATCTCTATCACTACCTATTTATATTAGACCTATTTATATTCATATATAACTTATGTTTTTTCTGTTATAGTACCAATCTACTAAGATAACTCAATCTAAAGTTTTACAGTAGCTATTTAATCAAGACATGGGAGGTTATTGAAAATTGATCAATAATTTATTTGATTTGCTACAGAAGTTTTTTATTGGTAGAACTAATTATTTCACTATTGTTCTCCAAATCACAATTTTTTCAATGTAAATATGCTTCTAATTATTATATTATAATAAGTACAGAATAATAAAATAATGTTTGCATTGTGAGTTCTATAGGATTACAAGTTAAGAGTTTGTATATGTTTATATATTCTTGATACTATCAAAGGCAACAAAATATTAAAGAATATTGTCTTTGATAATATTATTGTGTACTTGAAGTATTATATTAGTAGATACTCGCTTCAGATTCAATACAAACTCATATCTACTCTTCATACAGTAATAATGTACCGTATTCACAATAAAATATTGAAGTATATTGTCTTTGATACGTACTTGAAGTATTACATTCCCTATGTCAGCACTTGGTCGATTTTGTATGCTGCATAACATGCTAACAATGCTTAAGAAGCATAATTATGCAGCATGCTGTGCAGCACACAAAAATCGACCAAGTGTGGACATAGGGCTTGGTAGAATCCTTGCTTCAGATTCAATACAAACTCTCATACCTACTTTTCATGCAGTATTTGTTTAAATCTAATAATGTAATATATTATAATAGGCCTCTAGCTTGACGCATTATTCTATCTCACTTCTTGGCCTATAAATTGAACACAAAGTTTTCTAATACCGTTAGTAGCCTATATCGTAGAGTGTTGATGACTAGCAGTAGAATAATTGGTGGATTAAATTATTTGATTGCGTAGAATTAGTTTAATAATTTGTTTATCGTAATTATTGATGTTTTGATATTTGATAATCACTAATCTAATGCTATCTTCTTTCTCTCTTTTAGGAGTAGGGCTTCAATAAAGTAAGTTCACTGCAAGAAGGCACACTCGCTACATGCTCGTAATACAAAACCAGATCGCTTCCATTTTGTGCTCGCGATCTGTGATCAAAACTGTTTTTTTATGTTCACAAATTTTGTGTTTTGATTTTTTCTTAATGAAAAGTTTTCAAAAGTAACGGTTTTTTGTGTGTGTACGTTCGTTTTTGTCAATTCACTGTCGGTATGAATTCGTCATTACTTTTTGTCCATCATACCAGCAATTTATTCGTGTACGTCTGTGAACAATAATTATTAATTGTTGATTTTCCGTGGCATAATTTTTGCGCGACGAGAACATAAAACATCTTGTTTTATCAGTCACACCGGAATAAAAACGCGATTCAGAGTTTCTCGTACAGCCGTTTCAAAAAACATTCTTTCTTTCCTATAAGCTGACACAATATTCTAATAAATAAATAACGTATTCCCACTATAATCTTCAAAGTTATCAAACATTTTTTATGTAATTAACATACCGTGAATCAACATACATAAACGACAACGTTGTTTAAGAGCATTATACAAAGATATGATAATATCTTTATGATAATATGATATGAACAAAGATGTGATAATAATTTCCAATATTCCTTAATTTCAATGCAATCGATAATTGATTTTCACAAGAGCTATTTTTCCGAAATCTTAGCTCGTGTCAAATAAGGTCCCCAGATTTACAAGGAATTAATTTGTATGAATTTTCATTCTTCAAATTCATATCTCATCTAAAGTACCGTAATGATGAAATATTATTTCTATATTTCTATGTTTCTATGTATTTTACTAAGACTTCCTACGAAATTGAATTGTTACATTTTTCAAAATCTACGAGAGACATAAAACAAAGCTCCATCAAATTAGCCTATAGATGGAAAGACGTTTCTTTCTTGACGCATTTTCTACGTCTATGTTCTCTGTGCTTCCTAATAGTTTTCACTGAAGCTCAATTTCAATAATATTATTGTTTACGTAACAGTGTTTTCCAAATTGGTTGGTTTCTAATGATTTGATGTACTTTTTTCTTTTATAATCTGCCAGCAGCTTCGAAACGCGCCATCTACTCAAACAAAAATTAGCTTCAGCATAATAATATATCTTGAAAAAATAATGAATTGAAACATTTCGCTTAACATTCATGGAGAATTCAAAATTTCGTTCATTCTCGCTTATCAAAATTTTGTGCTAATTGCATGTCGAAATTCATCATCCCGTAGAAGATTTTCATGGTAAATATTTTCATCGCCGAGCATTGTTGAGTCGCAAGATTTTCGTGAATTAATTAACAGAAATTTCATTAAACTTTTCACATAACTTACGCTATTGCCTGCTTGGAGACATTGCAATTAATCGCAAACTAAACGACAGAAATTAATTAGAAGAACGAGTTTCATAGTACAACACTTTAGAACAAAGATACATATATTTAGAAAAAGGAGAGATCTAATCGCTTCTACCAATATTAATACAGTTGCAGCCGAGTTTTAGTCATCTTTGTAGAAAATAACACTGTGAACTGTTCTAGAAATCTATTCATTCGATATTTAATCGATATTGAAATTGAAGATTGATTGAAACACCACCATTATTTATCCTATTCTATTATATTTGTAAATATGTACGAAGAGACCTTAATTTGTAAATTATATATAACAATAAAAGTAGCAAGAATTAGTAATGTTGATTGTTAAAAGAATGTTCTTGGAATAAGAAACGCATCGTAATTTTATAATCTAAGCATGATTTATGGCATCTATTCAAATTCTCAAATCGATTTTCAAAATTAATTACGGTAAGTAACTTATAATTTATTGATGAGACGCATACCTCATACGATGGAAAATCAAGCTACAGTATACATAGAAATAATAATATGATAGTGAAGCTAGAACATGAATATAGGCCTAATTTATAGCGGTATCAATTTGAAGTCTTGCAAACTATTTAAGGAAGTCAAGACTGAATAATTAGTATAATTTTTTATATTACATGAAAAAGTACTGTACTGAAAGAATCTTGATAATTATTACGTACCGGTAACAAAAAAGTCAAAATTTATGTTGGGTATTATCTTATCTGAATTAGAGTGTATTTACTTAATTATTTATTGGATTCGCTTAAAATTTTTCAGGGGTGGAGGTGATGATCCTGAATTTGTTAAGGTAAGAAACCTTTTTTGACGCTATTCCTAGAGATATTTATCACAATATTGATAAAAATCATCTTATTCTTAATAGTTAACAACTTACTGTTATTCTAAATTCACAATAAATACAATCCACATAATATGGTCAATTGGATATGATTGTTTCTTAATGGCACAATTGTTTCTAATACACTTCACAAAATACAATCCACAGTTATTGGATACGATGGTTTCTTGAAAACCACTTAAAAAGATGATTTGCAGAAAATTCTGAGTAGCTTGGAAATGTAGCCAAGAGTTAAGACTTCCTAAAATTCAAAATCGGTCGAAACATTAAACTCTGAGTCACTTTATCAATTTTACTCTTTATTATTTCCACAAATATGAAAGTGAGAAATGTGAAAAAGAATGTTATTGTGCAAAAACATTGAAAGCAAAATTAATTCGAAGTTAAGTACGTCCCAATCCAAAAATCTATTTTCGAATTGGACTTATTAGTTTTTGAAAAACTTATACCAGTACATTTGATCCAGAATGAAATTAAGTAAGTAATAGATTACAAAAGTACATACATTTACATATATTCTAAGAATGCCGAGAGATTAGAAATAATAGAAGATTAGTCTTGTAGAATGTAACTTTTTGAACTTTTGATACGGTATCATACTTCTGTTAATAATTTCAACACATCATTTCCATTCATTCTTTAGTTCATTTGATTCCAATATGTTCTCTCATTCATTAGTAGCCTTTTAGAGTCCGAGAGATTTATCATTAATTATGCTTTGTTGAACAATCATGTAGAATGTGGCCTGAAGCTTCGATATACAGTAGTACCTCTTTAATCATTCTGGTATTCATTCTTCAGTTCACTTCATTTCAATTTATTCTCTCATTAATTGTGTTTTACTGTCCGAGGGATTAATTTATTGATACCTTACTAGGTTGAACTATCTTGTGATAAACTGAAACCTTGTGGAAGATTTTTTAAATTCATTATTCTTACTATCAATTCTTCAGTTCAATTGATTTTAATTTGTTCTGTTTTTTTACTGTGTTTTAGCGTCAGGAAGCCAAGTCATCAGCTCTCGATGAACAGCTGAAAGAATACATCGCTGAGTGGCGCAAACAGAGAGCAAAAGAAGAAGATGATCTCAAAAAGCTCAAGGAGAAACAGGCTAAGCGCAAGGTAAAGAATAGAAAGTATAGAAAAGAGAATAGGAATCTTATCAAGTTATTCAATATGTATACAAAATAATTCACGTCAACTCTCTCATGAGAATGGATACATTTAAATGGCAGTATTGCTATCTAATTTCCAACAAAAATTACAACAACAACTCTGAATAAAATATAAATTTTCTCAATTTGTTGTTTAATTCTGTTTGTTTTTCAATTTTATTCACTTGTATTTCATTGTCTTCTTTGCTCTTTTCAGGTCATGCGAGCGGAAGAAGAGAAGAAAATGGCCGAACGCAAGAAGCAAGAAGAAGAGCGCAGGGTAAAGGAGATCGAAGAGAAGAAACAGAGAGACATGGAAGAGAAGAGAAAGCGTTTGGAAGAAGCTGAAAAGAAGAGACAGACAATGATGGCCGCTCTCAAGGTAATTTCGTATTGGAATTTATCAGAATTCTCACCTTTTTATCATACCATCATTAAGTTTTAACTGAGAATTTTATTTTTGTTTTGAAATCTGTGTTTTTCCTCTATCAATTAAGACCTTAGAAGATATGCGAAATGCGAAAAATATAAATAATTATACTATATTTATGGAGTGCTTGTGATTGAGAGTGCAATTCGGAAAACTTATATTTTCAGGAGACCCATTTCAAAGTTCTACTCTGTAATTGATTTCTTCTTTGAAATAACAAACTATCAACTTTGTAAATGTGTTGGTAATGTGTGTTCCCTTCATGTTCAGAACAAAACTAAGCTGAATTGAATTGAATTTGAATTTGAATTGAATTTTATTAGATTCGAAAAACAAATATAAGCATACAATTGTACAGATACAAAGCATACACTCGAGGTAAAATATGAATTATGAAATAAGGAATCAACTCTCACATGAATCGCAAGGTTGTTTGTGAGATTGAGAGATACAATATATTTACTACAAAAAACCATACGAATGAATGAATGAATTTTAGTAATTAGGCTATCAATTTGTAATTGATTGTAATAGAGGCGTTTTCTGTTTTCAGGACCAGAGCAAATCAAAAGGACCCAACTTCACCGTGAACAAGAAAACAGACGTGAGTATCATACTACATGATTTATTGTAGCCTAGATTCCATAAATTTAAAATTTATCACTGTTTATTCACAATTTAGTCACAAAAATGTATTCATGATACAAAAAACATTTCTTCATTAAACATGAAACATTTATTCATGATACAAGAATCATTCCTTAATTACAAGAAACATTTCTACATGAAACAAAATACTTCTCTTTAAATCATTTAGGGCCGGTTTATGAGCTCGGGATTTAGCTAAGTCCTAGACTAAAACGGGTGGCCTCCGTAGCATCGACAAACGTTAGCCTCGAAACTATGTACTAAAGGCTCTCTATGCTGTTAACCCACTATGCTGTCGAGACAAACGTTTGTCGATGCTATGATAGCCGCCCGTTTTAGTCTAGGACTTGGCTAAATCCCGAGATCATGAACCGGCCCTTATTAATTTATTCATTTATTGGCAACATACATTACAATGTGGGAAGAATCAACAGACATTTGTCCAAAACTGCTTCTTTCCCAAATTTTGATAAATAGTCCAGAGGTTATGTTGTTGATTATCTAACAAGTTCCTCGTCTAAAACATCTTATCAAGTTCCTCGATTCCTTTTTTCATCTCTGTTTCTTTGTTGTCAACATTTATTCAATAATCATTCCATGATGCTTCTCAATTCATCTTATTCTGATTATTTCCTTGATTTTCGCAGTTGAACATGACCTCAGCTCAAATGGAACGGAACAAGACCAAGGAGCAATTGGAGGAGGAGAAGAAGATCTCTCTCAGCTTCCGCATCAAGCCGCTGGCCATTGAGAACATGAGCATCAACGCCCTCCGCGCCAAGGCCCAGGAGCTGTGGGACTGCATTGTCAAACTGGAAACTGAGAAGTACGACTTGGAGGAACGCCAGAAGAGACAGGACTATGATGTGAGTATCACCACTAACTAGAGATGAATAGTCAACTACCACAAACTACATAGTGATAAATAGAAAATTACCTCAAACTAGTGATAGATAGAAAGCTAGCTCAAGCTACAGATAAATAGAAAATTACATGAAACTGCAGATAAATAGAAAATTACCTCGAACTAGAGAATGATAGAAGACTAGGTACCACAAACTAGTTATAGATAGGAAATTACCACAAACTAAATTATACCTAGTCAAATTCAACAGTTTCAATTGAATAGAGTTTAATACTACTGTAGCAGCTAAATCTAACTAAAATATACCATAGTTACAGAAAATACAACACTATTTTTTTAAGAAGCTTTATGAAATCTCTCCACCAAAGGCAAAGCCTGTGTGTGGAAGAGGGTTTTGACGTTTATTGGCTAACGTTGGATTGTTCTCGTACTTGCTTCTAACGAATTCCTGAATAAACCAGATGATAATATTGGAAAATATTTAGAGACCAACGTGAACTATCAATACACTCTGTGGTACAGAGACTGTATAATAACATTGTGGCCATTCGATGTCACACTTTTAGTTGGTTAGCTCGGTCAAATCCACCATACTTTTCCCAATTTCCATAAGATTTTCATTGAAATGATAAACAAATCATAATAATATTATGTTATGTTGAGTGATTTACTTCTTACCTACAATTTGCTTTTTCCAGTATTAGTTTTCATCATTTTATGCTTTCAAAATAATATTAAAAGTAGAGAGATTAGGCTATTTTTAATGTCCGGAAAGTTATTTTTGATGTTGTTTCTCTCGAAATATGTTTGAAAAATGAGTGAACGGGTCCACTTTTGCCTGTAATCCCACAGGCTATCAGAATTTAAAAATTTGGCAAGAATGTGGTGGTGACGGGAATAAAAAATGTTTCAACACACTGTTATGAACCTTTTATTTTTGTTATGGTAACTGCTGTTTCAATTACAGTATTATCAGACAGATTATTCTCCTAATCTTGATTCTATAATATCTCTATTATAATAGGTAGGATGTAATGATGTTGAGTAATTTAAGTTTACTATAGGCCTACACAACATGTCGCTGTTTTCTAATGATTACTATACTGTTCTATTTATATTGTTCTTTACTGATAGTTTTGTTCTATTACAGCTCAAAGAATTGAAAGAAAGACAAAAGCAGCAGCTCAGGCATAAAGCTCTCAAGAAAGGTCTCGACCCTGAGTAAGTAGAATTCAGAATTATTTTTTGTTACAAATAAAGTCAATCCAGATTCACTCTTAACAACAATTCAGATTCTAAAAGCTACTGATCAAGTACAGAGATTCTAACTAAAGACTCTCCAAGTACTCTCCAAAGTTCTTTAGAGTAATGAACTCTCCAAGACCAATACAAGATGAGTGTTGTTACCCGAAGAGTTACGCTCTGTTTATCATAGTAAAATTTGAAGTGTCTTTTATAATAAAATTTGAAAGCTTTGGATAGATTACACATGTAATCACCTGGAAGCTGAAAATGGGTTAACTATTCATGTTAGAAATATCTCCTTTCCCATAAAATCAGTTGAACCTCTTATATTGATGTAGGTACTGTATTTCATATTTCAGAAGGAATAAGATCATGAGAGATGATGATTACAAGTTGAAAGTTAAACGATTTTTCAATATTTGATTCTATTTTGCCTAGTTATTAAGGCCTATATTGTATTGTCCTCTTCTGTATTCTAATTCAGTGATTTAATATTGTAGAATTTCTTAATCCAAACAAGAATTTTGGAATAAAATACTGTTTAGTTTGATGAAATACCCACTTGGAAATAGAAATATATAAACTTGCTGCAGGAAAATAAATGAAATAACTTGCAACTTAAACACAAGATAGTAAATAATTTATAATATTGTAAAACTAATGTAAAAAATAAATGAATAAATTCTAAATATAGACAAACTTCTGTATTTATTCAATGTGATTTCATGAGGTTTCTGAAATTTTGAGAGAAACTAACTCTTCTCTTGTTTCCGTTTTCAGGGCATTAACAGGAAAGTACCCAGTAAGTATATTATAGAAAGTATCTCATCATATAAAATCATAATAATTTATTGATCGAAATTCCTAATTAATAATGCAATAAAATACTCTGAAGACTTCCGCTACTGCGAATATTGACAACAGAATAATAGCTAGTAAGGAAATTCTATCAATAAATTATTATGATTTAAAAAGCATATTAAATAGTTGCAATATCCCATTGCCTTCTATCTTCATCTCATAGGAATCATCAAGATTTTGTTTCATATTACTTTAAAGCTCAATTATTATGTACATTCGAACCTATCTTTATTCAAAAATAACCTCTGAAACTGACAAAATGAGAACCTGAAAGAAATTTGAGTTGACTAAATATTTTGATAGACAAAATTGATTTCGATTGAAATCACCAACTCATCCTGTTTGACAAAATCATGCTGATATCGGTATGAGATTTCCCAATCAAAATAACTTCCGATAATACAGAGTGATATAAATGTCTCTATGTACAGTAGTGATAAACTCAATCACTCAAAAACACGAGTTATTTATTTGACAAGTTATAAAAATTTACCTGAAATTTATTACAGTAAACGTTGAAAATGCCTTCTTTGTTGTTGAGTACTACACAATTCAATTATTTGTGTATTGTTTACAATTTGTGTACTATCTACAACCGAAATAAATTAAGTTTTTCAATAATCGTTACACATATCAGTATAGTTTCTAAGTAGACCTATATGAAAATAAACGTACCGGTATTCTGGAATAAAACTGGAGAGAACAAAGATAATATTATATTACCATTTCAATGTATTGATACAATATTTCAAGGTATTGATGTCAATTTCAGCCAAAAATCCAAGTCGCCTCCAAATATGAAAGACGTGTAGACACAAGGTCGTACGACGACAAGAAGAAACTCTTCGAAGGTGTAAGTATAATTGTTTTTTAAATTGAGAAAAAAAAACAATAATTTTATTTATTCTAGACTCCAAGGTTGTAGGTCAGACATAAAATTGAACAGATTCAGGAGACAGATTTTCGAAACAGCCCAAATAAGAGTTTACAAAACTTCCATAGTTCAGTTTCAATTTGAAATAACTTGAAGCTTCTAGTTTCAATGGAAATTAATGACGCAACAAATTATATAACTATTAATAGACGCTTGTAAACCAGTTTATGATATTGAGATTATTTTTATTATCTTCCAGTTTCACCTTTGAATTACCGTATCGTTCTTCTTCACCTCAATATATCAATTCATAAGAAAATATTTCTGTATTGTAACTTATATTTGAGATTGATAGAGAGAATAATAATAGAGAATAATTATCATCTTTCAGTTTTACCATAGAATTATCAGGCTTCTTCCTCTCATTTATGAGAAATTATTTCTTTGTTGAATACTGCAGGATAAGAAGCTACATTTAAAAAAAAATTTTATTATCATTTGAAATTCTAGTAGGCTACCTAGAATAAGTTTCCGTAGCACGTTTCCCATGATAGCATGGACCCAATGAGATTGGTATTGTAGGCCCCATTTTGCATATGGAAAGTAGGCTACCTATTACTGTCCTTTTTCAATGAATTCTCTGTGTTAAAAAATAACATTTCCATGATAAAATAAGATAGAATATCTTGTAAGTATGATAAAGTAAGAAATTAATTTGAAATAGTGTTCTAAAGTAAAACTTAATCATTAAGGCTTTATCGTTAGGATTCAGAAATTGTTAAAATAAACTTTAGTAAATTCCTTGAGAAAGGACTTCCTCATATCATTGTGACTGTTCTTGTCATTTTGTTTCGTTTATGTTTGTGAAAAGTGAAAAAGGTTTTATAGAGTACTGTACTGTCCTGTCCTGCATTTCTTGAACAAACCTTTGTAGGGAATGACAGTTGGTTCCCATCAGATAAATGAATGCTGTAATTTCCATTTGGGTTTGTATCAGTTGAGTAAAGTTGAAGCAGCATGAAAAATTTTATTCCTCTATTAGAAAGAAAAGTTGTTGAAATACCAGTTCACACGCACGATTTTTCTCCAGTTTTGTCGGGATTTTGAGAAAAATATCCGCTCACAAACACAAATTTTCACCAATTTTGTGGAAAAGATTGAGAAAAATATAAGTTCACAAAAATTACTTTTTTCTTTACAATTAGAAAAAATAATCAAACTCAACTCCTTTTTTTCTTTACAATTTTTTCCAATTAGAAAAAAGAATCAAACTCAACGATAGCTTGATATTTTTCAATTTAGGAACGTTCATAGAGAAGTTGATAATTCAAAGAACAGGAAATTAACTGGAGAAAGGGGAACTGAATCACTTGAACATTTTTATATCTTTTTTATGAGAACAAAAACTTGTTGAAATACTGTAGTACTACTTTGGGATGGGTTAGAATATCATAAAATTTTTTCAATTATAATTTTATAATTTCAAATAAAATTTTTCCTATCCAAATATTAAATATTTTGCCTAGAATTGTCTCTGATTTATTCTGAATTCTAATATTTTTAAGGATAAATATTCATATCAATTCATGCTTTTTTAAAAATATTTTTGAGACTACACAAACTTGAAACAACAAACACTATCTTTAAAAAGAAGAGACTGTCTTCAAAAAGAAGAGAATGTCTTTGAAAAGAGAGCCTGTCTTTGAAGGTGAAACACTGTCTTTGAAAAAAGAGATTGCCCTTAAAAATGAGAGTTCACAGGAGATATCGATGGGATGCATTTCCCCATTATTTTATAATTTCCAAATTAAGCATTCTCTGAAGCAACCCCGAAAAACTTACTCTTGATCAATTCTGAGGCATCGTTCCATTTTTATCTCTCTCATTTTCTTGTGATTATTTACTAGATTTTTGTTTGATATCAAATTAGGGCTGGGTGACATTAACTTCAGAAGCTTACTCCACATTAATTCTGAGGCCTCTTTTTATTCTTTCTCTCATTTCCTTGTGATTATTTACTAGATTTTTGTTTAATCTAAAATCAGGGCTGGGATACATTAACCTGAGAAGCTTACTCTACATCAATTCTGGGGCATCGTTTTTTCAACTCTCATTTCTTGTGATTATTTATGAGATTTTTGTTTAATCTAAAATCAGGGCTGGGACACATTAACCTCAGAAACCAATGAGAAAATCTGGAACAGCCGTAACGAACAGTTTTCAAATCGTAGCAAGGGTGAGTGACTGAAGCAGCGATAATAAGCCAAATAATCTACGCTCCAGAACATCTAGAGCTCTGGTTTTGAGTGTTTTTGGACACCCTGCAAACTGATTTCATCCCTCAGCTAGTTTATTAGAGCATCCTGAGCATATTTTTCGATTAGCGATCTAGTTGTGTTGAAGCTGTACATATAGTAGCTGTGGTATTTTTCTATGTGTCATGTGATATTTCCCTGAATTTGTATCCCATCACCGAATAGAAAAGAGTGTAAATTTCTGTTCTGTGAACCCATATTTCAGTCTCTACTAGGACAGAGATTCGAAATGTGCGATTTCCTACAATATAGTGCATGTTGACTTGTGTTGCGGTACCCTGTAACAACAGAGAACCTAGTCGTCTACTGGAACCGTTTTTCGGACGAAAAAAAAATGGTTTCAGTAGATGTCGGGGCTATAGACTTCTTGTAGAGCTGGGTGTTTTTTTAAATTAGAATAAAAAGAAATTATTAAAATTCCGTCAACAAATTTTCGTTTTAGTTATATACTGTATTTACAAATAAGTTAAAAATATAACACAACATACAGATCTATTCACAACGTGTGAATCATACAACATAAATAAGTTCATTAATTTTTTTGCAAAATTTGAAATCAACTTTAATGTTCAACTTTGAATCTCATTTAAATTAGAATAGCTATTCTATTCTATAGCTAGCCCAGGGGATATAAAATTTACCAAATCATGGATATTTCAATTACGGTACTTGATATTGAAAATGGAATACTGTTACGTGAAGACGTATACGATTCAAATTTTATACAATAAAATAAAAGTCTTGTTTAGTTATCTGAAGACTTTATAGTCTTTCAATAATACTTTCAAAGACTTTAAATTCTTACAAATTCTTAACGTATTTCTTGGTCTATTCAAGACTTTCAAATGCTTCTAAATTGCTTTCAAATGCTTTTGAAGTCTTGCCCTGTATCAAACAAGATTCGAGACTCTTTTATTTTATATTATTTTATTGGATGAAAAATTTGATCGAGTAGGCTATATACGGTACATACTCCTTTAAAAATGATATCCTGATAGCCCAATCCAATAAGAATCCACAAATTCTTGAAAGCCTTCATTTTAAAGAAATATTCATTGCAAATGCATTTCCAGCTCTACAATTGGTCGATCTGTTCAATATGTCAATCACCGGTTGTGAAATAATATATCAATCAACTTTTAATCTCCGATCAAACTTTAATCGGAGATCAAACCTTGCTTGATCTACATTCTTCTTCAACCGGCTACAAGTGCAGATTTCGAAAATATGATTTTTCTACACTCCTTCCCTCCAAACTTTTCAAAAAAGATCCAAAAATTATGAAAAGTGTATGAAATTGACAACGACCATCCTCGACAGAATTATCTTGAGGGTGAATGTGATATTATTTCATAAAATTGTTCATATTTTTATGTTGTGTTCTATGTATTATTCTGAATTCAGGAAACTCTATGATCACTCTGTAAACAATTACTGTTGAAAATATTTACTTCATTTCAATCACTACAAATCATTCTAACAAAACGTATTCGTTGAAATTGTTTAGCAACTCTCAACTCACTACACTGTGGCGTCAATTCATCTTCCAAAATTACTAGAACGAAATCATCTTCAATAATTCAACTGTAACTGTATCAAAATGGATGTAATTTTCATTCTTAACATTAAAAAATTGAGAGTCATTTTCATTACGCCATTACGGTGTATGAATACCTAATACTGTAACAGAAAACTTCGATTTTCATTATAAACATAATATTCTCTTACAAAACTTTCATTCTTCAATAATAAAATCTTTGTAATAATTACAAGGATATTTTAAGGAGAATAAGAGTTTTGATCAATTATATTGTACTCATTCACATACCGTAACAAACATTTATTGTAAAACTAATAATTGAATCATAGAATTTCTTAACATATATCAACTTGAAAGAATTGAGATTCATTATGTTTATATCTACAAAACTTCCTCATTTGAAATCTCAATTATATAATATACTATCGCTGGTTTTCCAATTCAAATTCAAATACTTCATTCACTTTGTCACAATTATCATAGAAAATTATTGAATAACAGATAATAACAATAATTTTACACTTTTCATTAAATTCCTCAATCACCCTCACCATTGTACAGTCAGTTATGTTTGGTTCACCTGCATTTGTGATTGTGATGTGCATTATGTACCATAGAATTTTCACCATCACCATAATTTTCCTGCACCTTAAATAATATTTCATCCTGTGTGTCTTGTCTCTATACTAACTACTACACTGTTTTGTTACCATTCAGCTTCCATAGAACCATCAACAGATTTAGGCTAGACTTTTCTAGCAAAATAGTGTTTTGAAATAACTTGTTTGAACGCTTTCGTTTATTTTTCTCTTGTGTTTTTCTTTTCGTTATGGATGGGCATCAGGGCTATATTGAGCAGACAAAAGAATTCATGGAAAAGGTTTGGAACGAAAGGACTGACCAATTTGGAAACCGACCCAAAGGTAAGCGATTGCTCTCAGGGAGCCCCTGGGTGTCAGTCAAATTCAATCCTCATCAGTATCGCACCCAACTTCATCTGGTCACCAATATTATCGGTTTACATCAATTTTGAATGTTCTAGATCCTACTTGTCATTGAAATATGATAGTGACATGATAAGTTCACATTTACTTGTCATTCAAAGATTTCTCATTCACACAAAGAATTCTCATTCAAGGAGTCTTTACAATTAAATTCGAATAATTTTCACATTCATAATTCACACAATAGATAACAAAATAAAAATGATCCATACTCTGTGTCATAAATCTCCAATCTATTTCAGAGATTGCAACTCAATCTATCTATTAAATAAGAGTGTGCAGCTCTTCAATCTATTCAAGTTCAGAAATAATCAATTCATCGCAACTATTAATAATTTTTCAATTTGGTTACCCATTGGTTTGAATAGAAGATTCTATTGTCTTGGCTTTTTTGCTAGTGTAACTCCCTTTTTTGACTCCATTTTCTTATGTCTGCTCTAATACCATTTTAATACATATTGAGCATGATTTCTTATACTTCCAGTTGTATTTGGAGAACATTTTCAGGTTATAAGCATGCAAGTAATTATTGCATATTCATGCAATAGAAAGACGGTTTAATTAAATACAGGTATCATTGAAAATAGTTTTAATTGAGTAGAAATGGTTCCAAATATCCAATACACAGAACACCGAATAGTTGAATAGTTAGCATTGAAAGATTTAGTTGAATAGTTAATATTGAATAGTAAGTTTTAATAAAATCGTTTTTTGATAATGGAATAATTCTTCAAACTCTTTCAGAGAATTTCAATTTCCATTAACTAGTTACTAGTCCACTACAATCATTCATTTATTTATTTTCCTACAATAATAAGTACACATTTAAAAACTTGAAGTTTTTGACTCGAATTTGTTAATTTTCTGGAGAGTAGGATAATATATCCTTAGATTGAACAACACAAAAGAAGAAAAACCAATATGGAAAATGAATTAATAATTTTTTTATATAGTCAATTTATCATTTAGACAATGTATCTATAGCCGAAAAATAGATTGAACTAAAACTTAAAAAAACTGGAATCAAGTTGTAAGATAATTAACTTTTTTAGACAATTTAGAATTTCGGCAGCTTAGTTAGAATTAACAAAAGATTAAACCTGAACACTCAATAAATATTGAAGAAACTGTTATTCAATATCATTATTCGCCCTTGAATCTTGAATTTCCACGGAAATTTCAATTATTTCCATCTGTTTTTGTAGCCAAACTGCCAAAATGGTTCGGTGAGCGACCAGGCAAGAAGAAGGACGACCCAGAGAGCCCCGAGGAAGAGGAAGTGAAGAAGGATGACGAAGTCGACGAGCCAGTCTTCGAAGCCGAGGAGGAAGAAGAGGAGGAGGCCGAGGAAGAGGAGGAAGAAGAGGAGGAGGAAGAGGAAGAGGAGGAGGAGGAAGAATAAATCATTCGCAAGTGAGTCGGTGGTTTTCAACGTTTCTCTGTAGTTTCTACCTATCGCTAATAAGACAAATAAAATCAATGGGAAAAACCTGGTGAACCTGGTCCTGTGTTAAAGGTCCTGTGATGATATAGTTATAATGTAGCTCCTTCAATACAGGTCCAATACAGGTCAATACAGGATCGAGTGGGAGGGAAATAAACCAATTCTTAATCAAATAATAGAATAATCTCCATAAAATTGACTTTTTTATTTCAAAATAATTAAATTTATAAAATAAATTTACAGTGGTTGAATTCAACTCGATTTTAGTGAAACTGGCCGATATAGCCAGATATAGCCTACATCTGTGTAGGGGTTGGGGGCCTCCTTATTGCCTATCTTGCTTTGGGGCCCCAAGGTTCTCGACCGGCACAGTCGATCTACGTACAGTTATATCAGCAACGTTGAGAAATGATATCTCTCTTTTGTCAAGCGTAAAATTAAATGAATGTCACTATAGATGCATCTAGTAGCGTCATTGTAATATTAATTGAACGTGACATTAATGCATGATTAATTGAATTATTCTATTTTTACAGAAAGCTGTGAGTCAGCAGTTTTAACGGTATCCATTAAACAGCTGGCTCAGGCAACGGCACAGCAGAAATTCTACAGCTTCAACACTCTGGATGGATTTTCAAAAACAAAATCTGAAAACAAAAAACTGAGAATCAGCTACCCAATAATCACGTCTGGGCTATCCAACGTAATAACTGCAGGGCGACTCCACAATTTTCAAGTCCAAAAAGTGCCTCTGATTGAAGTCTCACACATCCAGACGCCATTTTGTTTTTTGACAAAATGCCATCTAAAAATAGACAATCAAATATTTATTATTAACTGGAGAAAATCTATTTTCAGAAGTATAAAATGTCGATGGTTGTAATAAGTTTGTTGCATTGCAACGAATTTTATTGCGTTGAATCCAACCCAACCTAACATGAATCACAGTGAAACAAAAATGGCTGACTTGAAAATTAATGTGTGTGTTATCTATGCATTAACTTTTATACACTTCACTGTGTTCATTACTGTCTACCGATATTTTCATAAAATCTCACAGATCTGATCTCTTTTCTCTTTGAGATTTGAGAATTTGTTGCATTATTACACTCTTGTCTTGTTTTCTCATTAATAAATTAATTTAAAATTGTATAAATATATAAATATTTATTTATGTCAGATACTTGTTTGCTTCAATGTACCAGTGTGCACTTTTTTGTGTTCTAATTTCATTGTTAAAATCCTGTTCTCCTGCATGTGAGATTTGTTTAAATTTTCAGTTTCAAGGGAACATAGATAAACAAAGCAAAATAATTTGAGAAATAACATGGAGAAAGCATTACACAAGTAGATGGTTCATGCACATGCTAAAGAATGAACGGTTTTTGAACAAGGTCTATAGACCTTGTTTTTGAATGGTAGATGGTGGCGCTATCTCTGAGGACTCTATGGTACTTGGTGACAGCGTATGTGTTCAAATGGCGAGACCTCTAGCGCCCCTAGCTTGACTGTACAGGAAGTTATTGGCCTAGTGTTGACCGTACAGTGAAAATCATCACAGCATTCCCTATCCCATGAGATATCGAATATATATATATGCAATAGAGGCTCATTGCAATAAAATATATTCAATTTCTATTATCATGAAACGTTATAATTTAAAAAGGGAATTTTCAAAAAAATTATAGATAGTAATGATTTTCAGGATATTGCAGGATAGGATAATGATTGTCAGGATATTGTTAGTTCAAATAAAAACCATCGAATTGAGACACAAATATAAATTTAATATCACAAAGATTTCATCTACATTTGATCATATTTTACAATGTTGTTTCTAAATAATCTATTTTGTGGAGACTATATTTCAATAATAATTATTGATTGTTTTTGGGGTTTCCAGGCCAGCTGGTTCAATTATAATATTGTAATAATAACTATAATTATTAATCCGTAGAAAGAATACAATGAAAAAAATGATTGAGTACCGTAGGCTACTGGATTGAACGTGTAGAGACAGATTCATTTAATTTGACGCTTGGCATTAGATAGATATTATTTCTTTGCCATCGTACTCTACGGTCATCAGCAAAGTCAAGAAATAATATCTATCTATCTATCTAATGCCAAGCGTTAAATTAAATGAATCTGATTATAGAATAGCACAATCATCTCTAGAATGGCTGTTATAATACAACAAGAAAAAATCGAATTCTCAAATACTTCGCAATTAGTTGAGATTATTTTTGAGATTGAAAGCAACTTATCCAACTATAATAGTTGACAATAACAAACGAAGAGAATTCACAGGTCTCCACAATTTCAACTAATGCTATAACACCAACAATAATTATTACAGAACCTGCTGTAAACTACGGGACATCTTAATGCATAAAATGTTAATTGTTCAAACAAGGAACACTGAAATCTAATCTAAACATCGACTTAGCACTACTCAACACTTAGCAAATGATTTAGGGGAATAATTTTCAATTATTTAGATTCTTGGAATAAAACTAAATAGAGGTCAATTTTTGTTATAAAAATATTTGATTTTGAGTATTCAACTTTGACTAATAAAATTGAGTACAAGGCAAAGTTCTAATAATACTGTATTTGATAATTTATTAAATTATCAAATTTAAGTAGTAATTGATAAGTAGTAATATGGCAGCAAATTACAAATAAACTACAATTAAAAACGAACTGTAAAGAAACAATAAATGAAATTAGTCTATAATAGTATAATAATATGTGTTGAGGTCAAAAATAATGTTAATTCATTGTAATTAATAGCACACATATAAGATAGTACATAATTACGTCCAAACGTTGTAAATTAGTAAAAATCGAGATTGATTATTAGATTTATTTCTAATTGGGAAAGATTTCTTCGATAGTTCCAACAATGTAAACATCCTCGGCAGATGAATTTTGATGAATAATTCCAATCAGTTGAATTCGAAATTTATACAATATTTTAGTACACAATAAAGCTTAAAAAATTAGACTAATTACAAAAATAGACAAATGCAACAAACTAATAATTTTACATCAAAGATGTAATAAGTATTTTACTTCTGCATTTGAATTTCATGATAAATTCATCATAAAAACAACAGTTTATGGAGTTAATCCTTACAGTATGTAAGGATTAACATATGAGTTAATTAAATACTAAAATTTTAAAGAGTTTTTTTTAACAAGGAAACATAATATTCTGTGAAGAATTCTTCAAGAAGAGTTTTTCACGCAACGAAAGTAAAACATTAACATAATTGCAGATAATTTCAAATACAACAACATTATATCAAATTCAATATTTACAATAAAATTAACAGAAAAATATACTTCTCACTAAAGTTGAAGATGAGAAGATTAGATTATAATGATTTTTTTTTAATTGAGAAATTATGAAAGATGAAAATGATAATTGGAAAACTAGCCCAGCTCAAATGACAATTTGCAGTCATTAATGAACTAATTAAATATTATTCAACATTGAATGCACAATGAAAATTAAAATATTATAATAAATGCTCATAACTAATCAATAACATTCAACAATAATATTTACAGAAGTAACAATGCAGTTTCTATACATCAATATGTATTCATGAATTAATAAGGTTCATCACGAAAATAATATTAAATACTGTATGTAACAATCAGTATTATTTAATGAAATGAACATTTAATATTCTCGAATAGAATAATACTACCCTGAACACACGATTTAGACTTTTTACACTACACTGAATGGGTAGTAGTTCTATTTACATTTACAATACATGTCAACATAAGAAAAAATAGGGGAAATTTGAATCAACTTCATCTTCTACTTTCACTGGAAGTTTTCCTTCACCGACTTTTTGATTTTTGTTCATTTTCTACTTCATTTCTTCTAGAAACATTTTGAATGCGGTTGATATAGGTTTGGTAATCTAGGTCCAGTTTCACCACCCGACTTAAATTATTATTGGATAAATAAGTCTTCCCTACATGATAATGTTATCAAAAAATCAAAGTAATACAAAAATGTTACAAGACCAATAAAACCACAAAATTTTAATGGGACATTTCAGATGTAAAATAGTTCGATTTCTCACAAAATATGTGCTTGAGATTTTACAGTTCATTTGAAACGTAAAAACTATGCAGATGAACAGGAAAAATTAATTTCAGGCCTAACATTATTAAATTTTGACAAGTCTGGAAAAATACACGCATAATTCAAAAAGGAATGGTGCAGGCTGTAGCCTAAACATGGGAAAAATCAAGTCAAAGTTCAACATGAGTTGTATTATAGTTAATAATACGGATTTCATGTCAAACTAAAACTAACAAAATGAATATTTTTGGATCCAAAACCTATTCACAGACCGTATTCAAGATATGCATTTCACAATGCAATTCAAGACAACCACTACTTTGGGCTGAAGATTTTTCTAATAATACCAAAAAATGCAGACTCATACTATCGATGTTCAGGTTTTAAAAAACTATACACAGATAATCTAACTATTGGCAGTTTATAATTTAGTTTCAGGCAAACTAAAACCTTTTCTTCTACTGATCAAATCAGCGGAGAAAATAATTCACGGAATCTGAGATTGCAAAGTTTGAAATACCGTTCGCAAACAAACATTTCAATATATCAATATTAAATATTAATTTAAAAATTGAAATTTTTGGGTTGACTTATAACAGAGTTTATTCGAGATTTCACAATTTAGTGATACACAAACTATTTACAAATTTGAGATGGAACATTCAAAAATCCAAGTGGTCAGTTTTTTGGGCCAGAGAAACGCAAAGGGATACTTGACCGTTTAAATCATCGATGTCTAGGGGTCAAGTTGCAAGAAAATCCAATTAAATTTAACCGCCGTAAAATGATGTCATCTAATGTCTCGGTCACACGTTGCCAGCATAATAACATAGGCTATCAACATAACTTAACCAATGAACGTCAATTCAATTACGTCATTTTACGGTAGGTGATTTCAACTGGGTTTTTGTGCAACCAGCCGTTTTACAGATTCGTTCACAGTAAGCTCGATGTTTGAGGGTCAAAAATTTTGTCACAGTTCTTAATGCAGTCCAGTGAAAACCACTAAATACATATTCGAGCAAAATAAATTGATTAATTTTGTCAAAGTCCTCCTTAAGGCTGAGCATCAGCTTAAAAAAACTTTTTTATGGTGATATTTTTTCAAGTTTTACGATTTGGATACTATCAAGCTATAAAAATGAAATACTTTTTAGAGGAAACAATTTTTTTCTTGTTCATTGGTTTTTGAGATATGGGCGTCTAAAGTAGAAATTTTCGGGGAAATTAATCTCAAAATTGGTTGCAAATACAATTATGAAATTTTGAGCATACGTGCTTGAAGGTATTGTCTATCACTTGACATAATTAGTTTCTCAAAATAACCAATTTGAAAAAAAATAATTTCTTTGAAAAAATAACTCAATTTTCAATTAAATTGAGAATTTGTTATTTTTCTCAAAAGTTGATATTTCGAGAAACTAATTATGTCAAGTGATAGACAATACCTTCAAGCACGTATGCTCAAAATTTCATAATTGTATTTGCAACCAATTTTGAGATTAATTTCCCCGAAAATTTCTACTTTAGACGCCCATATCTCCAAAACTAATGAACAAGAAAAAAAATTTTCCTCTAAAAAGTATTTCATTTTGATAGCTTGATAGTATCCAAATCGTAAAACTTGGAAAAATATCACCATAAAAAAGTTTTTTTAAGCTGATGCACAGCCTTCAGTTCACAGCAAACCACTAGATCAATATTCGAGCGAAATGAATAAATCGATATACCAATACATCAAAATACCAATGAATCGATACATCGATATAACAATAAATCGATAAATCGATACTCAACCCGAAAAATCGATATTTGTAAACCAGTTCACAGATCCGGAAACCGATTCTTGTCGACGAAAATCATGGGAGGCGGGGGCGGTTTAATGGCGGCACACCGGCTGCTAAGCGCCGTGTACGGCTGGTCGTGCAGAAAGCAGACAATGACGACGGTCATGTTGTCGCAGCCGAGGCCTCCCATCTGGCCATCGGGCGCCAGGCACCGGGTCATCAGTTCCTCGCAGATGTCCTCGGGCTCCATGCCGTGCACGATGCGCACACGCACGAAGCTGGCTACTTCCTGTGGGATTATCAGATTATTTAGATGAAAGGAAATGATATATTGCAACTATTCTATTAAATCATAATAATTGAAATTTTCACTCAAATACAGGGTTATCATAAAAGAATGGTGCGAAGATTGAATTTTTACAGAAACCAGTTTTCAAGCCAAACAACCTGAATTTGACAGGAATCATGAACTGAAACTCTTTTAAACTCTCCCAATGAAAACGTTCATAGTAGAGTCATGGTAGAGTACTTGTTTTTAAGTACCAAGTAAGTAGAGTAGAGTTAGTATGCTAGTTACTCTACCACTAACTCCACTAATGAAAATCAGGCTTTAGTATTCACCAGAATTTAAATAAAATCTGTCAATCAGGATAGAGAAATTAATATTTTCCTCACAATCGAAAGCTTATTCATTATGTCTACAGTTGGTCGACTTATGTGTGATGCACAGCATCTTGCATAAATTCTTGAGGATTGGCCGCATGCTGTGCAGCGTCAAATACTTGTCAGAAAATCGCACCAATTCTTTTGAAACCGCACCATTCTTTTATGATAACCCGGTATTTATTGGATTATTTACTTTATTCATGGAGATAACAAATAAATGTCGGCTTAAATTCTAGATTATAATAGTGAAATATACAACTGATTAATCAACAAATGTGTTGGCCTACATAAACTTATAAATTATTCTATGAGATGTAAAGCAAAATGATACATGATATAATTGTGATTCATCTACATGAAACGGCGAAGTTTGGACGTACAGTAGAACCCCTCCGTTTAACCCGTCGCTCCGGTTAGTCCGACTATCGCTCCGGAACCGGTCGGTGACTCATCACTTGTCAAAACAATGCATTTTTAAACCTTTTGTTAACTTTTGAAATCAATTATTTCAGTAATCACTTATTTCATGTATCTTTGTACGTTTAGTGTCTAGATTGATAAATACATTACTGTATTGGTTTTTCTTATAAACCGACCTTTTTTGCGATCCGACCATGGTCCCCCGGTCCCAAAGGTGACTGTTTAAAGGGGTTCTACTGTATAAATGTTCATTCTTGGAAAACAAGGAAAAGAAGAGATCTCCTTTTTATTAACACTTGACCGTGAGACAAGTGTTCCATCGCGGGACAGTGGAAAGAAAGTGAGGAACAGTCTTGAAAGAAAAATCTGTATAATACAGTTTAATAGCTGATATATAGCAGGATTAATTTAACTTGTCAGAAAACAGCTGTTTCGGCAATCAGTAAACAGTGATGTTACGCAGCTTTGACACAATAATCCAAAGGCTTAAAGACCTTTCAGGTCTTTAAAAGACCTTTTAGGTCTTTAAAAGACCTTTTTAAAAAATACCTTTCAAAGAAGACCTTTCAAAGAATACCTTTTAAAAAGATCTTAATCTGCGAGATTCAGCATTTGTAAGTTAAGTATTGTAATATTGATCGTCGAAACAGCTGTTTTCTGACAAGTTGAATTAATCCTGCTATAGGTATGGTAGAGATGAAAACCTGAGTTATGTTCTGTATTGAAGCGTTGTTTTCTATTTTTGTTTTTGTATTTTTACTGGACTACCATCATTTCAATTACTGGACGTTTAATGATTTGTAAAAATCAAGTTTAAATGAAGAGAAATTCAATAAATTCACCTCGTTGCACATGACATCCCAGATTCCATCACATGCTAACACAATGAACTCCCAATCGGGTGTCAGCGGGTGTATTCTCACATCTGGCAATGCTATAACATAAATAAAAAATACATTAGCTTGCTTCAGAAGACAAGAGCGATTTCTTCTTGTTTCCATTTCCATACCAATGTATGAGATTATATTTGAGATATATTGAATAAGCAACGTTTCTAAGTGTGTGCACCTGAGTACACCAAGAAAACCGACTCTCAGTAGGCTGTGGTATGAACACGTAATTTCCCCTACTAATCACTTGAATGGTTGTTTGAAAAAGGGTTAAGCTGATAAAACTGATGAAGCTGATAAGGGTGTGACCATGATAAAATTCTTCATCGAATTCCATTCAATAAAATAACAGCTGAACTAACAGCTGATTGGGTAAGGTATAGCAGAATTATTTTAAATTGTCAGAAACAGCTGATTGATGTACGCTCGTTTACTAACGTTAAATCAGCTGTTTTCTGACAAGTTTAAATAATCCTGCTATACCCCTACACAAGACATCCATATGGAGTTTAATTCGAACAGTATAACAGTCCAGGTCTAATGTTATCCTTAATTAATCAGCTGTAAGATCAAGGTTATTTTATAGAATGGAATTAGATCAACAACTGGAGATCGTTGAAGCTGGAGACTGTTGCAAGGGAGACTATGTTATTTATTAGAGAATTCATTCGTTTTGTGATATGTCAGAGTAACATTTCAAATACGCGATTTTAATTCATTATAGTAAATTAGTAATGTATTACAGTGCATGTATAGTGTGTAGTTATCTTTCAACTCAGTTATTTTATTGGAATGAATTCAATGGTAAAATTTTGATATTGGACACACACATTCATAAAATACAACTTTCAACTTAGCGACTTAGCAACAATACAAAGCGACTGAGCATCCGGGTGCCAATGAGGTTACCTAATTACTGTTTCCTTTTGTATTTCAACTATATTTTCAATTATTTTTCTGGAAATAGTACGTGAATAAATGAACCGGACTTGATCTGTGTTGGTTCCGCACTAAATGAAATGAATGTGTAATGATTCGGTGCAAATAACAAGCGCACTCACCCGACACAATCTGCTCCTCGGGTTTCTTCTGCTTGTTCTTTTTGAACACGAAATCTCCGAGGGCCCTCGACAGGGCCAAGTTGCCCTTGACCCTATTGTACTCCACCCACCCCCCCGCCGCCGTAATGCGCCTCAACTCGTCCTCGTTGTTGGGCTTGTGGTCGTA
Organism: Laodelphax striatellus; assembly: GCA_017141395.1. NCBI lineage: Eukaryota > Metazoa > Arthropoda > Insecta > Hemiptera > Delphacidae > Laodelphax > Laodelphax striatellus. The sequence continues at coordinate 17,185,731 of CM029541.1, read as the reverse complement.
GGAGAGCGGGATCACCTCCCCACGCACACTGGCTATGGCACGCGAATCTCCTACGTTCGCCTGAAAGCCAATCACAAATAGAAGCAATCCAATAAACCTAAATATTTATTTATTAATTTATTCATACATCCATACAATTTCACAACAAATAGAGGCTTACAGCTTGTTGCCGAAACAAACCTCATTAAAAAATAAGAATCAGAATTTGTGTAGTTTGTTTTTATTGTAATGTATTCTAATATTTGTGAATAAAATTTATTTGATTCGAATTTTAAATTTTATGCAATAATTTTTAACCAAAATCAAATCATCAAAAATAATAAGGTATTCGTGAATCAACCTTCAAATGTATGAAAGTATAATATGTAAATATAACAAATAAGCAAACTTACACAATATAGAGTTTTGTTTCTTATTAGAACACAGATGGCTGTACTTCCAGCCATTAAATCTTTGAGCAATTCATCCTGACGCATTGCTGCATCCAAATCTAGGAAACCCTGCAAAATAATCAAACAAAATCAATAAGAATTATGACATTAAATAGATTTAAATATTTTTAAAAAAATGGGAAAATTCTCTAGAATTTATTAAGGCACAGTAAATAACACTAAATTATTGTTTAAAATACTCTGGTGCATTGGAAACTTGTCATTTTAAATAATAATAATAATTCATAATGAATCCTTCAAGTGCTTTAATAGACTTACAACGGAGAAGTTATTAAATAAGCATAATATTTACAAAACGTACCTGTTTTAATGCTTCTTCTATATTCCCCTCTCTATATTCTGGTCGATCCATTATATATTTATGTAAATTTGTTCCCGCATATTGAGCTATTGTACTCCCTGTAAAGGTAGATTTTCCAATTTAGTGAATGAAGAATTTGATATAAACAAAAAGGACACAAATACAATGCAGATATATGAATAGGAAAAATTCAATTTCTGTAAATTCTAATAAGTAGTAATTTAAAGACGTAGACAGAGGAAAAATAGTAGCTAGAAAGAAACAAAGAAAAAAGGATACTAGGAAAAATGGTTAAATTGAAATGTACATTGAACTTTACTGTTCAAGCCATTCTTCTATCAAGTCATGAATAGTCAATTTTATATTTATTGCAAAAATAAGCGTCTCAAGAGCTAGTTTGGCAATAAACTACTGCAAGCATCCATACTTCCACAAATTTCGTTTCTAGTTGGATTTATTTTTATCGTATGGTTTTTTATCGGTGGGGAGACCCTTTATCGGGTAGGTTCCACCTCGCCTTATATTTGTGTCGGTCACCCATCCAAGAGCAGTTTTGAATGTTTTTTACTTAACCACATGATTACTAAGCAACCGCTCTCACCGAGCGACCACTACTACTATTACTCTAGTTGGATTGTAAGTGGCTTCAAATTTTCATTTTAAAAATGATCAATTTCTCTTAGAACGTGCTTCAATAGTTTTTTTTTCAATTTTGAAAGTTGTATCACTCTTTGTAGGACCAACAAACTGTATTACCAAGTTTTCAAACTGTCTTTCTAAGAGTAAAACTTGGGGGTTTCAAGGATGGTACAACTAATAAAGGGTTGAATTATTAGTTATTACAAACCTCCATGGCCATCAAATACTCCAAAGTAAGCGCACTGTGGATCATCCGGACAGGAAAGGATATGTGTATGAGAATCCTCCATATTTATTCTCCATCCTTGCATACAACTGGATCCCACTTTGTATTCGCAGTTTTGACAGCAGGACGATTTTTTAGCCGTCACTGGCTCGCCCAAAGTTTGCCCCATTCTGAAAATTGTTAGATTCAGAAATAGAGGAAAGTATAAGCTACTTGAGACTAGATATGTTCATCAAGAATATTATGTTAGATAGGAATTCAATAGTATCAATTCCTTCCGTAACTTAGTACATTGATTCGAGGAGATACAGAAAAAGAAAAACAACACATCGAATATTTACTTATTTGTTGAATACAGATCATCCTTACATAATGAACTACAATGAATTCGTTGCCACTGACCACGTAGTGACTTCTGAGAGACTTGACAACGAAGTATTTTTTTATTATCCTGTTATGAGGTAATATTCAGGTAAGTTAACTTGAATGACTCATTGACGAGTAACTTTATCGCCAGAACTTTCAACAATTCAAAATTAGAGTTTATAATTTCAATATTATTATGATTGACATTATGGACTATACAGACTGTGTAACTTACCTAATGTATTTGAAATAAATTCAGAAATATAAAGAAAACTCAGTTGATGGTTCTGATTTACTCAATTTACATTTTCGACTGTACGCAGTACCTGCACATCAATAGATTTGCAAAAATGTTCCAAAAAATATTTGAAACCAATAATTTACGAAATGAAATACAATAACGTTGATCAAACGTTGAATTATGTTGAAAATTTTGGAAATATTTACAAAAATATCAATAGTACTTTAGGTTAGTATTCCGCACAATGGATTTATGTTTTCATAATTTTGGCACAGGTTGTGTTTGATGTCACCGTCATATGATGTTGTATTACTGGAAGAGTACTGCAACAAATGAATGATTTTCCTTATTTTTATAATTTTATAGCTGTAGAAAAATTTAATTTCTTATTTTTGATGTGATTTCTTGATTTACAATATTTATCTATTTTGTGACGTGTAAACTTATCATTCCGTCATCAAGCAGGCAGTGAAACAGCTTTCGTCTTCGTGTTTTCTGTCAACTCAAGACTGTTGTGAAGAAAATAATGATTAATTTTGTAATTATTAACTTCAGACTGTGATAATGGATAGTGTTTCATAGTTTTAATCTCAACTGATCAAAAGGAAAATCATTTTCTAAATTTCATAGTGTATTTATGCATGTAACTCTGCTCACCTTATTTCTTACTAATCATCACGTATCAGCAACCTTCAATAACACGTACACTCGTTCAAGAACCAGTAATTTTTACATAGTGCAAGTTAAAAATGGCTGAAGAAAATCCTACGAGAAACGAAATAAATTTAATCTTTAAAGCTTTGATGAACATTCCCACAAACAAGGTAATTATACAGTTCATAGCCTACATGTAACATTATAATTCCCCTCACTGATCCATCAGTATGGTTTGGTTAGTTTTCTGTATTTACCACTACATTACACAAATCTAGTTATAACTCAGAGTTATAAAAATGATTCAACCTTTCATTTATCATGCTAACCTCATTATCGCGGTCGATGAACTTCTCTGGTCCAAAAGCAATCAACTTTCCCATGCAAATTAATTCATGAACCAGCTGTGCAGTATTTTATCAATTGCTGTTCAAGTATTCACCAGAATTCAAATAAAATCTGTCAATCAGGATAGAGAAATTAATATTTTCCTCACAATCGAAAGGTTATTCATTATGTCTACACTTGGTCGACTCATGTGTGATGCACAGCATTTTGCATAAATTCTTGAGAATTGGCCGCATGCTGTGCAGCACTCAAAATCGACCGTAGATAACTTATAGCCTGTCTATTGAATCAGCTCCAAAACCTATATTAGGCGTAACTTACTCAAATTTATGGTGCGGTACCAATAGTAATAAGTTAGGTCATTTTTCTACAATAAATTTTGTTTGTGTTGTCTTTTTCAGAGCTGTTTCGATTGTAAGGCCAAAAATCCGACATGGTCGAGCGTTACATACGGCGTGCTAATTTGTATCGACTGTGCAGCCGTGCATCGATCTTTGGGCGTTCATTTGTCGTTTGTGCGTTCGACGCAGTTGGATGATAATTGGTCGTGGCAGCAGTTGCGACAGATGCAACTTGGCGGAAATGCTAATGCTGTAAGTTTACGATTACTAAACATATTCTTACTATTCACATTATTTCTTTGACAAAACTATTTTCACTATAGTAGCAGCTACAGAGACTGTATAACAACAGTGTGGTCATTGGTGTGAAAAGGTCTATAACATTGTGTTGGCAGATTTTCCCCTCTATTTTTCTTGTCTTTTCAAATTCCCAAATATTCAAACTCCCGATTACAAGAAACTCAAGAACCAACTGCTGTAGAATGACGAGCTCAATAGGAAAATTGTTGGACCTACTTTGGTCGCGTCAAATATCGTTATTCAATGGCATTGAATGTAATTGGCCTTGGAGAAGTGTGTTTTAGAGCTCTTGACAGCGAAATTTCCAAGAACATTTGTTATGTAAGAAAAAATTGCTCAGCGCATTAACTTATTGCATAATAAAGTTGAATCAGTGCATAATATAGTAGTATAAATAAAAGTGATATTTTCAGTGCATATTGTAAGCTAACTTATAGAGTAATAGTTATTATTTATTGATAAAATTAATCTTTTAGTATATAATTATGTTCAAAAACTTATTGCATAATATTATTATTATTATGCTTAATGTTTGAAATAAAATTTCCCATTATTATGGGAAATGTATAATGAAGTTGAATAGTATATTCAGTACATATTGTAGGTAGAATCACTCTCTACTGGGTTATCATAAAAGAATGGTGCGGTTTCGAAAGAATTGGAGCGATTTTCTGACAAACATTTGACGCGGATCAGTTCATGATTCCTGTTAAATTCAGGTAGTTTGGCTTGAACGCTGGTTTCTATACAAATTCAATCTTCGCACCATTCTTTTATGATAACTCTGTATTTTAGATAATAAGTAATTTGAGTTTTTTTTATTTGTCTTCCAGCAATCCTTTTTTGAAACTCATGACTGTCGCACTACTGATGCCCAGCAAAAATACAATTCAAGAGCCGCTCAACTCTACAGGGAGAAATTATCAAATGCTGCCAGGAATGCTCAGCGAAAATACGGCAGAAGTGTAAGTTCTCTTACTTATTGACTCGATTAATAATTTGATCACACTACACACTAATTTAATGATAACTACGTTGTGATCTGGTAATAATTTTTCCCAGACTCTACCCTCTATAATAATTGATCAATAATCCATCTATTTGAATCAAGAAATTAAGACATTAATTTAAAAAATGTATTAACATCAATGTATTAAATATATTAATTAACATTAATTTCAAATTAAGAAATTAAATTATTATTTTGAAGCACTATCAAGTACATAAACTTCTAGTAAAAATTATTCTTTACTTGATTCTTATAATAATTAAGCTCTTCTGAACTGCAGTAGTAATTAGTGGTATAGAAAATTAATTAGGCTGCTCAAGAGCTGTAAGTTACAGTATGTAATTTATATTCTTATACTGTTGCTTTACCTTTAATGAAAAAAAAAAATCATAAAATATAGGCTATTGCTTGTCAAGCTTCAGATATTTTCTCATAGTCTATTTGTTAAATAATCTGCTGTAACTCAAAAAACTAGACCATTTAAAATGAAGGTTTTCTATACATGTTTCTGACACTATTATTCAGGAACTGACCAACTGATAATAGATTTATCAAATACGTAGCAGTAGGTACACGTTACTGTTTTATACACGATTATCAGTGTCGTCTTAATATATAAGCTAAATAATTTTATGAATCTGAAACACATTTATCTTCCATATAGGCTACTGTAATTCAATTTTGCAAGCTGCAAAATCCAACTACCAGCATTCCATAAAACTTATTGTAAATTGATAATAATAAATTTTGGGTGTCGTGAGCCTGTTGAATATGTCATTAAGTATCAATAATTATTGTGCATTACTTAATAAATAAATTATGGCCTAGAACTAATTGCAATTAGTATTGTAGATTATGTAGATGCATAGCCTACTTTATTGGAAGTTTTGTATTGGAATAGTCTAATCAGATTTTAGCACATTTAAAATGTAATTGTTTCATTTCTCGCTATACAAAAAAAGGGGAAGAGAATGTATCTAGCCTTTGCTAAAAAAAAAGCCTGTATTCTAGCATAATTCTCATAATAGATAAATCAAATATATTCAATTTTAATATAATTTATTTTATATTTCCAATTTTGGCAGCCATTACTACCGGGAAGTGGGGATCCAACTAGACCATCCTCTGTGTCAACAGGCACAGTGGTGAGCTATCTATTTTTTGACATACCCTCGTATTTCCAATATCACAGCTTTTGTTTGGGTATTTTCCAGAGTGAATTTTTTGTTTTTATGTGATATACGATCAGAATTTTGTTGCTTTCTGTCTCATGTATTCTACTACTGTTGTTGGTTTTTAATTTATTGCTCTTTTTCACATGTTATTCTGTAGAGTTGGGATCTACTTTATTACTAACAAGCTGTCCCGGCGAACTTCGTATCGCACTCTTCCCCCCCCCCCCCCGCCCCACCTAATGTCCCCCCTCTTCTCCCCACAAATGTTTCCCTTTCATTCCCCCCCCCCCAAAAAATGTCACCCCAACATATCCCTCTTCATGTCAACCCCCTCTTCCCACCAAATATTTTTTTTTAATTTCTTCTATTTTGTATTTTTTTTTTCATTTATTTATTTCTTTTTAACTTTTTGTCAAATTTATTTTTTTTCCGCTTATTCTTCCTTTTTATTATTTGAAACGATAGAACATGTATTATACGAACGATAACTCATTCTTAATTGATGATTCTAGCGTAAAAAATAATTAGAGCAGAAAACCTAGTGCAAAAAAAATGGTTTGGGGCGGGGATCGAACTCCCAAACTCTAGGTCGCTAGGCCGAAACGCTATCCACTGAGACACCGAGCCTTGAGATAACATTGCTAATTTTTTCCGGTCTTGAATCACGATCATCTTTCCGTTCTTCGGTAGCCGGCAATTTCAAAACGTACGTCTGTGAAATTTTTGATAGGTTAGGTCATTAATGTACTAATTATTTATTATTTATAAAGGGATTTTATTATATTTTAATACATATTATGTTAACCAGTGCTTTAAAAATTCAAACGAATCCAAAATCATCTAAATCGGTTCAGCCGTTCTCGAGTTATAAGCGAGCGTACAGACACCAACTCTCTTTTATTAATATAGATTTCTCACATGTTGTCATCTTTTGTTCTAACAATAATAATTTTTCTAGCGTTTTTTGCACTAAGCTGTAACACTATGTTTTCATAATACTTCCTTAGTTTCCATTAGTCTTACTATAAAAAACATAATTCTTGAATTTCATTAAAGTTCTAGCAATAGCACTATGCTTTTATGCCAAGTTTTCATAGTAATTACTTATAAGAATAGAAGTTCTTATTAAAAAATAGAATTTTTAATAAGAACTTTTTTGTTCTAACAATAATAATTTTTCTAGCGTTTTTTGCACTAAACTGTTTCACTATGTTTTCATAATACTTCCTTAGTTTCCATTAGTCTTACTATAAAAAACATAATTCTTGAATTTCATTAAAGTTCTAGCAATAGCACTATGCTTTTATGCCAAGTTTTCATAGTAATTACTTATAAGAATAGAAGTTCTTATTAAAAAATAGAATTTTGTTTTGTTTCGTGGGTCCTCTTGAATAAATATTTAAAAAAGCAAATCCCTAAGTAGGCCTATGATAATTTATTATTTTTATTAACATAGTATCATATAGTAGCATTTTTATAAAATAGTATTATAATAAAAATCCTCAATTATTCTACTAATTTATTGAAATGAGAGAGTCCTCATCTTCAGGGCCAATTCCACCCTGATGAAACCCAACGAAAACATTTTGTTCTCTCTTACTTTCGATTGGCATAAACTCAACTACTAATCTATTGAGATGAGTACCCTTACTCTTCCCACAATTATTCTATGTTCTCAGTAGTTTCATTTGTGTCTGTGTCATGTGTTGTACAACTTTCAATATTACTAATCTATTGAAATTAAGGCTCTATAAGGCTAGGCGTACACCGGTTAGACAAGACAAGACGAGATTAGTCACGTTTAGTCACAGTAATTCACCTAGTTGCTTATGAAGCTGTACACACCGATGCAATGACTAATCGTTGTACTTCATAAACAACTATGTGAAGTACTGTGACTAAACGTGACTAATTTCGTATTGTCTTGTCTTGACAAACCGGTGTACGCCTAGCCTTATATTCAAGGCGAATTCTACCCAACGAAAACAATTTTCCCCTTAAATTCGTTTGGCATGAATTCAACTACTAATCTATTGAAATACGTACGTTTAGGCTCCTCTTCCCAAAATTATTCTTTAGGTAACCTCAACAATTTTATTGTAGTATCGATCCGCATAAACTCAACTGCTAATCTATTGAGATGAGTGTGTTGTTTCTTAATCTTTCCACAATTATTCTATGCTCTCAGGAGTTCTATTTTTGTCTGTGTCGAGTGTTGTATAACAACCTAACACTTGTGTTAACCCAAAATAACGTGTGAAATAAATGGTGTTTTATGTGTGAAACTAGTTGATTGTTGCAATGCGTGTTTGCAGCTGCATTTGGATCCAGCCACCGCAGTGGAGAGAGAAGAAAAGTCGGAGAAAGAAAAGGAGTTCGACTTTTTCGAAGAGCACTCCAATAATAATTCGGGCTTTGAGTCCCAGTTCAAAACAGCACAGGTATTTTGGGGCGGATGCCTGACACTTTTTCAAAATCTCTAAATTTTCGAACCTCTACTAGCCTCTAAAAACACTTGAAATAAGTAAGTTTATCAACGTTTTTCAAAGTCAATTCTCCTATTACCCGAATATTTTTGAACCTTTACCAGCCTCCAAACACACTTTAAATAAGATTGTATCCTTTTTCAAAATCAAATGTCTTATTACCCGAATATTTTTTAACCTCTACCAGTCTTCAAACAAAGTGGTTGAATGGTCATTCACTCCAGACATTTCCTTGTAGATAAATAAAGATGTCATTTTATTGTAGCTTTTATCAAGCTCTATTCTATTTGCTATTAAATTTTCCATCAAATTCCATACAATAAATTAACCTTGAGCGAACAGCTGATTTTTTAAGGTACCCCTACACTAGACAAGGACTGCTATAACGATGTCTTGTGTGTGGGGACCTTACCTAATCAGCTGTTCGTCAAAGGTAAAATTATTTTTTGTAAAGTTTTACTCGCTCTAGAATAAGTACAAAATAATAGTATTGTTTTTATTTATTCAATTATTCAAAAGCGAATCACAATATTTATTTAGTTCATGTTTGTGTAATGCCGAATCTTGATGTTCAAAAGGGGCTCTGTATGTATGTTTGTGGAATTTAGGGCTTATGTTTGTTGTATTCTTGTAATAACTAACTCTGCCTTTACTCCGCTAATTACTTTATAACTACTATTCATATTTAATGCTTCTTTCTTATGCCCGGTCGCTCAATAGACAGTTCATGGATCCAATTGCACTATTGAATCAATAACCATGTGCTTTCAAGTGCAAAAAAAGTTATTGATTCAATAAGTTTATTGAACGACTGAAAAACTGGGCATTATACTAACTAAGAGAGAGCCAATTATAATTATTCAAAGTTCAGAGGCTGTACAATCACAATGTATTGGCGTGAAAGGGTGCATAATAGTGTGTTCGATTATTTGTCTGTCTTTAAGAGGAACGACATTAAAAATAAATTTTCTAACATTGAAAATAGTCTCTCTACTATTATTAATGCTTTAAATTATTTGAAACCAAACACTGGCATAGGCAATTGTGGTTTATAAGTGTATTACTTCACATGCTTCACGTATCTTCTCAATGCTGTAATATTCAAAAATTTCCAAGTGTTTCGTTTTCGGAGTGAAAAATTGTGACTGAAAGATATGGATCATAACCTAAATTTTGGACTTTTTTCTAAATTTGAAGAGGAACAGTTTTGGGCTTAAGCCTGTTGAACCTTTCATTTAGTATTATGTGTACATTACTGAATAAATAAATAAATAAAAATGCAAATCGAATGGGAATTGGCAAAAGTATGGCGGATTTGTCAGAGCTAACCTATCAAAAGTGTGACACTCAATGGTCACACTGTGATTATGCAGTCTCTGTAATTGAAGGTAGTGTTATACGTGTTTGTGAAGCTGTCTGCTTTTTAGTCTGCAGCATTGTTACACAACAAACGTTTATGTTTGCACAGTTGTTGATTCATTTAATTCAATAACTGTGTCTTGTCAATGAGTTTAAAATATCCGTGATCCGAATCTTCTCTTTCACGTCATAAAGCCAATTGCACGAAAATCCAATTAAATTTAACCTCCGTAAAATGACGTCATTGCATTAACTTCCGATCCGTTCATTGGTTCCGTTTGATGACATCATTTAAAAGCGGTTGAATTCAATTGGTTTTTCTTACAACTGGCCCTAAATTTTTACACTTTCAGGATTTTACAAATTTGTACACTCTCAGGATTTCCATCAGTCGTCAACTATTTTGAATCACCTGATCTTATTTAATTAACATTGTACTGATCCTGGATCAAAATTGATCTTGCTTGGTGCAACCCAACTTTATTGCGATGTACATTGCAACCATTCAGGGTTTTTATCAGTTTCAGGGGTTTTATCCCCTGTATACTTTCAGGCTTTTTATCAGTTTTGTTTATTTTTTTTTCAATTTTGCTTGGTACAACCAACATTTTTGCAAAAGGCCCTGCATCTTTTCAAAGTTTTTATTCCCTGTATACTTTCAGGGTTCTAATTATTTTGTTATGTTTTTTCCCAGACATACTTTCTTAGGGCCGGTTTCTCCAACGACAGTTTAGTTTAAACTTGGGTTGTACCACTCACTAGAAACTTTTTTGTCAGAAAGTTCGATGTCCGAACAGCTGACCATTTGATTCAATGATGCTAACATTGAATCAAATGGTCAGCTATTCGAACATCGGACTTTCTGACAAAAAAAGTTTCTAGTGAGTGGTAAAACGTAAGTATAAACTAATAATTGGTTTAACTGTCGTTGGAGAAACCGGCCCTCAGTTTATCAGTTGTCTTGTATTTCTTATCGTTTTTTATCAGCTTTGTTATGTTTTTTGCCCAGACAATAAACACCAGCACCTTGAACGGCGGGCGAATAGCGTCGTCGAGAGCCAAACTGAACAGTGAGGAGAAAAAGGCGTCGGCGCCCACCACCCCCACCCCCGCCGGGGGTACCCTAAGTGGGGGCGGTGGACCCAGTATCGACGCGTTGCTCGGACCGTCCGCACAGCCGGATGTCAATCGTAAACCGACCATTGGAACTAGGAAACCGCAGGCTAAACGTACTGGGGTGAGTACTTGAACATTCCAAGAATGTATCTCAGAATAGGATAAGTTGAGAGGAATAATCAATCAATCAAATCATTTATTTATCCTTGAAACAAAATACAGCAAACTTGAAGAGTACAATGAAAAATAATAGAATTAATAATACAATAGATACAACATAAAATTTAATAGTATTAATATACTGTATTAATATACTGTATTAATAACAAGGAAGGTCCCTGCAAAGGCAACAGCCTGAGCGCAGGGGCCGAGTATTACATAATAACAAATAAAATAAGCAGCATTAACCAAAAACCAAAATAATACAAATAAAAGAAAAGAAATATCTTATTATAACAGTTGAGGAAAAAATTACTCACAACAACATTAAAATAACATTAAAAACAACTCATATAGAACTAATAGACTAATATAAAAACTAATATATCCACCCTTATATAGAATTTTTGAAAGCTTAAAATGATAAAAAGTGAATGTAAACATAACCTACACTTGAAATCATTATCAAAATTATAGAAAGAAGACGTTTTGGTCTTTGAGTCAGTGTTTTAATCTGTGTGTGAATTTTGTACTTTCTTGAATAAATAAATTATCTATACTATGTACATTATAATAATATTCTTCTACCCCAAAACTTATCTTTGCCAGAGTTAGGGCCGGTTCATGAGCTCGGGATTAAGCCAAATCCTAGACTAAAACGGGTGGCTATCGTAGCATCGACAAACGTTTGTCTCGACTGGTTAGTGGGTTAGCAACATAGAGAGCCCTTAGTACATAGTGTCCAGGCCAACGTTTGTCGATGGTACGGTGGCCACCCGTTTTAGTCTAGGACTTAGCTAAATCCCGAGCTCATGAACCGGCCCTTACTCTGGCAAAGGTAAGTTTTGGGATAGAAGAGTATCACTATATCACTAACATAACATATGATTCAAGATTCTTCTCAATGTACAGTAAATCTTATGGAAGTTGGCAGAAGTATGGGTGATTTGACCGAGCTAACCAATCAAAATCGAGACATCAAATGACCACACTGTTATTATAGTCTCTGTATCCACCACTATTGCATATTTGTTTCAACGTATAAGATACTGAAATTTCCATGGTAAATATTTATCAAGAATTAACTTGAAGTAATTCATCATGGGACACAGTAGAGTATTTAATATCACAAAGTAGCAAGGTTATTAGATAGAAGGTTGAACCCAGCGACCACATAATACAAATAGACGGAGCACTCAGGCTCAGTATTGAAGCCAATTATGGCGCCTAGACCCAAGTAAGATGGCGGTGGTTTTCATGAGTGGGAAAGAGACAGAAAAACAGCTGGCATAATCTTGTCTCCCTCCCACTCATGTAAACCTAGGCGCCAGAATTGGCTTCATCACCCGTAATGTTGAAGTAATAGGAATGCTCCGTCTATTTGTATTATGTGGTCGCTGGTTGAACCATTCCCAATGCATTTTGAATCCACAAGCTGTTGGAGTGGGGGGACTGATTCGGCTGACGTCATTTTGATAATCTATTTTGATAATATCAGCTGTTGATAATAATTGACTGATAATTGGCGGACCGCGAGTGTGATGTCACATGAATCAAGAAATCAGACATCCCCCTCCACTTTGCGCCTTACATCAGCGAGTGTTCAACCTTATCTCTAATAACCTTGACAAAGTAGTATAAAAAAGTATTCAATTCAGTAGTATGTTTTCATTATGGGGCTCTAAAGAGTATTTATTACGAAAGTAATATCACCAAGAATTCAATTTAATAGCTTTTTTCTTAAAAATGTATTTTAAAATACTGAACTACTTTTTCTCTAAGCATTGGTGGATAAAAATCTCAATTAGGCTAATGTATATAGTTTAGTAAATAATTTAATAGCTTGCCCTAGTCTTGGCTCATTTTCCTATGTGTTTGTTTGCTAAAATATTGTTTTTTTTCTCTCTGTAGTTGGGAGCGAAGAAGACCGGTTTGGGAGCGGAGAGAGTGAAGGCGAACTTTGCCGAAATCGAACGAGAAGCGGAATTGGCCGACCAGCTGAAAATGCAGGAAGCAGAGAAGAAGGCGGTCTCGCCCGAACTGAACAAAGAGGAGGAGGAAGCCCAGGTGTGATAGAAATTAAAATGAATTAATTAAAATTATTTTAATATTGAAAATGAAAAAATAAAATGGAAATAGAATACAGTCAAGTCTGATTAAAAATTAATTCGAGGTAATTCGAGCTCATGGTAACTACAGGTTAGATAAATTATTTTTGGAAAGAAATTAATATTGTTAGAGTTGTTATTTTTTAAGAAAACGAATAAAAATTGTATACAGTAGAGTCGTTGAGACTTGATAATTCAAGGTAATTGTAGCACATGGTACCCCGGAGAACCGAAAACGTGGATTACACGGAAGAACAAAAGAGAAATAACACAAACAGTTGATACACAAACATAGACACACAAAAAATTAGAAATTTTAGTCAAATTGAATTGAGATTTCTTTATGGCTTGTATTAGACGATCATAATTATGTCACTAAACTGGTCACATTTACTGGATGTAGTGGCCAGTTAATTTCCTAGTTTTCTTTCACTTGAAGGTGGGTTTTCGTTACTGCGACAAAGTGCCGCAGCGGAGCCCGAACCAGCGTTGCCAGATGCAATACTATAAATAGTTGGGATTTTTTATCAATTGCATCTGGCAACGCTGGTTCGGGCTCCGCTGCGGCACTTTGTCGCAGTAACGAAAACCCACCTTTACCTGTATTTTTGTTGTTAGATCGAAATGAAAGTTTGTTATTAATTTGCAGTTGGCTTCAATGCGTCTGGCTTACCAAGACTTGAGCATCAAACAAAAGAAAGAAGAGGACAAGCTGAAAGCGGTTGATCCGAAGAAAGCTCAGCAGATTGAGCGTCTAGGAATGGGATTTGCGTCTAGATCGTAAGTGCATTGGCCTATTTCCTTGATAAAACATTTTTTTCTTGCTACAGTTTCCTCATTCAATGCTAATTAGTTCTGCGTGAAGTCAGACTGTTCAATTTGTCATTCATTACACTATCATTATTTTGTAACTTGATTTTTTTATCTGATTATTTTTTAATGATTGTTTTAGTGGCGTGTCACATTCAGCCATCAGCGATATGAAGACAATAGAACAAGAAACTCCGGCCAACTCGAATAAGAATAAACGATCGTCACTCATGGACTCCGACACTGATAACTATTTCGACGATTTCAATTTTGTTACAACATCGCCTTCTGGATTTTCAATGTAAGATTTTCTGTTTCATAATAAAACTAATGAATTATTACCTAAAACGATCGTATAATCATCTAATAAATTAACTCGACAAATTTTATTTCTCAAGAAAACAAAAAAGTTTTGTTTCTATTCAAACAGTGCAACGCACACCGAATGAAACAAGGCATTCTACAAGTAGTTCAGAAGTGCAACTTATGTTCAGTTGAATTCTTAGTTTTAAGAATTATGTGAATAATTCCATCCATGATATAACTCTCTAAATGTCAACTACAGTATTTATAAGAAGAATTAGCGTTTCTGCGCCTGACATTTTAGAAATAATATAAATTTGTGTCCCAGGCGATTGGTGATGCTATTGGAAACGTGTATAACATTAACTTATAGTATTATTAGTATCAAGTTCTTACGATAATATAGGGAATATCAAAAATATGTGATACTTGAATTGATGAAGCATACCAAAGTATACACATTGAGTATTCGTAAACATGCATTTTTTGAGCAATGTTTGAGCCGTTTCAATGAATCAAAGGCAGCGAAACTACATTCAATTCAAATTAATTTTATTCACAAGAATTAAGCCTATAAATAGTTTGGATTTTTCATCAATTGCATATGGCAACGCTGGGTCGGGCTCCGCTGCGGCACTCGGTCGCAGTAACGAAAACCCACCTTTATAGAGTTTTTTTGTCAATTCGGCCAGGTACAAGAGCAACAGCAGCACACCAACCGAACGCGAGAACCAGAGCCTTGATTCGATGATGTTCCTGGACCACTACAACAGCTGTTCGTCATCCTCCAACAACACCACCACCACCTCGTCGAGGAACCAGACCAACCGCGACAAGTCCACGGCCTCGACTGGATCAGGATGGTGGGAGCCGGGTGCTGCTTCGGCCTCCGCCAATCAGATCACGTCACCCGCTGACAATCACAACAATAATAGCAGTAGCGGTAGCAACAACGGTGGTAGTAACCGGAATAGTTCGAGAGGTTGGTACTGTTCATATCTATTTTCTATCTCCACTTTTTGTTGATTTATGTGTGATGCATAATATGCTTATACCGGAATAGTTCAAGATGTTGGTACTGTTCAAATCGACTTTCTATTTCAATTTTTTGTTGATTTATGTGTGATGCATAATATGCTTATACCGGAATAGTTCGAGAGGTTTTTACTGTTCAAATCTATTTTCTATTTCCATTTTTTGTTGATTTATGTGTGATGCATAACATGCTTAAGCATTGTTAGCATGCAATTTAGTCGATTTTTGTGTACTACATCGTATGCTATCAACGCTTAATCATTATGGAATCGTCATGTAGAGTACACTACTCCAAAAGTTACCAAAGGTATAGCAGGATCCTTTTAACTTGTCAGAAAACATATGTTTTACTCGGCCACCAGTAAAATACTTAACCTACAAATGCTGAATCTCGCAGATTATTGAAAAGCTCGTTTAAAAAGTTATTCTTTGGAAGGTCTTTTAAGACTTTTAAGCCTTTTGATGATTGTGTCAAAATCACTGTTTAATTATAACCGAAGCAGTTTATTTCTGACAAGTTAAAAGGATCGTGCTGTATTTTCATGTTAAGAAAGTTGAAGGAAATAGTATGTTCCAAAATATTATTAAATGTTTATTATAGTTATGTTCATTCTCATCTTCTTCATGGCACTATACAAATGAGCAAACTGCATCTATTCTCAATCCGTATTTGTATTTCAAAAAAGAGCTATTAGAACAATTTGTAATGTACCACTTTTAACTCACTGTAAATCGTTGTTCATTAGATTGGGGGTCATGAGCTTACCTTGTATTTTTATGTTCAAGTGTCTGGTTTTTAAAAAGTCAAACCTACCTTTATATTCTCAACTCATGTGAATGAGTTAACATGGACTCTATTCAAGTTTACTATTCTTTATAATTTCATTTGATTCATTTTCTTTCTATTGTTATGAATTTTATTTTATTTTTTCAGGTGGTAGGGACGCCCCGGCTAGCAGTGGAAGCAGTAGTCCGGCTGGTAGCGATGCGCAGAAAAAGTTCGGCGCCGCCAAGGCGATCTCGTCGAAACAGTACTTTGGCGACAGTAATGATTCCACTGTAAGTTGTTCTGATTTTGATTTTGAATTCATTTATTCAAAAAATATTAAATTATTATATAACTAAGATAAACTAAGATATAACTAAGAACTTGAACCTATTACAGACACTATGCGAAAAAAAAGAATATCTTTTGTTGGTCACATTTTAAGGACACCAGAAACCAGGTTATCGAGAATAATAATAGAGAAACTATGGGATATGAAGCAGCAAGCAGGATGGATTAGAGAAATTAAAGAAGATCTGAACGAACTGGAAATAACCCTGGATGATCTGAAAAGCAAAACCGAAAATCTAAACAAACTAAAAGACATAAAAACAAGGTTCAAACCAAAAATAGACAACCGACATACTGTACAAAGGGTATTTACAGATGAAGAACGAAAGAGAAGATCAGAACGAATGAAGAAATACTGGACAATGCGAAAGAAAAAATTGAGAAAGACCAGGAAATGATTGATTTAAGTGGTCCAATGAGGCCGTAAAAGCAAAATAATAATAATAATAACTAAGATAAATTATTATTATTCTGTTTCATAAAAATTAGAGAAACGAAACCTATCCAAAGAAAGCCATAGTTTTTCCATTTCGTTCCCTGTCCACCACAGTAGTTATTGCCTTGGGTTTCAATCGATACTTGATTGAATTTCTTGAGTTTATTTACTTGAGATCAGTCTTTTGTGGATTCATTTTGTAGAAGATTAAAGCTCATGCATCCATGCATTGTAGCTATTGAGTTTGAACCGTGCATTCATAGTTTAAACCAAGTTAAAAGCTCTTGTGAGAACATGTAATAAGTTAACACTTTATCATTATTTTGTGTCTCTCGTCATGGAAATAAAACCTCTAAAGGTGGGTTTTCGTTACTGCGAACGAGTTCCGCAGCGGAGCCCGACCCAGCGTTGCCAGATGCAATTGATGAAACGGTCGCAGTAAAGAAAACTCACCTTCAGGCCCGTATTATCAAAGTTTAAAAGAAGTTCAACTTGTATAAGCTTCGGCTCTTGATATACGAGCAACATTAATTTTTCTGCGCATGCGTCAATAACGTCGGACCAATTACAGAGCACCACCATCTGTGATTGGTCAAGTGTCATTAAACTGGGTTAAAACAGCTCAAAAGATTACCCACCCCATAAAAGGTTGCATGTCATAGTGAAAAGTGGAATGTATGCTTGTGTGCTTCTCTGATTCCAAGGGAGTTTAGGCCTGTATTATCAATCGCAGTTTGAAAGTCGTTTAACTAAAACTACCTTCGGCTCTTGATAAATGACCGGAATTAATTTTCCTGCGCATGCGTTAATCTATAGATTACCTACTGTAACAGCCTTATGATTAATCTGACTGCGCCTTAGAAACTATTTAAAATTCTTAAAACTGTGCAACTAACTTTTTCACATTTTCTTGTTTTTACACTTCAATAACCTTGTAATCAATTATTGTGCTTGTGCAGTGGGAGCGCAAGTCGAATCTGTCGCGATTCGAGGGCTCGACGAGCATCTCGTCAGCTGACTACTTTGGGCGGGCGGAAGCGGTGCCGGGGGGAGGGGCGGCCGGACTGCAGACGCCTGACCTCGACGACGTGCGTGAGAGCGTGCGTCAGGGTGTGACCAAGGTGGCCGGGCGACTCAGCTCCATGGCTAACGGCTTTATGTCGTCGTTGTCGGTAAGTCATGTACACGGCGATTCATTTAATTTGACGCTTGGCGATCAGTAAACAGCTGATGTTTTGCAGGTTTGACACAATACTTGACCTGCAAATGCTGAATCTCGCAGATTATTGCAAAGACTCTAAAAAGGTTTTTAAAGGCGCTTATTGATAGGGAAAGTAGAGAGAGAAAGAAACTTCCAGCAAGTACTTGCCTCTTCAACTTATCCCTTACTTTCCCTGTCTATAGTACGGTTGAGTGTTGATGGGAAGGATGTCCTTGCATATCCTTCTCCAAGAATGGACATCTATATGTCCAAACTCCGCCATTTCTTGTAGATGCAAAACCATGTTGCGATTAGTTTTATTTTAAATAACGTTCATTTCAGCTTAAAATATATCATATACTAGAACTCAAGTCGACTTCAACAATCTAGAATTAAACTCACCCCTATATATTTTCATTTAAAATCTCCCTTATCTCATGTTTTGTTCAGTGAATCCGAAACTGTAATTACTATTTTTAAATGACGTTCATTGTAATAATTATCATGACCTAGAATTTAAGCGACATACTTTGTAATCTACATGAATAAAGTGAATATTCTATTCTATTCTATCCTATTCTTTTCTATTCTATTCTATTCTATTCTATTCTATTCTATTCTATTCTATTCTATTCTATTCTATTCTATTCTATTCTATTCTATAGAATAATATAGAAAAATAGTAATAGTGTGTGTGAATATCTATCAAAAAAGTACATTCCCTTTAGTTCTCAGAGTTCTGAGAAAATGTCACGTAATCGTAATGTTTCAATTGAAAAAAAAAATCATATTGGAATAGTGTGTGAATATTTATCAAAAAGTACATTCCCTTTGGTTCTTACGGAGTTTTGAAAAATTTTCACAAAATCGTCATGTTTCCTGTAGTTTCCTGGATTTGAATGGTCAATTATGGCACTACTTAATGACATAACACTTACAATTTCGGCCAGTTATTTAGCACTTGAGCTTGTAAGAATATTTTTCAATAATCGCTTCTCTGCTTTGTATTGAAACTACAATACCTAAAACACGAGGTCTCAATATGAAACCTTTGGTTTGAGTTGGTCGTCACTACTTTCTTAGTTGTTTCCTAGGATATTATTGAATGCACACATTTCTTTGAAAACAATATATGATCTCAAACATTTGATTAGGTCCTCATGCCAGAAATAATGATAGAAAACATAAATTTCCAATCAGAATTGGAATCTGTATAAAAATCTCGTAGCACATATTATATTCTAAGAGATAATATTATTGAAGATTAATTTTTTGTGTCGAAAAAAATGAAGTATGTCGAAGTAAGTCGAGCATCTTGAGTCTAAAACTATATTATTTTTAGTAGCTGTATTTTCTAATTAAAATTAATCATTATTTTAATGTTTTATTACGCAGCGTAAATGACAGTTTGGATCATTGCACCAATTGGTAAATAAATCTCGCTTCTAGGATCTGGAAATGTTTGTTTCAATGTGTGTATGTATGTTGTAATGCTGTGTGGTATTTAGAATTTAAGAAAATATTGATTGAAAGATGGTATTCAAAATTAATTGTGTTGTAACTCGTTCCAGTAGATTATCTGAATCTTTGTGTTTCCAACCCTCATAATTTCCTCCATTACTTGTGTACTTATTATTTAATATCTATTTATTTATCATCTTCGTTGTGTTGTCTTATGTTGGGCCTTGATAAAATCTATTAATCATTTATTTTTTATTCAGGGGTGTCATAATGAATTTCGCAATGTATTATTTGTGTTGTAGGTCCATTATTTTTTGTACTGGTTATTATAATAGTAATAAAAAAATTTGAGCAAGTCATATTATCTTCACTAGCACTCCTTTGCACAATAATAATGAATAATCAATCGCACATTACAGGCATGTGTATTATTCCCTTTCAGCGTTTTCCTTGTAGTTGGTTGTACTGTAAACGTATTCTTAGTAGTTGAAATCTTAATGCTATAGATTTGTAAATCATAAGGCCGATTGCACGAAAGTCGATTGAATTTAACCGGTGCAAAATGACGTCATTTAACGTGTAAATTGGAAGAGGATATGTTTTGAGCATATTTAACCACCGTAGAATTACGTCATTTGAGAAGTTAGAAGAGGAACAGTTTTTGGGAATAAACCTTTTGTGAATTGGTTGTTTTATAACGGAGCTCAATAAGGTTTTTGTTGTCTTAGCTCCGTTAAATTACGTCATCTTACCCTGGTTCAATTCTATTGCATTTCGTGTAATTAGCTAACAATCTTGGTAAAGCCTGAATCACATCAAACTACTTTATAAGCTGCTAACGAAACAGCTGATACAAAGTAGCAAGTGTGATGTTGGTAGTAGACAACTTGACGCTTGGCATTAGATTGACAGAGAGGTATTAATTCTTTGCCATCGTACTCTACGGTCATCAGCAACGCCAAGAAATAATATCTCTCTATCTATCTAATGTCAAGCGTCAAATTAAATGAATCTGATTATAGATTCTAATAGCAGTTACTACTAGAAGCTACTGCCTATGTCACACTTGCTATGTTCGTTTATTCGCTAGCAGCTAATTAAGTAGCTTGGTTTGAAAGAAACTGTATAATAACAGTGTGGCCATTTGATGTCACACTTTTGATTGGTTAGCTCGGACAAATCCACCATACTTTTGCCAATTCCCATTGGATTTGCAATTCAAGATTTGCATTGAAATGAAACGCAAATATTATGTTGAGTAATTTACTTCTTACCTACAATTTTCCTTTGCCAGTGTTAGTTTTCATTGTTTTAAACTACTAACACTATAACAAGAGTAGAGACAATTTTTAATGTTAGGAAAGTTGTTTTTGATGTTGTTTCTCTTGAAATAAGTTTGAAAATGAGTGAATGAGTTGATGAATGCCTGTAATCCCATATCAAATTCAGAAATTTGGCAGAAGTATGGTGGTGGCGAGAATAAAAAATATTCCAATACAATGTTATGGACCCATTCACACCAATGATCACACTGTTATTATACTTATACTGTATCTGTCCTTGGTATGACTCAGGCTTATATCATAAATGGTTCCTGTTTCCCTTTATACTCATCGTCAAATTAACGTTTTTGTCGAATATTTGTGTAAACTACTTTATTGGTAATTTCAGTTACTGAGTGTTATGAAATATTTGTCTTTATTTTTTATCGAGAAAGTAGTTTTGTGAAGATGATTGCTTTAATTACGATTCTCTTAATTCCTTTCCAATGTTTTGTAACTAAATTGTCTATTTTTGTTGATTTTCAGGAGAAGTACAGTGGTTACTGACCATTATATTATTCAACCATTCCATTCGTCTTCAGCACCTTTAAGCCCATCACTTCCTGCAGTTTTCATCCAGCATAAATATTCTATTAGACTTATTGATAACAAAGTTCAAATGTGCATTGAACATTCTTTTAAAAATATAATCACAAGTAATATTTTTGTTGTGATTTGTTAGCGATCCTTGAAGTTTTTTCATAGATTTTTTCGTGATAGCTAGCACTTATGAATATGCTTTCTCGAATTCATTAGTTTTAAAATATATATGTATTTGTCTTGATTATTGTTTCTTGCATAATTGTCCATAAACTGTGTTTTGTTGAACTTTTCTGTTTGAATATTTGTTCTTATTGCGAACAGTTGTTGAATTTGTTTACAAGTTTGCTCTTTTTTGAGTTTATTGATTATCATTGAATTTATATTTCAGTGATTAGTTATTTTATGAATATTGTGGCATATATTTTAGGAGATGGAATTCTATCATTTGAAATTTTGCGTTGATATAAGTATTGTGTTGCTTCTATGGCTTAATCTTACTTCTATTATCCATAGCACTTTTGCTGCTCTGTAAATTACGTTTTTTCATCATGTGTTGAAATGATAGGAAATATTGTCAAAATTATTTTTAAGGTGAATCTTTCCGTAGTACTGTACTTTTAAATTCCCAATTGATTTTTGAAAAAACTCCGAAATGTCTCTCCTGAAAAATAGTGTGGTGATTTTTATAGATCCCAACTCAGAGACCTATTTCATTTAGGCTATATACTTCAGTTAAGATGATGAATACAATCACAACATAAGAAAATTTACTGCAAAAATTATTGTAAAAGGTAATTTATAATTTTTATTGAAATAGTACAGTAAAGATTGGGTGAAAGGTTCCTTAAGGGTAGTTTAATCATTCTATGTGGATTGATGATGGATATTATGCTGCTCAGGTCATCACCCATCCTAAACCCCTTAAATTTTTGCTTTATTTGATGTATCATCCTCTAAAAGGGTTGACCTCCGTATTCTAAAGATTTAACTTTATCTTCATTGATACAATCAAATTCATCAATTGTGCTGTACTCCAAATTTTCATGGCATTTTTAATTATTTCTTATCAAATTTCATCATTCTTATGTACCAAAACAAACACAATAATTCTTACATAAATTATTATTATGAATTCAATACATCCTTTCTTCTTTTAGTTTTAAAGCTAATCCTTCCTTTTATACTTTCTATTTTGGTCCCATATTTTAAAGGTTTATCTTGGAGTTGTATAGTAGCATCAATGATTAGAATCTATAAAAGTGCATTGAGATTTTATTGTAAAAAAATAAAGTTGTAAATACTGTTGAAAATATTTTTATTTCAAACCAACCTTGACCAAATAAGCATATTAAGTTAATAATTGTTTTCTCTAACTGGCAGTTTATTTAGATTTTAGAACTCGAATCTAATTCAGAATATTTAAATTTGTTCCTGGGGAACGATAAAATAATTGACTCAGGCCTACTCTGCAGGTCTTTATTGTGCTCAAGAAAGCTTATATCTCGATAATTTATGTGATAGTTGTGAATAAAAACTTTTTAAATAATTTAGATTCTTGAAAATTAAGAGAAAAGTGGAAAATTTTCAAACATTGTCATTTTTTGTTCGTGTACGTTTAATAATATTTGTACTCTCCGCTTCTACGAAATGTTATTCTGTGACCTTCAGAGTCAGCTGTTTATGAAGTAAGTCAGCTGGTACTTTTCTGTAGACGTCACAATAATAATTTTAGGTTATGGCCAAATCCAAATGGTTCCTTTCCCAAAGATCTCAGTATGGTTTTCGATGTTGTTCTAGAATGTCTCTCTCTCAAGATCTGAAATAATTGTTTTTCTTCTAATTTATACTTTGTGAACAGACTGTGTTTTTTTCGTAAAAAATGTCAACCTTAGATTTCGGCAGTATTCTCTACGCAGCACAAAATAACACTGGAAGTAAGAGTAAAGAGGTAAATATAGTTCGACTCACATTATTTATTCATGAGCATATTGACTAGTTATCTTGATGAAAATAGAAACTTGTAAAAGATTCATTGATTTTTCTGTTAGCATTCTAAAATGCTCAGTCTGTCTCAAGTTCTATAACTGATTGAGAGATCTTTAATTTACTTAATTAGGAGCAACGAACATGAATCTCGTAAGTTTCCATCAATTTTATGAAGGTTATAATTGGACTGTTTTCAGTATTTTGTCTCTTAACAATGTTGTTTTGATTGAAATGGTGGTTTTATTACAAGTTATCAATCCACTCTAATTGTATTGGGTTGAAGAATAAGTTTTCGATCTTATTCCACTTTTTGTCATAAATTCCATTACTGAGTAAAAATCATCAACATTCAATCGCAATACTAATTAGTAGTTTAAAATTCTCGGTTTTTATGTTAATTCATCACTCTTCTTCTGCGTTAAAAAGTAACATGGTTTTCACAAATAAAAACCTTAGGCCTACTTATTAAAATATAGGGTACGGTACTCTTACATTAAAATTTTCCATATCGGCCTATTTCTATTTCATAAGACCGCAAGCTTGAGTAATTCTCCATAATAACCTATATAATTGCCTTTGTTAACGGTATTTCTAAAATTAATCTATGTTTCCTATAAATTAATTTACATGATTATTTTGTATTCATAGATTTATCTAATAGATATTGTTATTGTACTACTTTTAGACTCCACGATGCTACAAAACAACTTTCGAGCCTCCAAAAAAAGAGGTAAAACCAAAGCAGCTCTCTGCAAATGTGCAGAAATTCCTTCAGAAACAGGAGGAGGAGAAACGGCGAAAGGAGATCGAAGCTAAAAAGAAAAGAGAGGTGAGAGGAATTCCTATCAATTTTTAAAATATGGTTAAAGATTTTAATTTTTTTTTTTGAAAAATACATATTAAAGATGAAATGCATCACTCAATATTCTATAGCTTGTGCAGCAAACGTTAGAATGCAGGATTCTTCCATGAGAGCTTCAGAAGTCTTCATTTGTACAGGATTTGTACCTAACTCATTTAACAGTTATATTGTAAATATAACTCACCAGTTCTAGGCAATAAAAACTAGCGCAAATTTCTCTATTAATATTTTAATGCTGGATGAATATTATAGTTTTTAGCATTCCAATTTTTGAAATTTAAATCTGTTGTATTATTCCTTAGATATTTGGCCGGTTGCTCGAAAATCCAAATGAATTTAACCGCCGTTAAATGACGTCATTGCATTGACGGTCGATTTGTTGATTTGATTCTTGTTGCTTAGGTTTAGCTAGATGACATCATTTTACGGCGGTTGAATTCAATTTTGTAATTTCGTGCGACTGGCCGTAAAATTACCAGTGTAAAATAAGTCAGATTATAAACATAATATAAACTCTAGTCTAATTTGAAATAAAAGCAGTTCAATTGTGGGACAATACCATCCTGTCAATTTCTAAAATTACGGAGTATTTTTCCAGGAAATGAATGGGCCTACTATAGTTGAATAGATATAACTTCCGCATCGGCTTAGTACTTATAACCACAGAGAACAGACTTAGTAAAAAGAGACTTAGTAGACTAGAGAGTATGCTTCTATATATGGTATAACCGTGGAAAAATCATTACAATGATCATTTCTTTTTTTATTGATCTATTTTTTCTTCTCTTTCTCTATGATCTGTGGTATAAGATACGAAATACAACATATTCCAATACGTGAGTTCTATTCAGCTATAATATTAAATATTATATTCACGCAAGGACTACTTTCGATTCAGATTTATTTTTCCAATGTTATTTAATTATAATTATTGTAATTTAACAGGAATTATTGGCTCTGCGAAGTCAGGACAAAATGTCGCAGAAACGAATGAGCACAATGTTGAAGCGAACTAAATCGGCCAACAAATCTGTGATGGAAGATGCCATAGATGATGTTAACACTTCTGTCACAATGAATGGTGAGTAGAACACTATTATCCCTCCACATTTCATTATTAAGGACCCGATTGGGCCTTATTAGGATCTCACTCGTGTCCGTTTGCACGAACTGCCCTTTTGAAATTTGACATAAAACAGACGGCATAATCTTGTCTCTCTCCCACACATTGAATAGCTGGTAACCGCTCAAACCGCAACCGCCCAAAGACCGTTCATGTGAACCTAGACGTATGATTTATGCTTTATTGAGCACCCTGTTACTATAAAAGTCTATGCCAATCGTAAATTGTAGGTCTACTATGAGTATCATTTGCCGTACTTGGAACAAAAATTACGTTGAAAGTTTCTTGCCGACTTTTGTCTTCAAGCCAGCTCGAGTCCAGTATAACAGTCATATTTAACGTATTAGCCGCTAGCTCTTGCTAGGGCGAGATTCTACACCTTCATTATATGCCAATCAAAACTTGAAGTGTTTTCCTTTAAAATAAGACCAAATCCAGCTCTATATCTCTTCTTTTTTTTTTTAATTGTATGCATGTTCAAAGTTGTAAAGTCCTTTTTGAAACACTCTGTATAATAAATAATAGATAGCTAGACTAATTGTATGTAAAATTTGTAATAGAATCTTGTACTTGTTGATCTATCCTTCTTAATTTAACGGATTTTTGTTTCATTTTCAGGACCTCAACAGTGTGACGAGGATGACTATGGCTATGTGTCTCAAGAAGCGAGTTCCTTCTACAATAAAATGATGGAAAAGTACACGAGCATGCCTTCGGATGAACCGAGTTTCCTCAAACCAAAAAAGGGCACTGCCAAAGATCTTAGTGCTGCTAAGGTAATTAACTTTCCCTCTCTTACATAATTTCTTTGTTTTATTATTGTGAGTTATCATGTTTTATTTGTAAAATATTCTGCTCTATTTTGTGTTATCTTTTTGCTGAGGGTGATAACCACATAAGCTGTAGGCTTATTGTTGAATTGAACATACTTGATAATTGTAACTGTTTCTTTTTTCACAGGAACGGGTCAAAGCAGCACTGAATAGAGTTGAAGAAGAAGAGATGATGCCAAGAAAGAGAAAACGCAAAACAAAAGAAGGCGAAGGAGGAGACAAAGAAGAAGATGACTTCATAGACGACAGCGGAATAAACTACAAGAGAGGAGACGAAGACAGAGAGAGGGAGAAGGAGAAAGAGAAAGAAAAGAAGAAACCTAAAAGACCACCAATGCCTCCTCCCATGGACTTTCAATCGCTTCTAAAGTTAGCCGAGCAAAAACAACACGAGCCAGTTGTGATAGATAAGAAGAGGAAGAGAGATAGCAGCGAAGATGAGGATGAAGAAGACGAGGATGAAGAGCGGAAGAAATTGATGACAAAGAGACAAAGAATAGAGTACGAACGAGAAAAGGAGGCAAGGATGCAAAGAGAGAGAAGAAGGATAGAGAGAGAAAAGGAGGAGGCTATGAGAAGTAGAAACGGAGGCACAAAACAATCGTCAGAAAAAGGAAAAGAAAGAAGAGACAGAGAAGGGAACGATAGAAGAGAAAGAGAGAGATCTTCGGAAAGAGAGTCATACAAAAGAGAGAGAGACAGGGAACAAGTAAGGTCTAGATCACCACCTAGGTCTTCTACTACGTTGAAGGGTGGAGGGAGTTTTAAAATCCCGAAAACTTCTGATGTTTCTCGAACTGACAGTTCGTCTAAAACTTCGAAGAGTTCTGAATCTTCAAAGATATCTGAAAGAGACTCTAAAAAATCTGAATCCTCTAGGACATCGTTTTCTGAGAGAGATTCTAAACCTTCAAAGACTTCAGATTCTTCAAGGACGTCATTTTCCGAGAGAGAGTCTAAACCCTCAAAGACTTCAGATTCTTCAAGGACATCGTTTTCGGAGAGAGATTCGAAACCCTCAAAGACTTCAGATTCTTCAAGGACATCGTTTTCGGAGAGAGATTCTAAACCTTCAAAATTTTCAGATTCTTTGAGGACGAGTTCTTCGGAGAGAGATTCGAAACCTTCAAAAACTCAAGATTCTTCGAGGATATCCTCGGAAAGCTCACCTAGGATACCGAAGTTGAGTGACAAAACTAATAAACCGGCAGTTTTAGACAATAAAAAACGGTTACCCAGTTCGGTAGTGGAGGAAAAACTGAAGAAAAGCTCCGATGTCTGGGCGAAACCTTGCAATCTTTCACCGTCCAGCAAAAAACTACCGCCGAAGTCTACTACGTCTACGGGTGCTTCAACAAAACCGCTGGAAGACAAATTGAATAAACTGATGGACGAAATACGTAGCGTGAAACAGGCCAGTACGAAATTGGATTTGGAAGATAAGTTGGAAATGTTGAGCAGGGAATTGGAACAGATCAAACGTGAACGTACAAGGGTTGAAAATGGAGACAAGAAAATGGAGAAGAGTAGTAGTAACGGTGCTTTAGATAGAAGGAAAGACAGGGACGAGAATAGTGAGAAACATAAATATATACCGACAAAAATACCCAAAGATGGTGAAAGGAGAGGATCTGATGTTCCCAAACCTTCTTCGTCTTCTAGTAGTAGTAGCAAGTCTTCTGACAGATTAAAAGACGATAGATCTCCCAAAGTAAACGGTTACAAACCGACACCTATCAACAAACTGAACTCCGCTAGAGTTGCTTCGCCGAAACCTTCAAAACTAAAGAGTGTCGACTTGTTTGGTGAAGATTTCCCGGATTCAACCGACAGTGCGGATCCGAGAAAAAGCAACGGAGATTATAATAAGCCTTCAATGGCTGCCAGTAAACAGTCGAGCAAGCCTAGCTTAGCCAAGGCGGCTGAGCTAGCTGGGAAACAAAGGGATGTGAAGAGTTCGCAGAAACCTCTGCCTCAGAAAGGTGAGTTGAGTAATTTATTATGTTTACAACATTGGTCAAGTGAGTATGGTTTGACACTTAGGCTAGGCGTACACCGGTTAGTCAAGACAAGACAAGACGAGATTAGTCACAGTAATTCACATAGTTGCTTATGAAGCAGCACACACTGATGCAATGACTAATCGGTGTGTGTTGCTTCATAAGCAACTATGTGAAGTACTGTGACTAATCTCGTCTTGTCTTGTCTTGACTAACCGGTGTACGCCTAGCCTAAGGCTCTACTCACACTTGGAAACTCAGCGACTCGGATAACAAACCTGTGCTTTCAAATAATGACGTTCAGACGATCCTGCAACCGTACTGTCTGAACGTCATCATTAGAAAACACAATGTGTTGTGTTTATGTGACTCATGTTATCTAAAAAACTGAATAATACACCCTGTATAGTACATCACCCTGTACACTTGAACACTGTATAGTACTTTTTTTATTTGGCGGTTGAATCAGCTGTTAACAAATGTGAAAACAAACGTAAGGAGTATCTCAACAATCATTTGCCATTTGCCAAATTAAAAAAAAAATCACTATATAGTTAATTTTAATTGTTAGTAAGTTTGTTCGTAGAGTTATATCAGTAGCTTAAGTGTAATCACAATATTTTATTGTACACCGGTCATACTATTTTGAGAAAAACAGTGATAGTTGAATAATATATTTTTAATGAAAGAAAAAGACGAACATATTTTCAAACCACTCATTTATTATAAATTAAACATTACAGTACCATGGTTTCATGGCATAACCTGCCATATCCTCAGCTGTACTCTGTACTCCATGTAGCCTATGCCATGAAAACATGGTACTTTAATGTTTGTCTTTTTCTTTCATTATGGAGAAATACCACTACATAACATCACACTCAACAAATTTCTTCATATATTTCTATTAGTTGTACTCGACTGTTGTTAACTTGTTTCTGAATTTTTTGGCGTTGACCATAACATTGAATTTTTTTGGCTTTCCACTTTTATTTATCCAATAAATTCATCGACTTACTTGTATTGCAAGTAATAAATATTGTTTTGAAAATAAATTTCTAAAAATTACTCTGCCCGTTACAGCTTCATCAATCACCAGCAGCAAGTCGGCATCATCCGGCAGCAGTGTTCAGTCGAGGAAATTCCCGCCGGACGATTTGAAACCTCGTCCGGGAGACCGGGCCCGGACGTCCGGACCAGTCCGATCCAGACAGTTTCCGCCGCCCGATGTCCGGTCCAGACAGTTTCCTCCCAATGACGTCAGAAGTAGGAGACCGTCGCCTCCTAGGAGTGAGTAGTTTACTAAATTCATCTCTCATCATCATCATCCTTCCCATTACCCACGCACATGCCTGGAGCTTATGTGGGCATCATAACAAAAAAATTGAAATGAAATTTATTTCGTATATTAAGATAGGCCTACTGAAATTTTTGTTTAAAATTGTATATTTTTGAAGAGATATGAATAGAAATTACATTTGGTCGATTTTTGTGTGCTGCTCAGCATGCTATCAATGCTTGAGCATATGCAGCATGCTGTGCAGGACAAAAAAATTGACCAAGTGTGGGCATAGGGATTGATCTTGGACAGATAGATAGATAGAGGATAGTTAGATAGGTAAATAAATGACTTTATTTTTCCACTTGTAAATTACTTAAAAGCCGTGGGCGAAGTTGAGGCATAATGGCCCCCCTTCCACTTAACTCACAAGGATAAGGGATAGAGGATAAAGGGCGAAGAACTGTTTTTTTAAATGTAATATAGTAATATTTAATATTTGATGATGATTAGTAAGATAATTATTGATTTTTGTTGTCTGTTTTAGGTTCTCGTTACTACGCAGATGAAGATGAAGAGGATGAATACGATTCGGAAATGGATGACTTCATCGATTATGGCGACGGTGACGAAGAAGACAGAGAACAAGTTTCGGAAATCATCAGCCAGCTCTTCAAGTATAATCCTTCACAGTAAGTAGTGTACTTACTAAGTATTTTGTACTTACTAGCATACTCATCCTATATTTCTCTAACATACCGTTCCTACCATACTCATCTCAAGTATAGCTCTTCAAGTATAAGCTCTTCAAGTATAATCCATCACAGTTAGTGAGTATTTTGTACTTACAAGTATACTCCTACCAAATTTCTCTAACATACCGTTCCTACCATACTCATCTCAAACTTTATTAGTGAGTAACTTCTCTCACCTTTTTCTTTTCAACTAAACTTACAAGTCGATCACTTTGCTGATACATTCATGTATTTTTTCTATCAAATTAATTCAATTGAATAGAATTCAATTCAGCAAGTAACTCCTTACCGTAATCTTCTCAATTTTACTTATACTCATCTGAGTGAATGACATCCTAGCATCTCAAACTTGCGTAGTGAGTAAATTCTTACGATATTCTCTCAATTTTAAGCTGCTCATAAACGGGGAAAGTTGAAACGGAAAGTTACTGGCGGCCATTACTTGCCTATTCAACTTACCCGTGGAATGGCAAATAAAAACAAACAGGTTTGTGTTTACTTAGCGGCTTATAAATAGGGAGAGTAGAGACAGAAAGTTACTGGCTGCCAGTAACTTTCCGTCTATACTTTCTCCGTATATAAGCCGCTTTACTCATACTTGTCTCAGTAAGTGACTTACTATTATACTCATCTCACACTTACATCAAAGTGAATCGGAAAATCGAGTAAAACATGTAGAAAGCTTCAAAACACAGCAATCGTCAGAGTAACTAAATAGACATGAATAATAATTCTCTTTCCATTCTTCATTAATTTTCTCTTGTTCGTTTTTGGGTTGCAATT
Organism: Laodelphax striatellus; assembly: GCA_017141395.1. Taxonomy (NCBI): domain Eukaryota; kingdom Metazoa; phylum Arthropoda; class Insecta; order Hemiptera; family Delphacidae; genus Laodelphax; species Laodelphax striatellus. The sequence goes on along the minus strand of CM029541.1, from coordinate 17,154,602 downwards.
CATGCTTCAAATTTCTGAAAAATTAAAAATTTCCAGATTTTCCATTGGGGACGATGACGATGAATGTATGGAATCAAACTTCGGTCAAATTGATAAGGAGGAAATCAGAAGCTTGAATATTGGTAAGTTTGTCATCAATCAAAGTTCATTTATCGAAAACAGTTTTTTACTTTGCAACAAAATGAATAGTATAAAAATACAAAAGTATTTTAGGCTGTAAATTAAATACTTTTTTATATGAATTCAATAGTTCTTGTATGAAAGGGAATAAGACTTGAACTGGACCTCATTGGTTTCAATTGAATTCCAAAATTCAGCTTAATCTTGCTAAGTCTTAGCCCCTGCGCCCACTAAGCAACTGCTATCTGATTTCAGTCAACAACCCAGCGTTGCCAGATGACTTTGGCTGATAGGTTTGATTACCCGATTACCCGAAAAACAGCCAAACGTCATCTGGCAACATTGGGTTGCTAACTGAAATCAGATAGCAGTTGCGAAGTGGGCGCAGGGGCTAAGAAGATTCGAGTGTTCTTGTACAATTTCATTTGAAATTTCAATTGAATTTTGAATTTTAAAACTTGATTTCAACTCTTACCGATCATTAACAATGTGTACGTTATTATTTCACGAATCTCTTTCATTTTCTTTTCGTTCCTCTTTCTAGGTCTGAGAGAGGATTTGGAAGACATAAGACGAGAACAGGCTGAAAAGAGAGAGGCACAAAGAAGAAAACTAGAAAAAATGGCTGCTATGAAGAAGAATCGAAGATGACCATCACAGGAATGATCAACACTTTTAGAAAAATTTGTGAACCAAACCATGATAAACAATGTTATCTACAGTGTAAAACGAAGTGAATAATGTGGATAATTATTACTGTAGCAGTGAATAGTGGATTCAATGTGAATAATGATTAATTTTCAGTGTTTAATGATACCAATGTTGATGATTTCAGTGTGTAGTGAATTAACATGAATTCACTATTAATTTGAAATCAAAAAATGGGTTGCTGTGTATTATGAAGTGAATGTTTATAAGTTCAATTATGTCAATAATGTGAATCAGTTTGACACTTCTGAATCAGTTTGAAGAATCTTTTCAATAGTTTTCAGTGCAGTGAATGGGTTCTGTATATTGTGAATAAGTTTAGTGTGCGAAGAATTATGATACTGAAGTTCTGAATCAGGTTAAAGACTGCAGTGCAAAATTGATATTATTGTGAATAATTTTAGTGTGTAAAGAATTAATTTGCAATAGTTTGCAAATAATAATTAATCAATGAAAATAATTTTAAATGAATGTGTGATGATTCATATATGTGCCAATCTAATGGATAACAAGGGTAGGATGTTCCCAATTTTTAGGTTTCTGTTTTAACCTAAATAATAGAAGTGAATGATTTGGACAGTTTTTTGTTTTAATTTTCAATAGAACTGAAAAATATGGACAATGATTTTAACTTTACTCTTGATTGTGAGGGAAGTGCTTTCAAGTATCAGTTTTGTAATTAGCAATTTTTCAAATGGAGTTTTATTTAGAATTCTGTCTCAATCATTCTGTTCTTAATATTTCTGTAAACAAATTTTTTATTCCGAGAGATAGATCTCATAGTCTGAAGCCTTTGAGGCTAGTTTTATATGCCTTCAATTTAACATACAGTTGCCTTGTTGCCTTAATCATAATTTCAAGTAAGTACTTATAACTTATGGTGTACCTAAGAGATTCTAGTTTGAAGAGGAGTATTCTCTTACAAAATTTTAAATTCTATACTTGATTAGAATAAGATTTTAGTTTAATTTTTCAAACTACTAATATTTCAGAATTGTAAATAATACTCTGAATGCCACAATATTACTCTTATTGAGTTACTTTTACTCAAATATTTAATTTGATAAAATATTTATTCAAATTATTAGAACTGCAGGATTTAAGATAATACTGTGATTACACTTACACAATAAGGGACGTTGACTCAAATATTTTTAAAGTCTTCTTTCATAAATGACATTATGAAATGTGTAATAATAATACTGTAGACTTCTTATTAGGCCTATTCCACAGTTTACTCAAAGCATAATGCTTTCGCTACTTACTTTATAATGTTAGTAAAGATAGTTCTGTTGCTGAAATATTCCGAAAATATTGAAGCTTTTTCAACTTTGAGAAGACATCCATAATACAAATTTTTAAGACAGATAATTATCAGTATTATGATATTTATCTATATTTCTATGCAGCCTCTTCTTATTAACTTGTCAACTGATGTTACTATACAACTTGTTAGTTTTCTATAACTTTCTAATTTGTGACGACTTTTGTATCCTTAGTAATAGTTAGTTACTATGCAGCTAATTATAACTAAAGAACTGCACAATAGTTTTTGTTTTATTTTCATAATTATATGTAGATTTTGTTGAGTTTTATCTTTACTTTTATTGTATATTCCTGCAGGACGCTGATCTGTAATGTAAAAACTAGATATTGAACTATAATTAGATTTGTTAAGAATATATTAATATATTTATGATTTTCAAACACCTATAACAGTTACTGTCAAGAATGAATTTATTGTATAAACTTAGAATTTAACCATTTAATATTTTGAATCAAGTTTTCGTTCAACACGAGTTATTTTTATCCTCTAACAACCTAAGTGTCCACATCTGTGGACCTTTCTCTTTACCTCTATCAACCTATGATTGAACAGAAAAAAATATAAATAGCTTATAACAGTATTTTTTTCAAGTGAGTTTTATTGGTTCTTTTCAAGATATACTGTGTATTTTCCATTTTTTTATGTCTTCTACTTATTTTGGTGCAGGCATTTGAAAAATGTCCACATATGTGGACCCCGGGCACCAACTAACCTATACTGGAGACAGGCAGCAGTCATTGGAATAGTTGGATGAATAATTAGATAATAAATAATTGGAAGTCATTGAAATAAAAAAGAGCTGTTTATTCAATAGAAAATAGAAAAAAATTAATAAAATAAATTTAAAAATAATATTACTCATGGAAGGCCTTGTAGCAATTCCTTTCACAAGTGAGGCAGAGGAAGAGTTTGCAGGTAGTGCACCTCACTCGCCCTTTTCCATTGCACCCTTCCCTGCGGCACCGTTTAGCATTTTTTGATTTCACCATCTCTGGCATATGCTCTGCCTTTCGTTTCCGGAATTCTTTTCCTGGGAGGGGACGGATTTTCTTTCTTGCAGGTTCGCCTGCTCCATACTCCTCATCCTCATCCTCTGAACCGTCTACTTCTGAATTTTCTTCCTCTTCAGTGTTTTCACCTTCATCACTTTCAACTGTTGATATCATTTCACTACCAAGAGTTCTTTTAAAATTCAAAAAATCCATTATATCTTTCCTCTGTTTCCCAACCTGCAGCTGATCATGCCTGTATTGGATCCATGCATTACTTGTGGAAAGATCTGTGAAATGCATGATGGTTCTTAGCGTCCATTTATTTGTTCTGTAGCCATTTCTGTAGTACGATATCATGCGATCGGACATGTCCACCCCACCCATAAATTTATTGTATTTACTAACAGCTTGTGGTCTGGGCACCTCCAAATGCACCCTGGCTTCTTTTGACCATCGCTTGCATTTATCTTGTGGTGCATCACCAAATGCACTGGACATCATCAATAGTGGCTTGCTGTCCAGCCATTTGGTGATACATACTGCCACTCTGGTCCCATCTTCACTGGCTTTTGAAACAAACGAATCTGTTGTCCCCCGTGGCATCTTCATCAAGTCCTTATCAGATATCAAAGCAATTTTTGGACATCTATTTTTCATGATGGTGCCCGTCACACTTACTCCTTTTTGGCCTGCTATGTCCAAAAGCTTCTCTGTAGTAAACCAACGGTCAGTAAAGATGCCTGTGCCAGGAGGAACAGAATGAAGAAGACGAAGAACTGCTGCTTCTCCCACTAGTAGTCTAGGATCATTCCCTAACAAGGTACCTTTTCCCTGGTAAATTTCAAAGTCCAATACCAATCCATTGGGATCAGCCAGAACAAAATTCTTTAAACCTACAGGGTTTGGTTTTCCTGGAACATGCTGTTTAATGTTAGAGTGTCCAGTAAAGGGAACCATTTGTTCATCAATGGAAAGTTGAGTTCTTCGACACATCTTGTAGCAGCCACCTTTTACAGAGTCAAGGAAGGGCCTCACCTTCCAGAGTTTATCTTCATCTTTTCTTGTTTGTGGTACAGTGAGGTCATTGACAACCTTTAAATTATTTCTTATTTCTCTGAATCTCTCCCTAGGCATTGTTTCTGAAATTGCTGGGACTCGACATGTTTTCTCCCAATACATTCTTATTCTGGGATATCCCAAAACACTCATAAGTATATTCATCCCAAAAAATTTCTTCATTTGAGTTTTGGTGACATTCAAATGTTTGTTTTTTTGTAGATGGTAACGGATGTTTGTGTTTTCAACCATTTTATCAAATATTTCTTCAGTCAAATATTGCTCGAAGTATTGAATTGGAGTCCAATCTCTTCTGTTCTGAGCCCCAGTGTCCTCTTCTTCTTCTCTCAGAGTTATTGAAGACTGAAATGTTGATTGCCTCTCCCAGTCATTTCGTTTGTCATTCACAACAAATGTCTGCTGTTCTCTGCAAATGTTCTGCTGTTCTCTCCTCAGACTGCGTTGTCTAGAAGAACCAGCAATTGGTTCATCAGGTTGTCTAGAAGGACGAGCAATAGGCTCAGCAGGCAATGAAGAGTCAGGATTGGTGATTGATGATTGATGAGTCAGGATTGAAGTGGCTTCTTCTTCATCATCTTCTTCTTCTTCTGGTGGTGGAGGATCGGAATCAGGGAAGGGTTCTCTGGATGATGTCAGAAAATTATCATCCTCTTCATCCCCCTCATCGTCCTCAAACTCTGATATGTTTCCATTCTCGATCAAGGTGAGGATGTCATCTGCTGAATATTTTGATCCATCTGTTGAAAAACAAACAAACAAACAAAATTTTACAAACAAGTAAATTAATAATCTAAACCGATATAATCTAAATTATTTTTCAACAGTTTCTCTCTGGTGTAATGATTTAATTTATTTTTTTCATCAACCTTTCAAATTCAAAATTTTTAAATGACTTTTCCTGGATCAAAAATTATGTGCTGAAATAGTAATGTATTTCAATAACCTCATTTTAGACATTATCAAAATTTGGGAAAGAAATTATACAGGCTCAGCCTAGTTTTTCCTCCCTAGCCATAATATCATTATGAATATAGTATTTTGTACAATAAATAAAAATAAAATATATTTATTGGGTGTCAATATGATGACAGATTGGAGAAATATCCAGCAGTGTGATCCCACCAGAATCATTGGTAATATTTTAGATGAATATTGTATTATTCATTAATTTGTGGATGAATAATATGACCTTGAACAATTATTTCTCATAATATAACTTTTATTTTCAAAGAATAATGTTATTTAAAAAATTTAGAAGAATAAAAACAAATAGTTACACTCGTTTTGTTGTTCTGAACGTTTTGTAGAGGTTAGGTTAGAGGTTAGAGCCTGGTGTCCACAAGTGTGGACAGTTTTCAAACAAACACTGACATTAGTTGATTGCAAGAAATTACAAATAATGCAATACTAATTCATTCTAAACATTTGGTAATGTATGAAAAACATCAATTACTCTTTTAAAACATAAAGAAAACAACTTACCTGGCCTTAGAAGATTGCTATCCATTTTTCAAAGTTTCTCTGCTTCAACATCAAACAAAAATCATGGACTACTGATGATTATCCAATTGGCCACTAGAATGCGTTCTAGAAGGTCCACGGATGTGTACACACAGGTTCATATCCCCAGAAAATGTGAGGAAACTTTCTTATTGGTTGAAAAAAAGAGTCCACAGATGTGGACACTCAAATTGTCTTGGGTCGATGGGGGGGGGGGAAACAATTCTGGCTCTAGGCCGTTAGAGGATTGAGTTCAATTAAGAGCCGTAATGAGATTTCCAAATCATGAGCTTTCTTATCTGATTTTTTATTATAGATTACAATAAAACTTTTATTGATTTTTAGTCAATTTTATGTTGAAGTGTACATCACAGATTTTTTAAAATTTTAAGCTGGGATATTCACATTGTGTTCTCTGAATTTTTTGTTGAAATATAAATTGTCAAAAAAATATACCCGTATTAAATACTCTATGAGTCTTACATTTCCTAAGTTACTTATATTTCTCTATAACTTACATTTTCACCATTTTGAAATAGGTTTCCCCTCAAAGGTGATCTTTTATACTCTCTTCTTAGATTAGTAACGAACGCTTGAAACGTCCTTGGAAAGATTAAATTCGTCTTGCTTATTGGTCATACAGGTCGTATTGTTTATAACTTCACCTCGGTACATAATACTCTACTTTCAAGCTATTTGCCCATAAACATTTTTATCTTTAAATACACCCATAAGATTCACCAGTCTAAACATTTTCTGGAATACGATCGGAGACCAGACTGCACTTGCATAAAAGAGGTCTTAATGTTTTGTTATCATTCTATTGGTTTTTAAATTTCTAATACATTAATGTAATTGTTAATTTGTAGTCATATTTCAGTCAATTTTGATTTGAAAGTTGCATATGTGAAAAAAGAAATTGTGGTAAAATTCTATTCCTTTTTTACCTCATGTTTTGTTGATGAGAAAATTTAATGGTATAAAAATTATAATTTAAAAGCTTCTGTGAGAAAAGTTTTAGGAGATTTGGTAAAAAAAGCAAAAATAATTATGCTTTGGTTGATCCTTGAAAATGGAAGAATGCTGGGTTTCAATTGAATTGGATGGAAGAATGAGAATTTTGTTGAGAAATACTTCAAAAGTTTAAATTTACCGCCATAAATGAAGATTCTGACATCACTGGAACTAAAATAAACATTGTCAGCTGATTGAAAAATCTAATACGCGTGTACATTTGAATTTTTGGCGGTCATTCAGTCATTCTTTCCTCCATGGTCAAACGAAAGAGTTCAGTGTAGCTCTTCGATGCTCCTGGTTGCCTGGTAGAATTTTCGTGTACAGAACTATTAGCCCGGGACACAGCTTTTATTTTTTAGACCGATTTGCTCGAGACCAAGGATTAAAAATCGAAGTCAAAGTCGATAATCGAAAAATTTTATCCATTCGTGTATTGTTGGTTGCCTATCCTTGATGAAATGAAGGCGCTCACATCTAATTTATGGCGGGCTGTTTGAACTGCAACTAAGGGGAAAACTCAACAATAAAATTAGATTTTTTATCCAATTCTACTGGTTTCGTCAATTTAAACATTCTAAGCACCATTCAATGATATTCAATCACTATTAAATTGATACTCAATTCAGCTCAATCCAACTTCAATCTTCAACAAAGTTAGAAAATTCAATTGATTCATTGTTCTTTTTCTTGCAGAATATTGAGCCTGTTCACAGTTGATTCGTATTCATCTTTCAGATGAGAATTCAAAGTTCTGAAACAAGATTTATAGATTATTCTAACTTGGAATAACTTATGGTTTTAATCTATCAAAACTTGAATTTCTCAACACATACTTCAAGGCTGAATACAAATCAATTATGAACAGATTCAATTGAACGGGTATATGGAGTTTTATGAGAAATTGATTATGAATTTATCATCAACAAATGAGAGAGGTAGTAATTGAACTGACAGTATTTTATTTTATAAATATATTTTATTCGTCATTTACACCTAAAAATATTCATCAATTGATTGCTCCCTTCGCAATATTTCAATAAGAGAGAAGGAACCAGTTTTTCACTTTTCCAAATGCATAAAACTAACTTAGATCAACTTCGTCGATTATTTTTGCAAACATAATAAACAATACGATTAAAACAGAAGTGGTTTCAAGTTCAATAATGACTTCAAATAATTATTGTATGAGGTTAGTGTCATACTCATAATTGAATTACATTGTTATAACAGATGGCATTGAATCGAAGTTGATAACTATTGAGACATCATATTTTTTCTCTATAACACCACACAGAAGATTATCATGATGTATTAAAATTTTGATGAAGTATTCCACAAAAACTGAAACTTGAAGGAACATAATATATTGAACAAATTACAAGGGTACACTTAAATGGGTACAGTACTTTTTATAATCAAAATACTGATTTATTTTATTTCAATCAATGGAGAAAAACTAATACCTATTCTAATATTTGCATTAAAACCACTTGTATAAAATGTTTGCCAAAAGCAATGAGCACTTGTATGAGTTTGAAAAAAGTAAAAATTATTGTCTTGTAAACAATAAAAGTTAATGGAAAAATTACAGTAGTGAATTAAAACCAATGTGAATTTGTTTTGTTAGTCTGTGATTGAATATTATGATTTGCAAGGAAAGTATATCTCACAAAATAAGCCATAATAAAACCTTTGAAATCAGAATAATATCATAACAAATTAATAAACTTCCGGTAAGATTCCTAATTCTATGGAAAGTAAACTCAATTATTAGTCAGAGTACTATTAATTTCATTCTTTGAGTTATCTCGAACCATTCAATTTTTCACAGTTTTGACCACCAGTTAATAAAGGAACATTATTTAATTAAGATTTAGCATTACAATAACTAAGCCAAACTTTTAAATGTTGTATAGTGTGCAAACTATATAAATTGGATGGAATAGCAATTACAAAATATAAGAAGTGAAAAAACCGCTCCTACCATTAAATAAAGGCCGAAAAACTAGGACATAATTGAATTATATCTTTATTATGTTATCTGGATGAGTTTTGGAACACCACTCCTTTAAGAAATCTGTTCAAACTTGAATAGATAACAAATTACAATAGATTTTTCAAAGATTCTACTTCATGTAAAATTGAAATGAATCGAATAATTTTGATTGATTAAACAAAAAATTACTATTTATTCAAACACAAAATTTTTTTAATTTTTATCACTGTTGTAGGACGCTAAACTTGGCAAATTCCATTAATAGTTTGATTAGGTTCTATTCCCAATATGTAATTTCAACACTGTAATATCACAGCGTTACATGAATAACATGAAAAATTCATTAAGATACGAATTGAATAATTTAGATAGATTCAAACAAAAATTATGTTTTCTCCTAACTTTTTTGGAAACACTAGGCAATAGGAAATAGAAGATCAGGGAAATTCTAACATGAAACTTTGAAATGAACTTGAATACCAACATGACAACCTATTGTCATGTACTTTTTTCAGAAAATAAGATTAATTTGAATTTATTCAATAGAGTATGCCTATATTCAGTAAAATGATGATCAATAATTGGAAGTAAAAATTCAGTCACTAGATTGATAAAATTGATATTAATGAACATTTAATAATGTCAATAATTAATACAAGCAATTGGAGTAAATTAATTTTGGAGTAAAGTTTCGATTTCTATTCTTTGAATTATAATCTCTCAATTTAATGCGTATTATTAATAGAGTAATGATGAATAGGAATTCAAGTAAGATTGACTCAACTTTTCCAGCCAATACCTATAAAATACTATGAAAATTGCATACATCCCACGAAAAGACCATTCAAACTTCGAGATTCATTCGTCATACGCTTGTAAAAACCCTTAATTTTTTCAAAAGTTTCCTAATATTTTTTCGAAGAGAACAATACTTATAAATCGATGCTACGCTAACAGCAGTGTCAAATAATAAACAGTCTCGACTTGGGTAATTCTTAATAACTAATAAACTAGCGAACAACTAAACAATAACAAATATAACTTAGGATGTCCTCTAAAAAAATATAATACCTAATACAGTTTTGAATCAATGAAAATTTGGCGTACAAAGGTTTAAACGAAATGCCAATATGCTGAAAACCCTAGGCGGAATGCAATGATAAAATTATTGTTAAAGTTAGTAGACTGGGTTGAATGCTGTTAAAAAGAAGAAAACGTTTAACTTATGATGAAAAGAGATTGATCTCAGTCTGATCTTTGATTATTTCTGATTGAAGATCAAACTAAGATCGTCGTTTGAACAACCGGTTGATTAATTTTCAAATAGAGTGATGTACATTGATAACTTCGCAATAGTTTGAAAAATGTATAAAATTAAATTTAATGTATAAAATGTATCAATCACTGTGTAACAGTTGGATGAATTTGCAGATAGATTGCATTATTAATTTATATAATCTAATAATTGTGATTACCTCTTTGAAGTGAAAATTGTGTTTGTGATCAAATTATTTTGAATATAACCTAACTTTGAACATTTCTCAAGAAAGTTTTGGATTACAAGAAGTTTAGGGCTAATGCCTGTTTTTTCTGCCCTTAAAATGGTATTTTTGATGAAATAAATAAATTATCAATGTATAGAATGTATTAGTGTTAAAATAATGTGACTTTATAGTATCACACATTAACGTTATTTTTGGAGGACATCCCATTAACTGAAGTGTTTACACCTTTACATAATCACACTTCAGACACATTTACATAGGTCGACATGCCGCATATGTAAATTTGCAGACCCTATGTCCACACTTGGTCGATTTTGTATGCTGCACAGCATGCTACCAATGCTTAAGCATATGCAGCATGCTGTGCAGCACACATAATCGAACAAGTGTGAACACATGGTTTCATTTACACTTGCGGCATGTCAACTCATGTAAACCCTACATAAAAGAGCGGCGCCGTTACACGGCTAGACCCTTAGTCCACAGTTGGTCGATTTCGTGAGCGACTCATACATGCTTAAGCATTGGTAGCATGCTGTGGGCACTGAAAATCGACCAAGTGTGGACATAGGGAGTAAGTGATGAACAATGCTATGACTATGTACACAAATAAATGTGACCGTGATTCGTATTTACAGGTTGGCGAGTTTTAAAAATAGATCTATTTACAGAGGCCCTGAATGCGAGTGGTTAGCCCGTGAACTGTAGAGGTCAGTGGCCATCCTCAGCCACCACGCATAGTGGATCAGTCATTAGGTCTGGCAGTATTGAACCTCCCGAACGCTGGAAAACAAACACAATTATCAATTTACTTGTGAATTATTCTCACTGAGTGTAATATTTGATGGAAAAAGAAGAAAAAGAAGAAGGAGAGGAAGGAGAACAAAAAGGGGAGGGATGAGAAAAAGAAGAAGAGGAAGAACGAGAAGAATTACGAGAAGAAGAAGAAGGAGAGAAGAAGAAGAAGAAGAAGAAGAAGAAGAAGAAGAAGAAGAAGAAGAAGAAGAAGAAGAAGGAGAAGAAGAATGGGGAGGAGGAAAAGAAGAACGGAAAGGAAAAGAAGAAGAAAAAGGAGAAGGAGAAAAGGACGAGAAGAAGGAAAAAAGAGAAGTAGGAGATGAAGAAAGAGAAGTAGGAGATGAAGAAGGAGAAGTACAAGAAGGGAGAAAAAGATTGAAAAGAAGAAGGAAAAATGGACGAGAAGAAGGAAAAGAAGAGGAGATGAAGAATGAGAAGAAGGAGATGAATAAGGAGGAGGAGGAGAAGAAGAAGAATATGTAGAAGATGGAGAATGATAAGAACGGGAAGAAAAAGGAGAAGGAAAAAAGGACGAGGAAAAGGAGAAGATGAAGAAGGAGAAGTAGAAGAATAAGAAAAAGATTGAAAAGAATGAGAAGGAAAAAGGAACGAGAAGGAGAAAAAGTAGAAAAAGGAGATGAAGAATGAGAAGAAGGAGATGAATAAGGAGAAGGAGGAGGAGGAGATGTAGAAGAAGAAGGAGAAAAAGAACGGGAAGGAAAAGGAGAAGAACGAGTAGATGGAAAAGAAAGAGAAGAAGGAGAAGAAGAATATTGAATACCATCTAGCTAGATACTTACTTCAATTATTAGTGACGCACTAAGTGAATTACCCACTGATCCCGATGACGAAACAGGAATACCTTGTAACCTACCCTGGAAAAGCTGTTGTTGCCTGAAAAAACAGAAACAACATAAATTATTGATCAGTTCAAAATCAACTAACACAATACAGTGGAAAAGATCAAAATAGATATACCGTAGACCATCCTATATTCATTTATTCATTCATACAATCACAAAGATTACAGTTATGGTATAATATATAATCTAGAAGGAAAACTAGGCTGAGCCTGTACTATTTCTCTTCCGAATTCTAATATTCATCAAATATTAAATAGAAGTGGCTAATATTTTTTATGTAGCTTCATTATTATAGTATAGATTTATATAATATTTTTGTAAGATATTTGTAATATTATAATTGGATTTTTGTTTATATAGCTATATTATTACAGTATAGATATAGATCATTGATATTAGAGTGGAATAGATCTAAAAAATACAAGAGATTAATGTAAAATGATAATATTATGACAGTAATCGACAAATGAAAACAAAACTAGAACAATGTCGGTGTGTTGATTGGATTATTAAACGAATTACTTTGAATTGATTTTATGCAACATAGAAACACGATGAAAAGCAATAATGGAAGATAAATTAGTATAATCCGTACACCTTATTATTTTATACCTGAAAAATGAGCTGTATTTTCTTGTAATCTTTTCCTCTCCATTGATTAGTATTACTTGAGTGTTACAGTTCATAAAGCTGTGTCTAAACTCCACCATCCACAAACTACCCACTTGTAGTGCGGCCCACTGTTTACATATATAGTTCACCTCAAATATACAGATATAATCAGATTATAATATAATGTATAATCAGATTCATTCAATTTGACGCTAGGCATTAGATAGATAGCCTAGATAGAGAGATATCATTTCTTGACGTTATTTTATCGAACTTACGTTACTGCGTACAATTATTTCTTGACAAATTAAATGAATCCGATCATAGTAGGCTACATTAGGAACTGAACAAATTTTAGAGTTTTAAAACTGAATGGATCCAGTTGAACATCTAATTAAAATGTTATAGAAGTTTACATTTAAAAAACATGAAATTATTTTCAAGAATATAAAATCGAACTCACGTTACTGCGTTCATTCTGTTTTTGACAGACCCTGAATGGAATCGCCCGCCTTCCCCTCGTATCCTGTTCATGGCGTGCTTGTGTCTAGATTCGTGCAGGTATTTCTAAAAAAAGAAAAAAAAGTTAAATTATGGCAAATATTTTTGTAGTGGAAAGATTAAAACAGATAAAAACATTAAAAGTGATGAGTATAGACCAAAAATTTGAATTCGCAATAAATATTATTCAACATGAAATTCAAAATACATCAATTCTATCTTAAAAATTTGTAAAACAAACGTGGTGTAGTGAAATCTTTCCATAATTGAAAAAACTTGTTGAAATTGTCAAATTCCACTTTTCCAAATTTGACAATTTCAACAATTTTTCAATTCATCCTTCTTAAAATTCTGGTTTGATCTTGTGGACAAAATGGCAGCTCAAAGCTTGTAGGTTACGCCACTCATTTATTTTACCTCACCTAATATTGCGATCTGAACGAGAAGAAGAGGCCGCCCTAAAACACGCTGGCTGCAAGATGTGGAGGAAGATTTGACATGCTTAGGAGTAAGGAACTGGAAGAGGCGGGCATGTCAGAGAGAAGATTGGAGGCAAATAGTTGAGGAGGCCAAGGTCCACGTAGCGCTTCGTAAGTAAGTAAGTAAGTAAGTAATATTGCGATCTAGTCCAAGTAGGCTAATGAGCAGTATTTTTCTAATCGAATATTCTTCAAATATTGATAAGTTCAGCAGCTCTCACTAGGACTAAGTTACTACTTTTAAATACTAACAAAATAATAATATTACAAAATAACATCGATTGATAATCATTATTTATTTATTTATGCTTATGGCTTTTTTTGGCGGAGAGACCCTTTCGGGTGTTCCGCCTCGCCAAATCCAGTTTTCCCTAATGAATAATGAATATTTTCCCTATTGATAATCATAATCACATAACATAGAAATGATAAGCTGTTTGTGCACTGAAGGCCGTTAGACCGGCGTAGCGTCGCTTTACAATAGCGCCTAAATCACCAACATTGCTTTATTCTCGGTCCCGATAGAAATTAACTAAAAACGATTTATCGAGTGGATACTAGTCGACTAAACTAAAACCGATGTATCGAGTTAATCGACTTACCATTCGACTCTTCGGTATCTTTCCCTCGGCCTCCAGCTTAGCTCTGGCCTGCCTTCGCTTCAGTATCCTCTTGTACTGCTTGGCATTCACGTAGAGAGGCTCTTCCTCGAGGAACTCGGTGCCGGTCGGGATAGGCATGCGCGGAAAGCCCTGCGCCGCTGCGGCTGTCCCCGTATTCCTTTCAGGCACTACCTGAATACCAAAATAATCAATTTTTTCAACTTTTTCTTTCTTTGAAACATCGTTGGATGTTTATTCATTTATTTATTGATACAAACATGTTCGTATTCAAAACACACAGAACGCGTATTCTAGCGTATTGTAGGTTATGGACAGTAATTTTCTCATTATACTAGTCCTAAAGAAGATATCTGCATAGATTTGAGAGCCATATAAAAGATTTCCTAACAGAAGGCCGTTTTTGGTACATTTGCCTCGGAATAACTGTCGGTGAGTGTGTCTGTACTTGAATAAGCTCACCAATACTTGAATATTCTCTATAATAATTAATTGAACGAAATTCCTAAGTAATGCCATATAATATTCTGAAGACTTTGCTATTTGCAAATATTGACAACAGATTAATAGCTAGTAAGGAAATTCGATGAACGCTACTGCACAAAAAACTTTCTCCCCGGGCGGGAATCGAACCCAGCACCTCTGGTATTCATGACCAGCGCATTCATTTTTTTGTGCAGTAGCGTTCATCGAATTTCCTTACTAGCTATTAATCTGTTGTCAATATTTGCAAATAGCAAAGTCTTCAGAATATTATATGGCATTACTTAGGAATTTCGTTCAATTAATTATTATGATTTAACAGCAACTGTATGGTTGCAATGTCTCATTACCTTCCATTTTTATATTATCTGAATATTCTCTCACCAATACGCGAGAAAATACTTTGTCAGTCTTGTATACGCTAGTATACGCTATGCGGCAATACGCTTATAATGTGTCTTACCTCTATTATATAATGCATGATTTTGTTTAAAAAAATACGCTCTTTGTCCATTATTACACGAGTTACACCTACCTTCTAGCATTTTTTCATACGAAACTAACAATATGTAAGTTGAAACACTAATATAGCACTAATATGTAAATTGAAACACTAATTTGTATAGCCTACACTAAAATCCCAAGAATATCTCTTATTTATAGCTAGGTCCCTTTGCTATGACATCTAGACTAGAAATAAATTATTGCCATTACAACTCATAACAGCTTTTTACCATGTTCAAAGTTTATCTGAGATCTCATTCCTTATAAAATATTGCTAAACAGCTGCATCATTGTTGATAAATTCTTTTAAACTTTATTCAAAACGTTTTAGCAAAACTTCTTCGAAGTTCTTCTAAACTTTTTATAAACTTTCTTCTATACTTTCATCTAAACCTTTTATAAACTCAAGTAATATCAGTGGTCACTCGGTGAGCGGTTGCTAAGTGATAATGTGGTTAAGTAACAAACATTCAAGACCGCTCTCGGATGGGTGACCGACACAAAAAAAATGTGCAAATTGGCGAGGTGGAACCTACCCGTAAGGGTCTCCCCATCAATAAAAAAGCCATACGATAAAAAAAATAAACTTAAAAAGCTGTAATGAGGCAATTTACTGTCA
The DNA here is from genome assembly GCA_017141395.1 of Laodelphax striatellus. NCBI lineage: Eukaryota > Metazoa > Arthropoda > Insecta > Hemiptera > Delphacidae > Laodelphax > Laodelphax striatellus. Next base: position 17,138,881 of record CM029541.1, on the reverse strand, counting down.
GTCCATGTGCCTTAGCAAAAGTAAACGCCCTGAAATAAGAAAGAAAGAAAGAGAAATTAGGTTAGAACAATGTTTACTCACCATCAGAATATTTTGTCCGTTATTCGTGTTGGGCGAATTATTGCTAGCATTGGTGTTGGCGGCGTTGGTGGGGGTGGTAACGGGGGTGGCTACTTGAGCAGGGGGTGCGGGGGCGGGAGCTGCTTGTACGGTGGGGGCGGCAGCCACTTGAATTATGTTGCCGTTCAGATTTATTACTGGAAATTAAGAAAAAATCTAGTTAATAAAAAACGGAAATAACAAATCTAGTTAATAAAAACATTTTGCTAGACGAGAAAACAGTTTTATGCACGACGCGCCAGAAAGATATCTGAGACTGACAAAAGTTTCCAAACGTTCGATACTTTCTGTTACACTTCATGAAAAGGCTAGATAAAATCAGATGGATAATATTCTAGACAGATATTAAGCCGTAGCTATAATAGAGACATATGAGTCAACGGAAACCTGTCACACGGTAGCAGAGTTTTCCTATTCTGTACGGATATAAGGCCCTAATTGTCACTTGTTTTTCCTATCTAGTTCGGAAACGACGCACTTTCCATACGTGACAAGCCCATGGAAAATATCGACTTTCTATCGAGTGTAACAGAAATATATGTGGATGCATACTTACTTACTTCTTACAGCAAGGAATGGGGTTTGAGCCTTCAATTAATGATCACTATTTTTCCTTGACATTCCATCAAGGTTTTTTTTATGTGTAATATCTGCAACTCTTAACTGCGCACAGGATGTTTCCTTACAGGTAAATAGATTTTGTAATATTTTGAACGTATTATGTAATTATTGCTGTGAAGATCTTAATAAAGTTTTTGTTTACCATGAAAAATAATACCGTGAATAAATCGTCTTTACAACTAAGTAATTGAGATATTGATCATCAATAATTACACTTCATTACGTTTTCTTTCTATAAAACACTAAGGGACGGTTCATGAGCTCGGGATTTAGCCAAGTCCTAGACTAAAACGGGTGGCTATCGTAGCATCGACAAACGTTTGTCTCGACAGGTTAGTGGGTTAGCAGCATAGTACAGCAGCTTAGTACATAGTGTCGAGGCTAACGTTTGTCGATGCTACGGTGGCCACCCGATTTAGTCTAGGACTTGGCTAAATCCCGAGCTCATGAACCGGCACTAACACTAACTTTATTTATTTATTTATTTATTTATTTATTTACAAGAGTTACAGAACAGAGTCGAGACTCCAATTACACTGTAACTGAACAAAATAATACAATGTTACAGCAGTAGTTGAGAAACGAAACAAAAAATACACACAACTTTGAGATCATCAAAATTACAAAAATCATCAAACTTACTTTCAATAACTCTGAATACTTGCAGTAACTAACAAATAAGTATTGATAAAGTGCGAGTCTTCCTCAAAGTTGAAATGTCATCACCGGCTTACTATATGCACCATCTGTGTTAACCGTCAGTGAACTAAGTTTAAACTTGAGTTTCAAGTTGAAATGACGTATTTTACTTAGTTTAAACTTAGCCTTAGCTAATCTTCAGCTCAAGTTGTTTCAAATGAAAACATAATAATATCTAAACAGATTCATTGGAGAATGTTCATCAATTCCTACTCACACGTGGGCTGAGCTTGTTGTAAGGCGGTATTGTTGTCTATCACTTGCGGCTGAAAGATGAACGTCTGACCGTCAGCCGTCTGTATCAACTGAGGTTGTTGCTGTTGAATCACTATTTGCCCTGTGTTGCCCTGATCAACAAAATAGATTGCAATTAGTAGAATTTAGGAATAGTAGTTAATAGTGGAGAGTTTATTAGTGGATGGTAGAAACCTCTCTTATTCAACAACTTTTTCTATAGAAACCGACAAGCAGATGAAAACAATCAGTATCTGGGGCATGTTTTATAAAACTTGCAAGTCAAGAAATAATAATAATGGAATGGCGAACTGTTAGGCAGCTCGTACACCGGAGCAATAAGCAATAGGCAACATTTGGATCATATGATCGTCTACTCTATAGAAACAAATAGTCCAATGCACACCTAAAGCAGCTGTTTCGGTGTGCATTGAACTATTGGTTTGTATAGAGTAGACAATCCACAAGATTTAAAAACCTAAATAACTTCCCGGACATGATTAAGAAAATAAAGATTGTTTTATTGGAGAGAGCCCCGTACTCGGTCGAAGAATGTCTTAGATTTTTAAGGGAAGAGAACTAGTTGTATTTTTTGCTCCTTTTTCTCGTATTATTCATTTTTATGATCTCTTCCTTTTTATGTCTCCTCCCTTCAATTTATCACCTTAATGAATATTTCAGCATGTTATATTGTGTATACTTATTGCTCCGGTGTACGAGCTGCCTTAGGGTTTATTAATATTGCAGATGAATCAAGTGTAAACAAATGACGGTATCTAAGTAGAGATCCATTGCAATATTTTGCTGGCTATTGCTATGATATGCATGCAAATGTCGACTGGCGTCAGACGACTACGCATGCCATTTGCAACATCTATATGCCCTATTGCACATTTACACAAGTGCAATAAGCTGCAAAATTATAGCAGGATCCAATTAACTTGTCATAAATCAGCTGATCCAGTAATAATTAAACAGTGATTTCGACCCAATAATCAAAACCTTCCCAATAATCAACCCCTTCTTTTGGTTTTCAACCCTGAGGTTGGTTTGCAGCAGTGCGCCATTCTTCTCTTCTTTCTGCTTTCCTCTTCATTTCTTGATAGGTACTGCAGCCAACGTCATTCATGATTTGTTGCAGGTATGACATCCTTGGTCGTCCTTGGCGGTTTCTTCCCTCTATCAATCCTTCAGCTATTATTTTAATGAGGTTTTCATGCCTCAAGATGTGTCCCATGAGTTTATCTCGCCTGGTCTGAATTATGTTTCCATATTGATCTTCTTTCTCCCACTCGTCTCAGCACTTCTTCATTCGATACTCTATCCCTCCAGCAGACCCTTATCATCCTCCTATAGCACCACATCTCCAAGGCTTCTATCCTTCCTTTCTCGTTAGCTCCCACTGTCCAAGACCTTTAAAGTCTTTAAAAGACCTTTTTAAAGAAGACCTTTTAAAGAATAACGTTTTCAAAGACATTTTCAATAATCTGTGAGATTCAGCATTTGTAGGTTAAGTATTGTGATCATATGCTCGTCGATCAGCTGATTTATGACAAGTTAATTGGATACTGCTATAAGTTCCCATAGTCTAGTACCTGTATGGCAGTGGGCACCGGCACCATTTGCAACTGCTGCAGCGCCTGGCCGGGCAGCTGAATCTGACCGGTCTGAGGCACGTGGTGCAACACTATCTGCTGGCCATTGGCACCCTGTATCACCTGGCCTGCCTGGTTCAACTGTACCACCTGGGCGCCACACGCATTAGAACACCACACATCACATGACACATATGGAAGGGAAGAGGCAGGCTTGAGGAACAGTATGAGGAATTGTGAAGGGAATGATTTTGAAGGCGAGCAAACATCACATTAGAAGTTAAGGAATAATATTAGGAAAGTATGAAAATAAAGGGAATGGGAAACACAAGGCAGAGAAACACAAATATGATAGTACCAAGGATGAACACAATATTTGGGCAAAGAAACTATACGTATTTGTGACCAAAAATTTACAATTCAATTCTAAGTAACATTACGGAAGAATTCAATGTACATAAGTTAAAAAAAAAATATGATAGTACCAAGGATGAACACAACATTTGGGCAAAGAAACTATACATATTTGGGACCAAAAATTTACAATTCAATTCCAGTAACATTACGGAAGAATTCAATGTACATAAGTTGAAAAAAATGTTTTCCTGACATTGGAGTAGAGAATGGTGAAAATCTAGGGCTCTATCCTATTTCATGGTTCCACATCCAATTTCTACCTGAATCAACAGGTAGCTCATTAGGAAAAGGTTCCACCATTGTTTGTGAAATTCTCACGCTGAACCTTTCTCCATTGTTCTACAATGGTTGGAAAGTTCAACCAATTTGTTGATTTTAGACCTCGATGGCTAAAGAGCGCACATTTTGGAGTTCTTTCTTTCTTTTCTTTCTTTCTATAAGATCCTCAGTTCAGAGCTTCATTGTAGAATTTAGTTTCAACAAAAATCAAGGGAGAAAACGATTCAATCACTGGTTATTATATTTTATAATTAAGAAAATTTTAGTTTTATATAGAAATCAATAATTTTTGCAGGTTCTAGAAATCTAGTTAAGAATTTGTAGGAATTCATGTAGTATAGCTGTTAAAATGATTCTAATACTTAGACAGAATATCGAATGTTTTCTTTGTAGAGGTAGAGGTAGATTTATCAAATGAATATCTGGTATGATTCGTATCGAATTTTTAAGAACTTTTTCTTGTAAGATGGTAGAATGTAAAATGTAAGATGGTAATACTAATTTGTAGTACTAAGATTGTACAGTAGTAGTGAAATTAAGCTTAGTGAAGTGTAAGATTTCAATGAATAATGATTAACAAATATTACCCTGGAGTTGGGGCAAGCAATGATCGATCATTATTGACATTCAAGTCAAAGTACTTGTACTTGATCTAGTTGTAATCCTAGTACATTTTACATTTGGATAAAATTTTTCTCCATTTAACAAAGATAATTTTCTGCGAAAATGAATAACACTTCTGTTTCTTTGTAATGCAGTAATCAATTGAGGAGAACCTATAAATATCTTATATCACTAGAAAATAATAGTTTCAAGCATAGTAAATGACTAGTTGAATCGGTAGTGTTTCTAAATTTCTTAGTTGCCGAAATGACAGTCAGTAAACTTGACATTACTCCAATTCGTGCTCTCTCTAGATGGAACTAGATTTGGAACAGCTCTCATCCTATAGTTACTAACAATGGGCATTCATAGATATAAGAACAATAGCTGTGCCTTCCCACACCCTGAAAACTTGTTGCCCTGTCGACTACAGGTAGAAATTGAATGTGGACCCGTGAAATAGAATTGAGCCAAATCTAGTAAGACTGTAAATATCGAATATTAATTAGGCTACTCTTAATAAGCATTAATACTTATTATTACTAGTTTAAATTAATTTGTTTGTTCATTTTCAATTGACGTTTTACTAATCTTTGAACTTAAATTGAAAAAAAAACTCTAATCCTATTAACTTTTTTTCTGAATAAACTCTGTAACTCAGTCACAAGCAATTAACACTATATTATGATAAGAAAAAATAATAAGCAATCAATACAACCCAACACATATCTTTATAGCGGGGTGAATATTTATTCATAGAATATTCAGAAATGATTCAATATATTTTCAATGTATAAAATGTATTTTTTCTATTACAGTACTTTGTATTATTTGTATAGATTCCAACTTTTTATTGTGATTATTTTGGTTGATTGAAACTTTGATTGATTATAATGATTTGGAAGGCGAACAAACATCACATAAGAAATGGAGGAACGCATGAGGAATGGTGAAGGGAATTATACGGAAGGCAAGCAAAGATCACATAAGAAATTAAAGGGATGAGGCACGCTTGAGGAACAGTATGAGGAATGATTAAGGGAATGATTCGGAAGGCAAGCAAATATCACATAGAAAGTAATGTCAAGTACGAGGAAGAGGATCGCTCTCATTGGCTATCTCAAGAGGATATGAGAATGCGACAAGAGAAATATGATAACATGGTGAAGATAATAAAATGAGATTGAAAATTATAAATATAAAACTTTTGAAATGAAATGACAAAAAAAGGTAACGTTGAAAATTACAGATAAAATTGAGAAAACTTTATGAATGACATGTTAAATATAAAAATTGGGAAATGTACAGTTTCCATGTGTGAGAAATGAAATAATGATTTATAATAAATAATTCGAGTGACATACTAAGAATAGAAAACGACAAATACAAGAGAAAATGACAAATGACATGAAAAATTTGCTGAAAGACATACTAACTTGTACTAGTACATATTAGAGATACCAAATTGCAAAGAGTTGTAACATATAAATTGTATAGTAGGAATAGAGAAGACCCGTTTACACAATTTCATTCGATTCCAATTATATTCTGATAGATCTCTCAGTAGACATTAGTTCCCAAACTAATCCTGGACCAAACATTCAGACTAAATAGAGAGACCCAGACAGATACTTGAACAGCATAGCACAATTACATAATAATTGAAAGTAGATTAGAAGTTTTAGAATGAAATAAAAATAAAAAGAGATACTAGTCAATATGGAGAAATAAGATAAAAGTTGATTGACCCAGAGTGCTATTCTGTCTACAAAAATGAGCTTTCACACCCAGAAATAACAATGAAGCTTAACCCAGATGCTCAACAAGCTGTTGCCATTTGGAATACTTTCTTAATAGTCACTTGCATATTGCATTGGAATAGAATTACATTCGAGATAAATACTGTAGCCAATAGATTCCACACAAATAATTAAAGAGCTGGTCAAATACATACAAATCTCATACAAGTAAAAAGTTTAAAAGGATGGACTAAGAGAAATTTTTCAAATATTTGGACAAGGAAATACAAGCATTTATTCTATTGATTGACAATTTTAATAAAGTGATATTCATTTAATATGACGCTTGGCATTAGATATATCGCTTTCTATCATAGCTTATTAATAGATATATATTATTCCTTTGCCATCGACTCTACGGTCGCCAGCAACGTCGGGAAATAATATCTTTCTATCTATCTATCTATCTAATGCCAAGCGTCAAATAAAATGAATGTCACTGTAAAAGATTGAATAAGTCAGAAACAAATAACCAACTTTGAGAGTTTGAGACCTATTTCAAAGCAATGTAAAAATATATTTTTATGTTCATAGTATATCATACCTATGGTAGTTAATACTCCATTCTATCATCAAAGTAAGGTATCTTGAAGACTCTTCATGATCTATAAGTGGTAGATAACTGTCAGATTTGATAAATTAGACTTTAATCCACAGTCCAAAGTTTGATTCCCTGTATTTGATAACTTGTATCATATCTTTACCATTTCATAATAGATTTTGTTCAACAGAAAACCAATCAAGGAGAAACACATTAATGTACTTTTTGAAAGAAATTCAGAGATTAAATTAATTGAAGAACTTACCTGTACTTGTTGACCCGCTGCGGTTGCAGGAACTTGCATTACAGTCATTTGACGGTCACCCGTCAACTGTTGATCCATTTCAACTTAACGACTTCTCTGAAACTAAAAAAACAATCATCACTTTATCACACATACATAGTAATATGAAAGAAAACAGAGGATAAGCAGAAAATTAAAAGAAAAAAAATTGAATTCAAATATATAAACGGGCTTTGCTGATGTTTTAAAATTGTTATACAGAAAAAGGAAACATTTTTCTCAGTTCCTTACAAGTCTAGTTATTTTAATCTATCCTGTAGTAACTACTGTAGGCCTGTATTTACTTGTTATTCAGGCCAGTTTAGCGACTACTTTCTACTCAATGCTATTCAATATCTTTTGGGTGTAAAATTTCGTTTTCAGACTTCAAAACAGAACATTAAGAAGTAGCAAGACTCATGCCCGGTTGCACACATAGATCTAAATACGTGTATTTATCAGTGCCACAAGTCAAATTTACATTGAGTATTGTGAATTCAAATCTTAAATCATCAAAGAGCAAGATAAAATTTGTCTGAATAATCTGGTGAGTAGATTAAAAACCTATCAATTGATAAGAGATAACGATGCTCGTAAAACACATTTTTAAAGGCACTTACTATTCTATTCTTCTAGCTCTTTTTATGTCATTCTTATCACTAGAAGCATAGCCTCCTCTAATACATTAGTATTTGTATATAATGCTAGAAGCATTGAACGTTTAAATCAACAGAAAAACATGCAACCTGTTTTCACAAAGACAACTGAATTCAACCAACTAAAAATAACAAATAATGAGTTGAAATTATGAGATTAATAAAGGTTTCATTGATTTTAAGATAGAAAAAGCGCACCCAGATGACCAATGTTTTGAAACAGCAAACATAACCTCTACTTACGAAATAAACCTTACACAAAATGATTATTTTTTGTAGAAATTTATCCATCATAGTAAAGTTACAAGGATGAAACTGAGTTTAAATCAAAAATAGAATGGTAAAACGTCATCAATAATTTAGAATTGAAAAAATGAATCTTGCACTTCTAAGCAAAGCGAACTTTGGTGCTTGGTTATGTGTGAGTTACAACGAAGTCCCAAGGTTTATAAACTGACGTGTACCTGAGCTTACGCCTTGAACTCAAGTTTCCTGAGCAAAGACTTGCTGCAAATGCTAATTTGAGAGCACAAGTTGTCATATAACTTTTAATAGAACTACACAGTTTATAAAAAATTAAAGTTCTTGGATATTGTACGAACGTAATGCTAGAAACATTCCGAAGCCCAAGACAGGCAAAAACCCAGAAAATTACGCTAATAATTTCACAAACAAACATGGCTACGGATATTTCTGGACGTTGAAAAATTCTACTGGGCAGCAAAGTGCAGTATAAGCAAAATATAATGCAAAATTTAAACAGCAAAGTCGAATTTTGCCGGCCTGATACAGTATAAATGACCACTAAAGTTGTTTTATAATTTGTGGACTTACATTGGATATTTTCGACGGCCGTATTCCCAATGATTGGTCGGAAATTGTATCACCAATGAAAGGCGAATGCACAGCTCTGGTATTGGCTTTCTTCAGGCTCGCCCTGTAGAAACGCACAACTGTGGTCGATGAGATCTAGCCTCAAACAGGGTCTCTTTCTGTATCAATATCATTGTTTGAGGCTACCTAATATCAAGATAAAATTTAATCTATCAAGTGAAAAATAATTGAAATTTAAGAATTTTTAATTTTAAAGAAAATTCTTACTCAAATTTATTTTGTACTTAGAAACACTTTGAAGATGAAGTACTCTCATTCTAAACTATCAGTAAGGCACTGACATCCAAGTTCACGATATTCAGGCATCATTTCCAATTCCGGTTCTTTCTACCGCCATTTTGCAGTACGTGGTCTCTACTGGAACAGCGCTGACCATTTTCTGACTGAGAAATTGGTTATTCTCGACCAGTAGCTAGGTTGATTACTTTTATAAATAGCTGGTAAAAATGGTAAGTAATTCAGACAATAATTTGATACCCAAAACTTGAAAATAATTTGTATTTATGCTTCAAAATCTCTAGCCCAGATTGCCATGTGGTTTCAGATTTTTGATGATTCCTCTAAGTAAATTTTGAATAGGCTGTTGATTTGTTAAATTTATGGAAATAATTCATTTCTGCTACTTATTATTTACAAGTAGAATTCTATCAGGTTTCATCTGAAACTTGCAAGTTCTGTTGAGGTTGTTTGGCATGTTCCGAAATAGGTTATGTTTGGAAGCGTGAGTCCATATTTCAATGTAGTCCAAATAATTAGATTTGCATTTGCCTACATGTTTCAAATTATTAAAAGCAGTTTATTCGAAATTTGATTCGGTTCTAGGTTTTCAATTCAAAATACTGGTGAACTTACAAATGTCAAATTACTGGTAGATACACTATGGTATCAAAAGTCATGTAACTTACCCATTAGAAAAGTAATTTCAAGCAGTAATAAATTCATTTCTCTGCAATTAAATCCAATATTGATTTTTCCTTACAGAGTAATTTCAAGGACGTCGAAAAGCCAGTGGGTGAAGCACCCCAAGCTCACAGGATCCGAATCACCCTCACTTCTAAGAACATCAAGAGCTTGGAGAAAGGTAATAATTAACTTTCTGAGTAATTATTACTTTTGTTTTTGCTTTGAATTATTATCCCTATGTCCACACTTGTTGATTTTTGTGTGCTACAAAGCATATGGCCAATGCTTTTAAGCATAATGCTTCATTGGGTAAGTCCACCCTTGGTCGATTTTGAGTACAACTCAGCATGCTGTATATGCTAGAGCATTGGCCGCATTCTGAGCAGCACACAGAAATTGCCAGTCTAGACATTGGAAATTGATATTTCATTGTGGTAGATATTTCATTGTGGTAGAGTATACTCTTCGAACGTTGTATGTCGCTATTTTGTATTATAAGTCGCTATTCATTGTTGCAATGAGGTTATTGATTCCTGGTGCCTTAACAACAGGTTTCCTCAAATTTAAAATCATTTTTATTTTGACATCACGAACAATAAATTGAAACAATTTTGAATACAACAAAAATGTTGTAACAGAAATAATTTCATCAGCAAAAATCAGACAAAACTAATTTCTCGAATCTCTCCCTAAATGTTTAATATAAAGGAGACATTAAACCGTTGGATCCGGCTGCCTTGAAAAGTGGTTGTCTCTTATCACCCTCCAACGCACAAGCCTGGAGCTCAGGTGGGCATCACCCTTACTAAAAGACGAGTGTCAAAATATATAGCATTATCAAATCAAATCAATTTATTCAGCCAGAAGGTACAGTCATACATAAGGCTATGTCACAAAACGAAATTCATAAAACAATAAATCATTAACACTTTATCCCACGTATTAATTAGGGATACGTTACAGCATTAAATTTGCTAATTATTAATAGCTAATTACTTATTACGTATGTAACTGCTATTCATTAATATGTTTGTTCGCAGTTTGCTCCGACCTGATTGAGAGCGTGAAGAAGCAGAAACTGCGCGTGAAAGGACCAGTGCGCATGCCTACAAAGATTCTGCGCATCACGACACGTAAGACGCCCTGCGGAGAAGGTTCGAAGACGTGGGACCGCTTTCAGATGCGCATTCACAAGCGTGTCATCGATCTGCATTCGCCAGCCGAGATTGTCAAGCAGATCACTTCGATCAGTATCGAGCCTGGTGGGTGAATTCGATCTTTAGATTTAAATTAGTTTTGTTTATAACAATTTGAATTATTTGCCTACCATTTCCAGAAGATACAGAATTATACCGGGTTATCATAAAAGAATGGTGCGGTTTCTAAAGAATTGTGCGATTTTCTGACAAACATTTGACGCGAATCAGTTCATGATTCCTGTCTAATTTAGTTTGTTTGGCCTGAACACTGGTTTCTATAAAAATCCAATTTTCGCACCATTCTTTTATGATAACTCTGTATAATAGTCTGTTCACCGAAACCAGTCTGTAAATGAAACAGCTGAATGAGCTTTTGTGTGTGTGTCTTTCGTGAGTATATTGCATGACGGCGTGTTCACAATTCAACGTATGCAACTAATCGCGTACTCAGTTGCTACGGATTGTGAGCGAGAGAAATTTAGTTATAACATGCCTTTAACTGGGTCGTCCAGCTGTTTTCCGATACACTTTTTTTACTCGCACTGCCTCGTTTCCGTGAACAGACTATATTTCTATATATTATTACTATACAGTTCTATCTGCAAAAGAAAACTATACCCTGTTCATCGAGAGTTTACAGAAAGGCTCCTCCTAAAAACTAACGGGACAGAGCGCTGGGCCAATACAGAGCAAGGTCATCGTCCGAAGAGTGACAGTTTTCAGGTCACAGTCATCCCTTAAACAAACATTCCTATCCTAGTATAGCAGTATTAAATAGCGCTAGGACTGCTTGTGAATTGGCCTGACCGTGCCTATAGGAGGAGCCTTTCTGTCAACTCTTGATGAATAGGGTATAGGCTAGTAACAGTAAGAAAAACTACATTAACATGGTGTTTCAACTAGAACCAAAAAGGAAAATTTACATTACAGGAAGCATTAAAGCGTGTTTTATGAGGGTATAAATTACAAAAAATTTTGGGGGAGACCCCCCTTACCCCCCTCTTTTCTGGGGTGTATTCCAAGATCTGTACTTTCTACGTTCAGCTTTTCTGTCTCTTCTAGACAGTGTAATGGTTTTAATGGATGCATGTCAGCGATTAACTTTGATAACATGTCATATTTAGCTTTTCACAAACTTTGTAATCTGTCTGCAATGATTTATTATTTAGAAGTAATTTATTCTTTTACTTTTCAGGTGTCGAGGTTGAGGTGACAATCGCTGATTCGTAAACTGTGATGCAATGGTTATTTTTTTATTGACACTTGGAATTGTTCTATAAAAAAATAGAAAACTACATCTGAAAAACAAATCTTGTTTTTTTGCTTATCAAACCTTTTGTCACATATAATTCGAGTATAGTTTTATCATTTATGAAGTCTTTGAACAGCAGTTGAACTGTAGCAATAGTCGACGTCCATAATAGTCAAACTGTCCACACCTTGTCGATTTTTGTCATTTAGACGTTTCGTCATACTTGTCGTCTTGCGTTTCTCGCATCCTACTGAAATTAGACGGGAAAACGAATGCTGCACAGCATGCGCTATGACAAAAATCGACCAAGTGTGGATATAGGGAATATGGAGCAGGAGCACCATGTTTGTGCCTTGAGAATACAGGCAGAAACATGAATTTTATACCTAAAGAGAACTGATATCGATAAAGAACTAGTCAAGTTGATTTTTCTGTCTCTTTGAGGAAGGCAAGTGTAATCATAACGCCAATTTGTGAGTAAAATAAGATCAAAAGTATGATGCGAATCCCTATGTCAACTTTGAGTGCGATTCGAGCAAGCTGCATAAGCCGCATGCTGTGCGTCACACTGAAATCGACCAAGTGTGGACATAGGGATTGGTAATGTTTAAAGGATCGACTGACTTTCTACTTGACTGCTGCCAAGTTAATTGAATAGCTCATTGAATTTTATAAGTGAGATCTAGCGCAAACGGAAATGCATTTTTCAGTGGTTTTGTTTAACACATTAATGAACTGCACATATTTATCTCTTTGGGCAGTTGATTCATTTATGTGCTCCACAATACATGAAAACATTTTTTGCGCCAGACTGACCAAAATCAAATACAGAGTGGTCTCCTGTATTCTTAGTGTTGTGGATATGAAGAAGGCCAGATCACCTCTACACTGATAAACAATACATATCGCAGTTATTATAACCAGAACTACAAAAATAAAAAAAATAGATGCCATAGATGAGTAAGTTTCTTGAAAATGTTTAACAGAAACTTACCAGTGTAATTCCATTTCGGCCTTAGCATGTCAACTATAAATACTATGCGCACGGCTGCGGTGGTGAAAACAGATGGAAGACCTATGTGGGTTTCACATCACTGATAAGAGGGCCTTTATCTTTAAATAAATAAATATAAAAGATTGATTTTAAATAAATGATTGGATATGATAGGTAGTTTCAATTTTTGGGAGCTATCCACCTCTGATGAACTTCAAAAATGTAATAGGGATTACCGTCCACTGGGCACTCTGTGTAAAAGCGCAAATTCCTTGAAAGGGGTAAAAAAATCGATACTGAATAATCGACTTTCGTAATCGATCTCAGTCGATTATCGATAGAAAGAATCGACTATCGACATCGATAGAAACTAAAAAATGGATCAATTGCTTTTGTTTATAACTTTTTCAAAATTTAAGCTTTTCATATGAATTTTCAGTCATAATTTCAAGTTCACCATTCAAACGTACTATTATTAGCAATGAGCCAGTTTATTAATGGATCTCCGGAAGTCTGTACACCATAAAATATGCAAGGAATTCCCATACACAGACTCGTAACGTTCTATTAGCAAGGAATTTTCAGTAAGTACACTAAATTTTACCATTTTTATCTCAATAATTGAACAATTTACGTTCATCCGCTATCTTTAATACCCATTTTGGGTACATATTTACAAGCAATGTGAAGAAATTCTCACTTTTTGTCACAGTTGTTCAAGTGAGGTTATGCGTAGGAAGTTGTTTTTGTTTACGTTCAAACCACTTTTTGGAATTCGTTTAAAATGCTACCGGTATTCACCCACTCAACAGAGCTAAGAACGTTTTCGATACAATCTTTCCAATTTATTGTACCGTTGAGCTGGAGATTGAAACCTGAATATTAAATCCATGGAGTGGGAATAACCTGACTCATTTTATTCTCAGGACTATTATAACTTACTGTATTTACTAGAGAACCAAGTAGTATTCTGTAATCTTGAAATAACTTATAGGCTACTATATTTCTTATTGATTGAATGTGCATCATGAACACGTCTAACCATAAATACCACTGAAACATCAATTTAAACAGCAATTTTAATTTTTCATGGTGCAGCCGTACAAAATTTCTCGGCGCAGAAGTCGCCATGGTCTCTCAGCATTTGTTGTTGGACACAGGTTGACTACTTTCTTCCTGGGTGCAATTGTCGGCTGTCTTCTACTCTACTTTGTTCTTTTCAACTGGCATGGTGAGTCTTCTGTTTGCTCTAAATCCTTCTCAAGTTTTCAGTTTGATGAAATTCCAATCTTAAATGTATATTCCCACATATAATTCTAGTCACCGTTCCGTTTTAGTCAGTTCGTTCTGGGCAAGCGTCAATGACGATGGCTCAAACACAGAGGGTACTTTCCTGTTATAGGACACGTCTACTCATCTAGAGATATCAATAGTCGATATCGAGCTTCAAAAGTATCGATACTCATCGATAGATAAATATAGGTTATTAACATAACCTTATTGGTTATTATAGGTTATCGATATCGACTATTGATATCTCTAGATGAGTAGACGTGTCCTATAACAGGAAAGTACCACACAGGACAATATGAGCATTAACGCATGCGTAGAACGAGCTGAACTTAAGCCCAGTCTACACGCTAGGACTTGTTGTAGGACTTGAGTTGTACAACAAGTCCTAGCATGTAGACGGCAAAAGTCCCAGGACTTGTAAAACACATACGTGTAGACGTGATGCAATAAATCCATAAGTCCTAGGACTTGTTGTACAACAACTTACAGACTTACGTCCTACAACAAGTCCTAGCGTGTAGACTGAGCTTAAGATGAGATTCAGACTGAACTGAAATGTGGGAATAGGTAAGTCCTAGGACTTTTGCCATCTACACGCTAGGAATTGTTGTACAACTCAAGTCCTACAACAAGTCCTAGTGTCTAGACTGGGCTTAAATCCTTTAAAAATTGTAGATTTACAGATAGAGTGCGTTGACATGGAATTGTATTAAATTATTTTTTTTATGTGGACGCTGATTACATTATTGTCCACAATTATTACAGGTGAATAGCACTAATAAGTTAATAAGCGTTGTCAGTGCTCTGTGATTGGTTCGGCATCATTGAAATTTCGCATGCGCAGAAAAATTGACGCCAGCATCAACGCTGGCATCAATATGGCCATATATACAGTGACATTAATTTAATTTGACGCTTGACATTAGATAGGTAGATTATCATTTCTTGCCGTTGCTTATGACCGTAGAGTACGATGGCAAATAAATAATAGGCTATCTATCTATCTAATGCCAAGTGTCAAATCAAATGAATATAACTGTAATATCAGATATTTAGGGTTTCAATGCACAATGCTCATAAATTAGACATTTTATTTATTTGTAATGCTCGCTGCTTTGAATGACGTCTCCTACAATTTTCACCTCAATTCATTACTAAGATTTCATTCGATGTTATTTATTGTTTCTTGTATTATTGCTACATTGCTGAGCGTAGACTTGTAAATGCACATCTTATCAAATGAAGATAATTTGATTTGATTTTTATCAAGACTTCTCTGCATAATTGATTTTTGGCTAGGTCTAGGTATATTTTAAAGAAGATACTCAGGGTATTTTGCAGAAAAACTCCACATTTCAGTAATAATTATAAAATATTGAGATCATAATGTAACATAGAGCAATAATAAAATTACAAATGTAGTTGAAATGAAATTGAATAAACATATATTTTGAAACATATTTACAACATTCAATGAAAATTGTCAGAGGATACTTTGATACATTAGACATAAAATAGTTACTTTTTATTATTATTATTATTATTAGGAAAGAATTAGCTTATACATTTTCTTTCAAAAATTTTTTATCGTCATTATATTTTAATCGCAGAGGGTCTAACAGAATAATACCTCGCAATTTTCTAGTTCTCGTACGTCCAATCCTAAGTGTAGAGATAGTTTCTGGTATGGGTTTTGAACCAAATTTTATGATATTGGACAAAATTGAATCCTTCTCTTCCTTGGTAAGCAGTAAAGTATCACCAACTGATGAAACAAAATCTTTTGAACTCATATTCAAGAATCGTATATGCTTTTTGAGGTAGTTGACAAGAGGGTCAGTGGCGACGTCTCCATCAAGAATTTCTGAACGTTTAGCTTCAGCAAGCACCCACCTTTCAAAGTGTTTGAAAATCTCTATTTCAGGCACTGAATAAATTGGATAATCAAACTTGCTACGAACAATCAAATATATTGTACAAGCTTTAGCTGATAAGAAAGCATCATTGTTTAACACTTCGCTCATCGTGATTCGAATGAAACGAGAACACAATTCTTCGAGTTCTGTCAACTGCATTGTCCAACATTTCTCATGAACTGAGAACAGCAGTGAAGGTGTTAAGTTAGAAATAAAGTATGTTAAACACTCATTACAAAGCTTCGGCATGAGATATTTGTTAGCAGCAGCATATATAGAAATTGCATGAAAGATTGATTTGATTGTTGGTTTACCCGTGTAAATAAACTGCTTCATACCTAAGAATCCCTCCGGGTCCAGATCTGTGATTCTGATAACTTTTTCTTCTTTGAAGCCACCGTTGAACATTGCATAGAACACATCACTTGCGGTCGAAAATTTAGATTTATGCCCTTCGATTGTCATAATATTATAAAGATTGTTATCTCCAACTATAAACTCAACACAATCACTGGTATCCTCAGTGCTAATGCTGCATGAAGATGTAAAAACATTTGGGAGTTCGTCTTCTTCACTTTTACCACCTAGATAAAAGTTCGAGTTCATCTTGAAAACAAAGCTTGTAGTTTCAAGACTGAAAGTTATGGCGAAATTAGGCTTAATTTGTGGAAATTGTTATGCACAGATGTGCCGTATCACATTGTTATCGTTTTTTGGAAAGGAAGGATGCGAACGCTATTTTAAAATCTCGCACACCTATGCGCCATTCAAATGTTAATTACAAAATATTATCACATATTTAATCGCTGTTAAATTAGAACCCTTGAATAATAGTTTTAATGTTTTATTAATTTAATATAATTTATATTTGATAATATATTATGTGATTATGATCATATGTTTTCAAATGTATTTTTGGCAACACTGATAGTCAAATTCAAGTTTAAACTTGTCTGCTCAGGACGTCGTCTGAATGTCAGCTGATGTTTGAAACCAATTTTTGAAATCGACTCTATAGCAGGATCCATTTAACTTGTCAGAAAACAGCTGATTGACTTACGCTCGTTTACTAACGTTAAATCAGCTGTTAAATGGATACTGCTATAGCCTACCAAGTTCGAGAGAAATTTCTTTCAACACAAAGCTGTGAAGGCTAAGTTCACTGGTCTTTCTGTGTCATGTAATCAGATTTCTTAATTAATTCATTACACTACACCTTTTCCAGTTGTATTTGAGAAAGTATCAATTGTTATTGAGAATGGTCATTTGTAATTGAGAAAACATCAGTTGTAAATGAGAACGGTCAATTGTATTTGAGAAAATATCACATGTAATTGAGAATGGTGATTTGTAAATGAGAAAGTATCATTTGAAATTGAGAACATGTCAGTTGTAATTGAGAAATCAAATTAAAGAACCAGCTGACCTTTTCACATTTTTAACTTCTCATTTACAAGTTACGATTTCTCATTCTCAATTATAGCAGAATCCAATTCAACTTGTCAGAAATCAGCTGTTTCAAAGAGCAATATCACAATACTTAACCTACAAATGCTGAATCTCGCAGATTATTGAAAAGGTCTTTTAAAAAGTTATTCTTTGAAAGGTCTTCTTTAAAAAGGTATTTTAAAGACTTGAAAGGTTCTTAAGACTTTCAAGCCTTTTGATTATTGTGTCGAAATCACTGTTCAATTATTACTGGATCAGCTGATTTATGACAAGTTAATTGGCTCCTGCTGTACATGTGATATCTTCTCAAATACAATTGACCGTTCTCATTTACAACTGATGTTTTCTCAATTACAAATCACTATTCTCAATTACAACTGATACTTTCTCAAATTGAATTGACACTTTCTCAAATACAGTTGGAAAAGGTGTAGTAAGTCTCATGTTTTTAAGTCGGTTTTAGTTGAGTAATAAAGTCATTACTAAACAAATATGGGCTTCTTCTGCAAAATAATACCCTATTCTCAACATTCTGTCCAACAACGTTTTTACGGACTGTGTAGAAACAAATCCTTGCTTTCACCCTATTATAATGCTGTAATTGTTATAATTATAATATTCCTTGGTACAATATCCCCAAATAAAGTAAAAGTAAAGTTGTATGTTTTTTTTTTCAATATTTCTTTCGCTTTGTAGGACTCCGTAAAACACCGGACACACTCGGATTCGCCAATCGCGAGGCGAAACTGGCGGAACGTGTCAGAGAAATGGAGGAACAAAATCAGCTGTTGCGCAAACAGCTGACTATTTCGCAGAGCCATTTTGTGACGGCTGGTCGAAGTACCAATAATCTGTCGCTGCCTCCCAGCGGTCAGCTAGTGGCTACCACACCCTCTTGTCCTAGTGTACAGGTGAGCTGCAAAGAAAAAAATCACTTTCAAAAACATAATGATGGGAAATAGGCTGTTGTTATGTCAGAGAAGATGTTTTTCGAACAGACTTCACTTGTCAGCTTGACCAATCTTCTACTTCTTCTTTTTTTCTTCTCCTTTTTCTTCTTCTTCTTCTCTTCTTCTTCTTCTTCTTCTTCTTCTTTCTTCTTCTTCTTCTTTTCCTCCTTACTTCTTCTTCTCCTTCTTTTCCTCCTTACTTCTTCTTCTTCTCCTTATTTTCCTCCTCCTTCATCCAAATCTTCTTCTCCTTCTTCAATTTTCTTCTTCTTCTTCTTCTTCTTCTTCTTCTTCTTCTTCTCCTTCTTCTTCTTCTTTCTTCTCCTTCTTCTTCTTCTCCTCCTTCTTCTTCTCCTTCTTCTTCTTCTTCTTCTTCTTCTTCTTCTTCTTCTTCTTCTTCTTCTTCTTCTTCTTCTTCTTCTTCTCCTCTTCTTCTCCTTCTTCTTCTCCTCCTTCTTCTCATTCTTCTTCTCCTTCTTATTCTTATTCTCCATCTTCTTCTTCTTATTCTTATTCTTCATCTTCTTATTCTTCTTCTTCTTCTTATTCTTCTTCTTCTTCTTCTTCTTTTTCCTCCTCCGCAATTAGCCTCCAAGAATCCCTATCTCCTGCCCTTCTACTCCTCCTCCTCCTCCTCCAACATCTGATTGCCATTGCTCTCAGGTCTCTCTCCACGTTCTGTATTCATCGTGCCTTCGGCCTTCCTTTTTCTTCTCACTGCATCCAGTTTCTCGTTCAGTTTGCTCGACCCATTTTTATCTTTAAATTCATTGAAATCTGTGTTTCAATTGCAGGAGGCAGAAGTGCCGAAATGCGAGGTGATCCATGTGGCCATTGTGTGTGCCGGGTACAATTCTAGTCGTTCGGTGGTCACACTCATCAAGTCGATACTGTTCTATCGTCGCAATCCGCTCCACTTCCATCTGATCGCCGACTCTGTCGCTCAGGTCATTCTGCAGACACTTTTCAACTCGTGGAGTGTGCCACAAGGTACAAGGTTTTTTTATTGTGCTATGAACAATTCGTTATAATAACTAATTGAACGAAGAGCAATTGAATAGTTGCAATATCTCATTTCCTTCCATCCTTATTGATTATAACTTATGCTATTAGACCTCCGGGTGGAAGTTCAGCAGTTGCTTAAATAGCTTAAACACTTTTCCACTAAGGGCCGGTTCATGAGCTCGGGATTTAGCCAAGTCCTAGACTAAAACGTGTGGCTACCGTAGCATCGACAAACGTTTGTATCGCCAGGTTAGTGGGTTAGCAGCATAGAGAGCCCTTAGTAATATCAGTGGTCACTCGGTGAGAGCGGTTGCTAAGTGAACATATGTTTAAGTAACAAACATTCAAGACCGCTCTCGGATGGGTGACCGACACAAAAAATTGTGCAATTTGGCGAGGTGGAACCTACCCGTAAGGGTCTCCCCACCAATAAAAAGCCATACGATAAAAAAAAAAGTAAATAGTGTCGAGGCTAACGTTTGTCGATGCTACGGTGGCCACCCGTTTTAGTCTTGGACTTGACTAAATCCCGAGCTCATGAACCGGTCCTAAGTCACAAAACCGTAAAACTATACAAAACTAGCTATCCCGTTGTGCCACTACTTCCCATAAAGATTTTATTATAAATTTATTATGAAAATCCATTCGTTGTCAAGGTGTTGCTTGATATTCACCTCAACTACAAGTAGGCCTACTGGCGACATATGTCCATATTTTTTAAATAAAATATTCTTTTATCACACACACACACTTGCTAATTTTTCAAGTTTTAATAAATGTTATTCAGTCGATAAATCTTGTTGAGATTTTTGATTCCACTCTATAGATAGTGAATAAATGAAATCGACAATACATTAAATTTATAGATCAATAAATCTATTGATTGGAGTGGTCCGTAGCCGAGGGCGATAAGCGCCTGTCTGATAATCCAAAGGTTCCAAGATCAAATACAGTTGCCGGGACGGATTTTGACAGAAACGGCCACTCCCGTCTTTCGGTGGAGACGAAAAGCCGTCGGTCCCGACTGCCTATCATCATCACCCCTCTCATTACCCACGCACAAGCCTAGAGCTCATGTGGGTATCACCCAAGTGGAATTGACAATCTTAACAAGATTCATCAACTATGGAATTCCATAACATCAATATTTTTGTTCTACACATTTTTCCAGTGGAGATGAGTTTCTACCTAGCCGATAACGTAGTGCCAGATGTCTCGTGGATTCCTAACAAGCACTACTCTGGCGTCTATGGGCTGATGAAGCTAACTCTTCCCAAAGTGCTGCCTCAATCTTTGCGACGTGTCATTGTTCTAGACACAGACGTCACGTTTGCCACCGACATTGCCGAATTGTGGAAATTGTTCTCGAAACTGCAACAGAAACAGGTGAGTCATGAATTCATATTCGTTTTTTGATCAAAAATACTAAAAAATCTTAGTATTATTACTAGGCTAAGTAGGCTTAGGGCCGGTTCATGAGCTCGGGATTTAGCCAAGTCCTAGACTAAAACGGGTGGCTACCGTTGCATCGACAAACGTTTGTCTCAACTGGTTAGTGGGTTAGAAGCATAGAGAGCCCTTAGTACATAGTGTCGAGGCTAACGTTTGTCGATGCTACGGTGGCCACCCGTTTTAGTCTAGGATTTGGCTAAATCCCGAGCTCATGAACCGGCCCTAAATTTTTTCTAGGAAAGGAAAAACAGCATTTATACGCATTTAAAATAATTTTATTCAACCGTATGTTTACTTGAACTAATCTGTCTTCTCGGTGATGCGTTCTGAACTATTGAATTTGAATTGAGTTTTATTTATTTGCCAAAAGTAGTCACACAATTATCCGAGGTAATTGGGACCGGGACGACCTCGGATGTGCGAGTAAACTCGGATAATACGGAGGTCAAGTTCAGTTATGATACAAAAGACGAGAAACCACGTGAAAGGTTACAAAACTGGTTTATTGTAAGCAAAAACATAATAATCACAATTACAGACTAAAACTATCTATTAATTCTATTCAATCATACAGAGAAATGTAATATATATTTTAAAACAAGACGTATTTCTGTTGTTTGTTCAATATTTTTCATGTATGTTGTCTAAGGTCAAAGTGAAGTGTAAATCTGATTGTTGTTGCAATGCCTGTTCACAGAGCATTGGTTTGGTGGAAAATCAGAGTGATTGGTACTTGGGAAAACTGTGGAAAAAGCATAGGCCTTGGCCGGCTCTTGGAAGAGGGTAAGTTTCATTCGAAACACAAAATTTAAAATTCAAAATCGGCTGCACCCACAAATGGTTAATCAATGAATTATTTGTGACTTTTTTTAAAAATCATAATATTTGTAAATTTTATCATTCAAAGTTTAGAATTGCTGGGTATTTTATCAGTAGAAAAAAGTATAGATATACAACACAATAACTGCTGGATTTTATTCAAATACTTTTTGAATCTTGTCTTTTAATCAATAATACCATCTTTTTAAGGCGTGTTTTATGTTGGCTGTGTAACTGGCTCTCAGCCAACATTATAAGTGATTGATAAGTAAAAAATAAATCTGAAGAACATAACTACTAGAGTAATATCTCTCAATAATAGAAACTTTTAAACCACACACACTTGGTTTACTTTTGTGAATTTAAAGGTTTGAGTTGTTCAAAAACTGCTTAATCCTTGAGTTTTTATTGTGTCTCAAATCTAATAAATCAAGCCTATTTCGTGAGGCATAAATGTACACGATAAAAGTTATCATCCATTAAAATGAAAGAAAACGCTTCAAAGCCATTGTTCAATACTTGGCCAGTACTTTTAAATAATTTGAAATTCTTGTCTTGTCAGACATTGAGATGTGCTGGCAATGAGTTGTCCAGGCAAATTCCAGCACTCTTCACACCCCTCTCATACAAACTAGTCCGACTAAAAAAAATGACGAGTAAAAATTTTTATCGTAGCTAGGCATGCCGTTATCTTGAAGAATTGACGAATGAAAACTTTGATTGTGTTATACGCGTTTATTACATAGATAACTTATTTATATAATCACCTTCATTAGTCATAGTACATTAATTGATATATTTTTGCAGTTACAATACCGGAGTGATCCTACTGGAGCTAGCCAGACTGCGAGATCTAGGCTGGGGTCAGCTTTGGAGACTGATAGCTGAGAAAGATCTGATGACTCATTACACGACAAGCTTGGCTGATCAGGATATTTTCAATGCCATAATCAAGCAGCACCCGTATTTGGTGGTGAATCTACCTTGCCAATGGAATGTGCAGTTGAGTGATAATACGCGTAGTGAACTGTGCTATACTGAAGTTACCGATCTAAAGGTGGGCATTCAACTGCATTCTATATTTGTCATTTATTCATTCATTTATTTATTTATCTATTTATCCATCTATTTATCTATTTATTCATTTAAGAGGGTGCAATTAGCTCATAGGATGAACACAGATACGAAGTCCAAAATGTCTTCTCTTTCTAATTTTAAATAATAAATTAATAATATTTTTCGATCATCAATGAGTGTTCTGTGGTATGTTTTAGTGTTATATATTTTTCGGACTTTATAAAATCAATAATACTTTTCTTTTTAAATTCTGATGTCTGTTTTCTAAGTGAAAACAAACTTTCACCATGTTCCCTATCAAGGGATAATTGGTTATGTTGGTGAAGTGGAACAACCCTACTCGGGTCTCCCCACTATTAAAAGCCATACGCTAAATAAAATAATAATAAGAAAATTGAATAATTTTATTTCTCAATAAACAGCGGTTCAAAAAATCTTTAACTTGAAAAGGTACATAAGAAATACATTGTTCATAATTCCATCTAATAATGTCATTAATTACTTGTCATCTCAATAATTTTGATAATATTTGATTCCAATATTTTTGCTAATTTCAAATAAAGGCTTTGTTAATTTTATTCAGTAATTCCGATTAATTTTAATTTTTAATTGTTCATTTTGCGTGTCCATCAACCTTTTCGTTTTTAAATTGATGATATACTTGTGGTTACCTTTTTAGAGTGTAGATTGTGTATGTGATCTGACAAACAACCCTGACTTTGGACATTATTCGAGTAAATTTTGAAACAGAAGAAGTTTTGTGTTAAAGCCTATTGATATTGTAGTTTTAATCATATAAGTGAAAATGAATTAAAATTCATGTATAATTTAAATATATTGATTATTTATTGATTTTATTGGGAGTTGAACTGTGTGTTATACACTTGAATTGAATTTGATATTTATCAAAAAAAATGAATTGGAAATGAGCAGAAATTAGTGGTTTAGTAAAATTTATGACTTATGCTGGGTAAACCCCTGTTTGGGTTAATTGTACGAGGCATAAGTTTTGGATTTTTATTTGGAACATCAGCCTCTTTACTGATAGGTACTTTGTGATTGTTTGGATGGATGTATTTAGGCTATATTTCATTCATAAAAAATAGGGAAAACACATTTTTTTAAAAGAAAATTGAGTACATTTTGAAATGTGTGTTTTCAGGTCATTCATTGGAATTCGCCAAAGAAATTGAAAGTAAAAAATAAACATGTGGAATTTTTTCGAAACCTCTATCTGACTTTTCTGGAGTACGATGGAAATCTTCTCAGACGAGAATTGTTCGGGTAAGTTGAATTTAAATTTCCAAATTTTTAGATGATAATTATGGAGCTCACGTTTACAAATCTTTTCAAAATACAAAATTTCTATCCAATAGACTACATAAAATACCATATAACACTGTATGCGAAGGATAATATATTACTGCCAACACAAATCAGTAGTAAGTAGTAGACTGAAGACTATCGCTACTGCGAATATATAGTCTTCGAATAAGTCTTCAGAGTATTTTAGAGCATTATTAATTGGGGATTTCGTTCTATTAACTATTATTATTCAGTAGCAGTTTTTTTTTATCGTATGGCTTTTATTGGTGGGGAGACCCACCAATAGCAGTATTGAATAATTGAAATACCCCATTTCCTTCTATCTTCATAACAGTTGAAATGTTTAAAGATTATCAAACCATTTTCAAATTTCTTTTTTCCATATTTATTTGTCTACTTATTACTGAAAACTTTGGATGAAATGGATAAAATGATTTATTGAACACATTTTCTATTATTCACAGATGCAATAATACCCGCACAACACTGAAGGATCGTGAACTCAGCAAGGTATAGTTCAAATATTATTTTTCTTCCTTGACTCGATTACTGTGATTTTACTGATTACTGTTCCTTTTACTGTGATTTTTCTTCTGTCTTTTGTAATTTTTGTAAATCTGTATGCCCACTATCAATTTTTTTCCATTCAATATCTGTATTTCGTGATCCAATTCCATCCAATAAAATGTAATTCAATTATACAATATAATTAATTAAATGTAATTTAATTAATTGTAACCTAACAACTGACTAGGTAAGGTAACCTAACATTAGACATGAACTGTTATTGAGGGAAAAATTTCATATGGATGTCTTGTGTAGGGGTGCCTTAACTAATTTGCTCTTATAGTTCAAGGTTACTTTGTTGAATGGAATTGGGTGAAAAATTTGACTCCGCTTAACTCTGAACTATATAGAAATACATTTTTGAGGAAAAAATTACGTTTCTGTACGACTAAAAATAAGGCTAAGGCCACACTACAAGGAGCCTCGCTTGGTACTAAGAGCCAAATTACTCGCTTAGTGACAAATCCTAGTGAACAAACGCATTGTATAATAATTGACATTCCAGGTAGCATGAAACTGCGACTATTGAACTACATGAAATAGTTTCCAATCCTCCTCCTCCTCCTTCTTCTCTTTCTTTTTAATCTTCTTCTCGTTCTTCTTCTCCTTCTTTTCCTCCTTTTTTCTTCTCCTTCTTCTCCTTTTTTTCCTCCTCCTTCATCCAAATCTTCTTCTCCTTCTCCAATTTTCTTCTCATTCTTATCATCCTTCTTATCTTTTTTCTTCTCCTTCTTCTTCTTTCTCTTCGTATTCTTCTTCTTCTCCTCCACCATGTTCATCTTCTTCTCCTCTTCCTCTCCTTCTCTCTTTCTTCTTCTCCGCCTTCCCCTTATTCTTCTTCTTATTTTCCTTCTTCTTCTTCTCGTTCTTCTTCTTCTTCTTCTTTTCTCCTCCTTCTCGTTCTTATTCTTCTTCTCCTCGTTTTTCTCCTTCTTCTTCTTCTTCTTTTTCTTCTTCTTCTTCTTCTTCTTCTTCTCCTCCTCCTCGTTCTTCTTCTTCTTCTTCTTCTTCGTCTTCTTCCTCTCGTTCTTCTTCTATTTCTTCTTCTTCTCGTTCTTCTTTTTCTCGTTATTATTCTACTCGTTCTTCTCCTTTTCGTTCTCACTCTTTATCTTTCTCTTTCTCTCTCTCCCCACAAATGCCCTCACCGGTGCAATGAACAATGAATAGTTTGTTTTTTTTATTTTATAATTTCTTGTAGTGTGGCCTTAGCCTAACAGAACTACAACTGTACTGAATAAAAAATGAAACTATTTTATAGAAAATGTCTCAATAGCTTCTAAAAAAGTGTTTAATTTACTATTTTGTTTGATTACAGCTCAATGAAGAAGACCCGTGCTACGATTTTAGAAGAGCGCGTGTGAATAGCTTCAGAACGCATCTCTATTTTCTTGAATACGAAGTGGAGCCTTCTCAAGATGGAAATGACGTCACCCTAGTAGCTCAACTGTCTATGGATAGGTTGCAAATGGTCGAAATGCTATCAAAGCACTGGGAAGGTTAGTTATGAAATAATTTAATTTATTCCTTCAAAGAAAGCATACATTAAGATTATTTCTAGGTTAGATTTTCAATTAGAATTGTTCATAATATAACTCGAGAATGGTACTTCTACAAAAACTGCACCTTCATCAAGAATCAAGAATTTTTATTTGCTGTTGAACTTTACAAAAAAGCAATAAGTATCGTCAACAATTGAATGTTTTAACAATATTATAATACAACTTATGTTGTGCATTACATTGCTAAAATAATTCTATAGTATTTCTTGTCTAAATTAAAAAATTTATTCAAATTACATACAGTAGATAGTTAGCATAGGCCATTGTATATCAGTACCAAAAAACCAAGATTGTAATTTCACATTGTGGCCTGTATTATCAATCATAGTTTAAAAGTCGTTCAACTAAAACTACCTTCGGCTCTTGATATACGACCGGAATTAATTTTCCTGCGCATGCGTTAATGACATTTCATTTCACAAATGCCAGTCAAATAACAATTGTAAATAAATTCCGAGAATTCAATTGTTGACTGTAGTTGAAAATTTTATTCAAGTCCTAAAACATATGTGGTTATATCAAACAATATTATGGAATCCTTTTTTGTTTTCAGGGCCCATAAGCCTAACACTATACATGTCTGATGCTGAGGCTCAACAGTTTCTAAGCTATGCTCTAAGCTCAGAGTTGTTGAGAAATCGTAAAAATATAGGTTATCATGTCGTCTATAAAGAGGGAGTAAGTATTGAAGCTATTCTACATTTTTTAAATATCTTCATTTCAATATTGCTTATCAATATTATTCACTATTAAAACATCACTGATTACATGTTGATTATTTTATTAATTTTTGGTAATAAATTTATTCTAAAATTAGTTGGCCTACTTCTCAAATTCATACATAATATTATATGAATGAAGAGTTTTACAACACTTTTTGTATTCTTACTCTTGATTCTCATGTATCACTCAAGTTTAAGTAATATTGCCTTAATTTATAATATAATTATACAGACACATCACGAACTAAGTTATATTGCGGCTACCAGCGGTTCCATGTGTGCGAGAGAGACAATACTATGCCAGCTGTTTTTATCTCTCTCCCACACATGGAACCGCAACCGCCCAAAAACCGTTCGTGTGAAGCTGCTCTAACCTTTCTTTTGGCGCAAACCGCATCAAAATCGGTTCATTAAAACCTTTATATGGACTGTCATTAGGTTTTCCAAAAGCCTTTTCGTATATAGATATTCAAATAGGATTGTTATGTTATTTTCAATTTCCTGTCTTGTGTATTTTCAGAGTTTCTATCCGATAAACTTTCTAAGGAACGTAGCTCTGCAACAAGTAAATACGCCTTATGTCTTCCTTACCGACATCGATTTTCTTCCGATGTTTGATCTCTACTCGTACCTGAAAAAATCTATACAGCTTCTAGATCTGGAATCTTCTAAAAAAGTCAGTAAATTTAACGATAAAGAGCATGAAATGATGTTGTCTAGCTATTTCGTATTCAATCTATTATTTTCTCTCTGTACCGTATTCTATTATTTCTCTTTATTTCAATTTCAACTGAATCTTCGAAATCATACTTCATACTGTATGATTTCCATTGTTCTTGAATCTGTTTAAAATTTAAGGGAATTACATTAATGAGAAGGAGTCCCTTTGTCCACACTTAGTCGATTTTGTGTGCTGCACCAATACTTAAGCATATGCAGCAAGTCGTTTGTCTGTTTTCTCCTCTATTTTGCTTGAATCTGTTAATTTACTGTATTTGTATTCTTATTCTTTTTACCTTGAGTGCTCTATTTACTTTTATATGTTACTCTGTATATTTTTTCTATTCTTTATATACTTTATAATACTTTCATATATTACTCTACATATTTTTTATATCCTACCTTGTTATATCCTTTCTTTCCTATTCTCCTTGTTACCTAATTATTGTGCTTGCTCATTATTTTATTCACTATATCATTCTACACTATATTCTACATTGTTTAATCCATCATGTGATAAGAAGGAAATTACAGGATATCATCCTTGTGCTCTCATATTATGTATAATTTGAGGAAATAAATGACTATTTTTCGTACCACTCTGTGTTACATAATTTGTATTAGGCCTATTAATTCCTCTTTACTTACAGCGTGGTCTTCAAAATGAATGTTCTGGTATAATGAAAGTTTTTCATTGTTATAATAATATAAAGACCTATTGCCAAACATTTGTGAAAAATAGCTTGCAACTGAGAAATTATAAAGTGAATCAAATAAAAATATTCATATTAATTTATTTGATGAGAAATACAATATGACGCAAAGAATAACCAGACGTTAGCCCAAAAATTCTGTTTAAAAATTTACTCAAAAAATTCCAAAGTCAGTTTATGTCCAAAATCTATTGATCTCATACAGTGACATTAATTATCTAATTTGACGCTCGGCATTAGATAGATAGATAGAGATGTATCATTTCTTGACGTTGCTGATGACCGTAGAGTACGATGCAAATAAATAATATCTCTCTATCTATCTAATGCCAAGCATCAAATTAAATGAATATCACTGTACACAATATTACACTCCAAAAAGGTAACCACAAGTAGATTACAAATTTAAACCCGAAAATGCTGATAGGCACTTCTAATAAACAATTGAAAATATACACGAATATTAATGAAACTTGAACATTTTTGATCCAAAATGATAACTTTATTGAATGACTATGAGACTATTATTGAATGACTATATTGACTATCATAGAGAAAGCAATACACAAGTAGATAGTCCATGCCCTTGTTAAATAGTGAAAGCCGGTTATTGAACGGTAGATGGTGGCGATATCTCTGAGGACTATGGTACTTGGTGTGAGCGACTGTGGTGCCCCTAGCGTGACCGTACAGAAATTATGTTCCTTAGAGGCTTGACCGTACACCAAAAATCTAAACAAAGTTCCCCATCCCATGAGATATCTACTTGCGTAATGCTTTCTCTATGATTTAATTAAGCCAATTATATCTACCGACATATAAAGTGTCAGACTCACCACACTGTGTATTTTATCTACGACCGTGTTATAACGCAATCATTACAGTTTCATAATTGAAATCGAAATAGTAGATTTTTCGAAATGGAATTTGAAACTTGTATCGTAATGAAATCATTATGATTCAGATTGTATATTATGAGACGTTCCTTGTTCAATCTGATCCAGTTTTAAAACACTGGAACGGAACAGTTCCTACCCTATACGGCAAACATTGAAATATACTGTAACACGGTCGTTTGAATCAAGGTTGCTTTAGATTGATAATGTAGATATTATTGTTTTTTGTTGGTCGTAGATAAAATGGTGTATACAATGGTTGTATTTTAGCCTTTAAACGACTTTTGAGATACCTTAAAATAACTCGCTGTATTGCTGCTTGTATTTTAACCTCGGTATCTCACTCGTCGTTTAAAGGCTCTCATAATACAACCATTGCATAAACTACTATTATTTCATCAAAAATACTATATTAAGGAAAGAAAAAACAGGCGTTAGTCTCATGACTATTGTAGACTAAGGCTAGGCGTACACCGGTTAGTCAAGACAAGACAAGACGAGATAAGTCACGTTTAGTCACAGTACTTCACATAGTTGCTTATGAAGCAACACACACTGATTAGTCATTGCATCGGTGTGTGTTCACAAGCAAATTATAATGAAACATAGTTCTTATAGCAATTCATGATTAGTATTCATCGGTGTGCTGCTTCATAAGCAATTATGTGAATTACTGTGACTAATCTCGTTTTGTCTTGTCTTGACTAACCGGTGTACGCCTAGCCTTAATAATGATAATTGCTGATCAGTTTGCAAATAAATGTTCACAATTTTATTTTCTCAGGTGTTAGTAGTGCCAGCATTTGAAACACAGCGTTACCGCACCTCGTTTCCGCACAGCAAAGCTGAATTGCTGCGCATGCTCGATATGGGAACACTGTTCACATTTCGCTACCATGTGTGGACCAAGGGACATGCGCCCACCAATTATGCCAAGTGGAGATCAGCCACTACTCCTTATCGGGTGAGAGAAACAATCTTGAAAGAAAATTTCAAGCACTATTAGCATATGGCTTTCATCGTGGGAAGTTCCACCCTATATAACCCAATTTTCCCTTGATGGCGAACCATGTAGGTTATAGTTCCGTTTCACTTTTCAGAATACAGTATCCACTTCATTAAAACAATGTTTTATATAATATCAGAGTCTAAAAGTACCAAGTATTCCAAGTATTCAAGAATACAAGTACTAAGTATAAGTATTCATGAACGTTCCTTTCCTTAGATAACATTTCAGAAAAGGGCTATCTCACGCTAAACAAGTAACTATTCTTTTAAATTAGAAACAGCTGATTGATGTACACTCGTTTACTAACGTTAAATCAGCTGTCAGGATCCTGTCTATTGTACTTTCCTTTTGATAAGTTCATGAATATTTTGAATTTCAGAAAAAGTCATCTGAACAGCAAAGCTGTATGAGTGGCTTATGTAAATATGTGAAGTTTTATTCAATATTTTTAATTTTCAAAAAAATGTGCTTGCAATTGAGTGAAAACAAATAAAAATGTTCATATTCATTTATTTGATAAAACATACAATATCAAGGAAAGAAAAACCTGGCGTTAGCCCGAAACTTCTGTTCCAAAATTTTATTAATTGATATTCTCAAACACAAATATAAAATGTTTTAAAACTCTTCTTTATAATGCAAATTCATCTTTATCTCTTCTTTGAAGAAGAAATTTATAGTAGAGAAATATAATTTTTTTAGTTTGAAATTGTTTTGAAATCGTACAATAATTCTTCTAATATGCGTTCAGGTAGGTTTGTAGAACATATCAGGCCAATTCATAAAGATAACTTTTGTTTAAGAGAACAACGATTCGATCTTGGATCCTATTGATCTTAGATCAATAGTATTATCAATTTTAATTCGATAAAACTGATAATTTCAGCTGATCTTGTTGACTCACGACGCTTGCTTAAAGTAGTTTGTTCCAGTGTGCGTCCAGCCATTTATAGTCAAATCAAATCAAAATCGTTTTATTGCCAAATACAAGTATTACAAAAGTGTAGGCCTTGTAAAAACATATAACATATCAATCAAAAGTTCACAATCACATTTCAATAACATAATCATTGTCAACAGCACAAAAAAGGAATTTAGGTTTCTGGTTAAGTGGTAGAATAGACATCATTGTCCAAACTTCGCCACGTCAGTAAAATAAAGAAGTCATTCTATTCTAAAATAGGATAAATAAATGTGAAAATGGAAAAAAAGCAATTGATAAAGAAGACGAATTAGACTACCAGGGTTACTAGATCTGACAATCTAATAAACTCAGGAGTCTATTGTTTCGCCATTGCCTTGTTAGCCGCAGTCACTGTATGGTAACCAACCGTCCGAGGACATCTCAGAACTTGATATTTAGTTAAAAGATGTCACCAAACCGAGGGCACCCATGACGTACGTTGCCCGGCCCACACGCGGTGTGGTACCAGCAAGGTTGTTACAGAAAAATGTTGACTTTTCTGTTATACCTTGCCGAACCATTACCATTCGAGGACGTAAGGCTTGTGGGCCACGGGAATACGGTTTCATGCTACACACCCTATGACGGAGGGAGGTAGTGTTGGGAGTCGAGAGACAATCCATGGGGTACCGCTACAGATCGCCTCTCTCCTGCCAACGAAACAGTATTCCCAATTTGGAATAGAAATTTTGAAAAAATTAACGTTACTTCCGCTGGGTCATCTGCGGTACAAGAAGGATGGAGCCTACCTATCAGTATTGGAGCACAGTCACAAAATTGGACCACAAAAAACCTACTCAAACAAACCTCTTACAACAAAACAACCCCCCACCCCCAACAAAAAATCAAAAGTCAAACCCCCTCCCCCCAACATCTTCAAAGGCTCCAGAGGAACAGAACCTCTCAGATGCCTCTTGAAGATGTAATAACACAATTACTGTCCTAACCTTCTTGCACCGCAGAAAACCAAGAGAAAGTATTTTCTAAAAACATTGTGAATTTCAAAAAACTTGTAATTTATGAGAATTATTTCGCGAGTAAAACAATTATGTCGATGAAACGATTGAAGTTGGTAGAGCTAGTGAAGCTAGCCTACCTTTGCGATCACAGAATAACAATAAATTATTTATTATTATTCTGTTCATTTTTAACTTGTTTTTATACATCATAACATTCATTCTGTAATTAATAGTATAAACATAAACTATTACTCACGTGTACCCTTTCAGACTTTATGTCCATTATCAACGCTGGGCGTTCAAAACTGAAATGTATTGTTCTAGAAATAATTCAGTAGACTCCCTTTCTTCCAGAATTATATATTGAACGTTGTCTTCTGAAAGTGAAAGCTGAAACTTAGTAACCTGGAAGAAAAAGTATTTATTAGATCAACCAACATAAGAAAAATAAAACTGGATTATGCTGAGAAAAAAGACATTACTTCTAAGAGTAATTAATTACCCAAGATGCACATACCTAATAGCAGATGCAAAACAAATATATGAAATCAACATGCTACAAGTAACTTCATCACAATTTTTGGATGCAACACTTGATATTCATTGCATGCACACACTATATAATATGAAAAGTGCCATGGACTTGGATCCGTTCGAGAAGAGGAGCTGGAATACTGGATCTATAATCTGAAACATACTTAGGAGGCAAAATAGGAATTGAGTAAAATTTTCAAAACAATATTTGAAACTTGATCTGTAACTTATCACTAAGCATAATAAATAATTTGCCCTCCTGAACCGCCAGGAGTGGCCCTAAACTGAAATTCATGACTTGAATAAATAATCAATTTAAATCAATAACTACACCTCTCAGCGTGTGTGAGAGAGTGCCCTAAGCTACTGCGCTCTCCTAGCATGTGTAGGAGAGCGTCTTAAGAAATGAGAATTTTTATAAATTCTCAAGAATATATTGCATCTATGAGAGTTTTGAACTCTCAACGAAACTAACTAATATATGTGCTAGGAACGTATCCTTGAACTAAAATAATTATAAGGCCAGGAGTAACCCGGATCAAAATTAATTATAGCTAATTTATATATTGTAAAACATTTCATGACTAACTGCATCTCTCAGCGTGTGTGAGAGAATGCCCTACTTTGCTGCACTTATCTAGCATATGTAAAGATGTGTATTCTTGAATAAAATAGATGAATGCTCTAATGAATAATTATAACTAATCCATAATAATAATTATTACGATATGCACCTCTCAGCGTGTGTGAGAGAGTGTCTTAAACCATCGCCTTTTCTAGCATGTGTAGAAAAGTACTCAAAGATATTTTGAGTTACAACTCAATTCAGGATTCTATTGTGAGTTTATAACTCATAATAAAATCATTGATATAGCATGCAAGTTAATACTTATTACTAAGGCTAGAAATGAATTCTGTCCCAAAGCTATTATCAAGAATAGCTTGTACCCCCCATCCCATGCCAACCAGCAAAGGCTGGAGGCAATACTACTAAAATCAAAAATAATTTGAATTGAAAATTGAAAAGATAATATAAATCAACGAACTGTATTCATACCCCCTCTCCCTAAGCCCAAAAACCCATTGCTGAAGGCCTACTATCTCATATTTACAATCCCCAGTCTCATAACAGATCTCACCAGGCTTCAGAGTAATAGTTACTACCTCGTCATAAAGTTGATGCTGGACTAAGCCCGCAATCATAGTGACAACGCTGTAGAACTACCACACAGAGCACTGACTGAGAAAGCGATACTTGACTGAATTCTGTAAATATCCTACAGGGACCCTGACAGCTCAATCCCTATTTATGGTTGTTATCTTGCACCATATCCTTTTACAAACCATGAAACAGTACCACATATCCCATCGCTGCGGATGGTGGGAAAATGAACATCACTGCACTATGGTGTGCTGCTATAAAAGCTCCCAACCAAAAAGTGTTTAGACAACACCCCCAACACAAAACTCGCTTGATGACGTGGTACTGCCTGGATTGAGCGGGAATATGTCACATGACTAACAACCACAAACATCCCACCCCCTATACCCTTCTATTCCAGGAGAATGTTAGCAAGTTCTAGCCTAACTCTTCAACTTGTAATTTGAAAGAAAGATACCTCATACCAAAATCACCCATCCACATCGTGACAATCCATAGACTCAACAACTTCCAGTAATTCTCGTGATTTGTAGTAGAGGCGCTCTCCATTGATACTGGCGTATTCTCTCACATATTTTTTGTTTTAGTGAAAAATTCATGTATCCTGCTGAAAAAAAAACTAATATGATTATACAGGCCTATAGAATTTGTTAATATAATTGCAACAATAAGCAATTTTTAAACATTCTTTGATAAATCATCTTCCTTTTTACTATTCATTCAATAGGATGAGAAGTCATAAACCTCTACTTTGCAATAGTATAGATATAGATCCAAATGCCTATGAATAGTTGATTTATATGTGGGAGGTGAATATTTGAAAAAATATATAAGTAAGAGAACAAATTTTAAAAATATGTGACAAATTGGTCACGAAAGAAGTAACAAATTGACGATATTATGCTCAAGTTTAGTTGGTTAGAGCTTGCAACAATGCAAAGTTATTAATATACCAATAAATATAAGTACCGTACTAACGAATTAAAACACAGGTGAATGACTATATTATTCTATAATAATTATAGAACAGAGACTATAATACTAATACACTGTATTACTCTATACTGTTTAATATGTGAAATTAGATTAAACATTTCAAATAAGGGGTTAATTAATTTTTTTTAAATTCTTGTAATTTAAGTTTTTTTCCTATACATTATTCATACTGTGATCTGTGAAATAATAAAACAGTCTCTGCTTTCACTAGAAGTGATTGCTAGTCATCATTTATGACACAACGGTAACTACATAATGTATGAATTTTGGAAGATTTTCGTTGTTTTACTGGATAACAAAATTTCAATCGAAATTACAATTTAGGTAATTAACATTGAAGTTTAAAACATCAGGTAGTGTTGAATGTTGAAGGAAATATATGAAGCTATGAGAACAAAATCTTCTTACCTTGTTGAAGTAGGCATAACTTATCCAATTCTAGGTCAAACTCTCAAATTACGAAACATCTTCAAAACCAATGAATTTGTTTCACTCATTTCACTAGCTGAGCTCACTAGTCTCGAAATATCTCAAATAAAGCACTTCTAGTGGTTATTTCGAATTGAATTAAAGATGTACTCTGACAAATACAACACAAGCGATGTTCATCTGGCAAGCTGCTCAGCTAGAATGACGAAATGGCTGAAATTTGCTCATTCATTCAGCTGATTCAGCTGATGCTCAGTGCTGCCTGATACAAGGTCATGACAATGATGAATATCATATTAGTCTTTTAATGTGTATATTTCTTCAAGTTAACTATTTCTCTAATAGAAAATCAATATTTTATTATTAAAATTCATATTTTCAATAATAATAACTGAACCAGTTAATTTTCATGAGATTATGTGAATGACAGATTTGATCAGATGTTGACAACAATGGCGGTTAATTTGAAAATCGATAATAATTTCATAATCGATCGATATTAATTCATTCAAAATTGAATTAAATCTTGTATAGCAGGATTCTTTTAAATTGTCAGAAAATAGCTGATTGATGTACGCTCGTTTACTAACGTTAAATCAGCTGTTTTCTGACAAGTTAAAAGAATCCTGCTATAAAGTTTACAAAGTTGAATTCAACTGATTTCATTGAATTGTCCAACTGATTCTAGGTCTATATTACCATAGCCCCCTCTAAACTACTGTAGTTTAAAGGAGGCTATGATATTACACTACAAAATGTTCTATAATAGGTTGATCAGCTAGGTAAATTTAAGCTATTCACTCACTGAAAGTAGTGAACCAGCGTAGCACAAGTTTTTGAGTTGAAAAAAGGAATGTCAAGTGAGTGAATAGCGTGAATCTACTTGTTGAATATTTTAGGATACGTTTGTTAGTGTAATATCCACCTCCTGGATGAAAATAAGAAAGTAGTTCCCTTAAATATAGGTTCCCAACTGCTTTGTTATCAGGATAAAGATGTAGGCTATTTATGATTATTATGGGATTTCAGGAAAATATTGAAAAATTAATCTCTTTACATAGTCACGTCAGAGAAGGAATCCGGAAAAAGTATTAAAGTCAAAAACTAAGAAAGATGAGTCAATTTTCCTAAAACACTATCAATTATTCTGCTAAGAAAAATTAGAGAACATTTATAAATTATATTTCGCGCTTGGATTGAGCTGAATAGGTTTTATTAAATGAAATAGAAAGTGAGAAAATGAAAGTTTCAATTCAAAATAGATCCTGGATGAATTTTGTGGAGTGCTACTATTGATTTCAACCAACTATAATGATCACTACATAAAGATCTATATAATCAAATACTGTAGTTGAGAATTGTGATTTTTGTAAAATTATAATAGCTTGAGAATTATAATTCGTATCAAATCGCTTTAAATTTATTGTCTTGTTATTCTAAATAAGTTCCTAACAGACTAGAAAAAAACAAGAAATTGATTAGATGTTACACTTGATAACTCTATCCAAAGATTTATTTAAAGAATTATCTTCTTTAGATAGATCATCCGACAGAGACTGTATAATCACAGTGTGGACATTGGGTGTCACACTTTTGATTGGTTAGCTCGGAAAAATTCACCATACTTTGGCCAATTCCCATAAGATTTGCATTGAAATGACATGCAAGTCATAATTGTGTTTTGTTGAGTGATTCACTTCTTGCTAAAATTTGCCTTTGCCAGTGTTAGTTCTCATCATTTTATGTTTGTAGAACAATACCAAGACTATTTTTTTAATGTTAGAAAAGTTATTTTTTATGTTGTTTATCTTAAAACGAGTTTGACAAATGAGGGAATAGGTCAATGTTTGTTTGCCTGTAATTCCATATCAAAATTCAAAAATTCGGTTAAAGTATAGCAGGATTATTTTAACTTGTCAGAAAACAGCTGATTTAACGTCAGTAAACAAGCGTACCTTAATCAGCTTTTTTCTGACAATTTAAAATAATCCTGCTATACGGTGATGGCGGGAATAAAAAATGTTCCTACAAATTGTTATGGACCTTTTCATACCAATGACCACACTGTGATTATATACAGTTTCTGTAGATCATCCTATCTTTAAAATATCTTCCTATCTATAATTCTATCTAAAGAATATAGTACGGTACTGGCGCTTCAGTCCAGTGAGTAACATTTATGTTATTTACAAAAATTTAACTGCATGAAATCTAACTTAAAAATTTAAATGTATAAAATTTGACTGCATGTCGTGAATTCTATCTAAAGAATTAGATATTTCTCAAATCGAGCATTTATTGAAATGGAAATGTTTTTATTCTTCACGAGAAATAAACAAACATAAATTTGGTGTGTTTTTGCAGGTGTTATGGGAACCTGACTACGAGCCATACATCGTTGTGAGAAAAGACATACCAGAGTACGATACCCGATTTGTCGGGTTCGGCTGGAACAAGGTATCGCAGATAATGGAGCTGGAAGCACAGGGCTATGATTTTGTCGTCTTGCCCAATGCCTTCATTATCCACATGCCACACGCGCCCAGCTTTGATATTGCTAAGTTCCGCGGGTCTGCTCAGTATCGCAAGTGAGTTTCAAATTATTATCTAATAATTTAATATTTTTATATAATTTAATTATTATTCTGAATCAAGGTGAATGATCATTAACTAGTAAGATGTAACGTGTATTAGCATTAATTAACCATAAGCTAGTCTTGAACAATGATGAAAGCACTGTTTAAAATTGTGATAAGCGCCACTGTTTCATCTTATTATAGTATCTCCAAATTATATGAGATATTGCTAACGAGTACAGGCTCCCAATCGAGGAAAGTCTCAAAGTATTATCTAATAATTTATGAATACTAATATATTATGTGAATTACATTTTATAGGTGATAATTTAAGGTTTGAATAAATTATTAATTATAATAAGTCATACAGTCAACTTCGAATTTTCTTCAATCAATTACTATACTTTCTGATTATACAAGATGTTGTTTAATTCCACCTCTATTATAACGTGTGCACCACAAAAAAGGCCATGACAATTTGACCCATGGTCATTTATAATTTAAAATAATATATTGTCCCACCTCCACAAAGGTTTGTTATACATAGTGAATCTATTGAAAAGGTATGTTCAGCTTGATCTCCAATTAACAAATTTAATTCAGGGTTGTTTCTGAAATTTCAAGTAAGGGAACGCTTATTTTTCCTTGAAAATTGTATTATGAGTGACATTAGAGTATTATAATAACTATAATTCATTCTTAAATTTATATCATAAATTTACTAGTTGCTTGCCACGGTTGCCAGTAGTCGGGCAACTTTTCTTTTGCCAGTCGACTCACTTATAAGAATTATTTGAAAAATTTTTAAGGATGAATGGCATTTTTTATAATAAAATAATAATCCACTGTCATTAATAATAACATTTTAAAGGAAAAATAAGCGTTTCCTCACCTAAAATTTTAGAAATAACGTCAAAATTTGTTGATTTGCGCCAGTCGACTGGAATCGTGTATGTGCACCTTGAGTGATGGATGAGTTGTCAATTATTTTTGAAATTTTTTTATCTCGGATTCTTCTTGATTATTTCTTTTTGATATCGGTTATCGATCATTTTTATAATAACCGGTGAAACCGGCTTTACAAACCGATCCATCCCTATATATAGTATTATATTTTTGTTCCTTATACATTTCTTATTATTGCCTAGCTAATTTCAGTTCTGCAATGTGCTTGTTTCAGATGCTTGAAAATTTTGAAAAACGAATTCGTCAAAGATCTGAGCCGACGGTATTCCAGGGAATTTGAAACAGAGGACAGTCGGTGATAGATGTCGTCTGAATTTTTTTAGCTAAGTCAATATTTGTGTGATTTTACCAATAATTAGTTTGATTACTCGATGTTCTAGCACTGTTAAATTTTGTAAAATAATTTTTATTTTGTGTTTTTTCATTTACTTCATGTATTTGAAACAAGTAGCAGATTTTACCAATAACGAGCGTGTTCATCAATCTTCAAACACTACAATTTTCTACTTAATATTTATTTATATTTTTTATAATTATTTCACGTAGGCTAGTAGGAACTCTAACTTTAAGAATACTATTTGTTGTATTTTGTTATTGTGGTGATAAATAAATTGTGTCTTATGACTAATTCGAGTTGTATTTTATTATTTTCTGAAAACAAACTTACACCATGTTCGCTATCAAGAGATAATTGGTTATGTTGGTGAAGTGGAACAACCCTACTCGGGTCTCCCCAATATTAAAAGCCATACGCTAAACTAATAAATTTCCTGGAACTTGAAAACTTTTCCGACCTTCATGAGTTGAGTTGTTGCAATGGCTATTTTAGTTTTTATTGAAATACATCTTCCTCAGAAAAAAGTTACACAGAAAGTATTTTGTATAATATTCATTTTGACCAATATCATTCCTACCAAATTATTCTTGTACCTACTGAGATTATGAAACAATAAAAAACAATATGCATAAAATAGTTGTTCTGAAGGCTCTTTGAACGTTTACCAGCGCATAAGGAATACAGGTTTATTGAGTTACGAAAGCAAATCAGCCTCCAAAATAAATTAAGTATTACGCTGGAATGTATTGGCTCAATCTAGTAGCTCAATTTTATTTTAATTATTTGTTCTTCCCAGCATAATGGTAGATTTCACTTTACCTGATTGTAGGCCCAATAGTTTGTGAGATATGGCTCTTCTAAGTCCATCAAATTTTCCGTCAATGTTAGTAACTCACATTCCAAGCGATCTCTCGCTATTTCACGTGATGATTTTCCGCTTAAAACTTAGTGAGAAATCGTTTAAAATTTACTGAAATTGATGATCTTTGAAGAGTCATATCTCGCAAATTGTTGGTTCTACAATAATCATTTTGTTCTTAAAATGTAGTTGATTCAAATTCCTTAAAAATAGAAATCGACTACCTTATTTCATGCAAGGTGGGTCCTACTTTTGATGACTGGGCTATTTTATTCATTAATATTTCTAGTTTATTATAACCTATAATCGAAAAATTGAATAAATTAATATTGTTTTATATTGGAAAAATTGATGGTTTATAATAAATAACTGAAAAATTAAAGTTAATTTTCTAAAGGGAAAATTGAAATTTGGCTTCGAGTGCATAACATTGATATTTTGGAAGCTGAATTTCAAGGTCTAGATTTCTTATTTTAACAAATATTAGCTTGCATCTTGCTAATAAACACACACACGAACGCAACCGTATCTTCTTTTATTTATAAGATAATATTTCTAGTTTATTACTATTACAGAG
Source organism: Laodelphax striatellus (assembly GCA_017141395.1). Lineage (NCBI taxonomy): Eukaryota > Metazoa > Arthropoda > Insecta > Hemiptera > Delphacidae > Laodelphax > Laodelphax striatellus. The sequence goes on along the minus strand of CM029541.1, from coordinate 17,097,957 downwards.
ACTGTATAATAACAGTGTGGCAATTTGATGTCACACTTTTGATTGGTCAGCTCGGTAAAGTCCACCATACTTTTCACAATTCCTATAAGATTTGCATTGAAATGAAACGCAAATAATATGTTATGTTGAGTGATTAACTTCTTAGCTACAATTTGCCTTTGTCAGTGTTAGTTTTCATTATTTCAACCTTTTAACTCTATACCAAGATTAGGAAGACAATTTTTAATGTTAGAAAAGGTTTTTTTGATGTTGTTTCTTTCGGAATAAGTTTGAAAAATGAGTGGATGTGTTTATGTTTGCGTGTAATCCCATATAAAATTCAAAAATTCAGCAAAAGTATGGCGGTGACGGGAATAAAAAGTATTCCAAAACAATTTTATGGACCCATTTACACCAATGACCACACTGTCATTATACAGTCTCTGAAGTTGTCAGATGAATAATTTAGACAACACCTGACGTCATTAGGAATTGAAAAAACATCATATGTTATCTCAGTCTTTATTTATAAATTGATAAAATTAGGTAAATAGGTATTTAAGTTGAAAAATTTAATTTTTATGATAAATTTTATAAATTTTGAGGCAATAAGGTAATTTTATCATGCCTACTGAGTTGGAATTGATAGCTCTTGAAACGGAATTTGAACTTTATTTGTCGTTCACAAAAAGATTGGTCCTTAATCTACCAGACTCTGATGGTAAGCATACACTTTTCCATGTTTCACGTACTGCCCTAGTCTAAGCTCCGTGTCCCTGGGAGTAATGCAATACATAATCGAAAACCCGTTTCTGTAGTGTATAAGAGAGCTATCTTCGTCTCTGCTCTTCAGCCGTCAAGGGACATGGAGCTTAGAAGATAGCTGTAAAAGATTTATTGATTTGAAATACTTTTCTCATCATTTAACGCTTAGTTAAGTTGATAAGGGAAGAGTACCGTAACTAGCAAACGCTATTATCAAAGTTGCAAAAATATAATATAAGCCAACCAATCAACAACTAACCAACCACATACATCACAATTCGATGTATAGATATTATAATCAATAGTAGCGATCCCCAGTTATGGAACTGTACCCGTAGATTATAGTAGGGCACTAGAAGTGAAAAGTCTATCGAAGGCTATTGAGTGAAACCTCTGATTTTAATGAATTTTTCAAGTAAGACTACAGCATTGATGTAACACATTTTAATATTTTTTATAGTAAATCATTGCTGTAACGTTGTTATGATATCGTATGTGTGTTTTGTTGACAATAAATTATTTGATTTTAATTTTTTTGCACCAATGACAATAATTTAACTATTTATAGTTAATATTGTCTTTGATCGCTCACTAGCTACTTACGTAGGCTATTGAGTCGAACCAGTTTCTAATGAATTACATTTGATTTTTATACATAATCAATTATGTATAATACGGGAGTTACGACTTTATACTTTAGATTGATACTTCCTTCCTACTTAGGAATGTGAAAAATCCCTAAGGATAGAGATGTGAAAAATAGAATTACTGTATTTTCAAACAAGAAGAGGGAGTTTTATTCAATCTAGTTGAATAAATCAGTTAATCGACTGCGGATATTGACTCTGCTAGCTATTTAAGCAAATTATGTTATTTAGTGTCTTTTATAAATTAAGAAAACCTTATCTGGTATTCCAGTTAATAGTTCTGTTCATACTTATTATACAAGACATGCTTCGGCGCTAAGATTTAATCAGTTGAATTATTCTTTTACTTTGAATTGTTTAATTGAATAAGGCATTAGACTCTTTAATAAGTTATCAACTGTTTTAAAAAATCGTAAAATTTATTATTTTAAGAAAAATCTGAAAGTCTCACTTGTCAATATATGTCCATACAATAGGAATGGAATTGTTAATGGATTTATGATGTTTTGTTTAGCCATTGCTGTTATTTTACTTTTCTTGTTGACGTTGTTGTGCATTTTGTAAAATGTTACAACAATAAAATAATTTGAATTTTATTCTATTGTAATTCGATACTTTTTTAAACTTCCAGAAGTTGAAAATTTAAAATCACTTATAGGAGATTGAAAGTCAGTGGTTGAATGGAACAATTTACCTGTTTCTTATAAATTTATAAGTCCTGTAAAACAATAAAGAAGGCGGACACACACTTGAGATGAATAAAACAGCGTTGTCTACTATGTAATAAAGTTTATGAGACTATAAGAGTGACCGCGCCTTTCCTGTATTACGGGACTCCTAAATTTCATTGACAGGTCTTATAGACATGACAGATTCAGCTAGAAATGTGTGTTTGAACTTTCATTTCTAAAACAGTACCTGCTCACGATTATGAGGGATTGTTGGACGCGTTTCGAGTCGCTGAGTCTTATATCTTCAGCGTGCAAAGAATAAATTTGAAATTAAGTCCGAAAGTCGTAAACGTGAGGATTATTAACTGTTGTTAATGTGGAAGTTGAACACATATTCCTAGCTATGCCTTTGTCCTACTTTACCATTACTACTATATTTGAGCTACTTTAACAGTACCTAAGTTAAAGAAGTTTGACAACTTCAGAAAAGAAGGACAGATTTTATTGATTTTGAAACTTGATTTTGATCAAATTATTGTTCAATCCCAGATCGTACCCGAGCCGCAATATGGCTGCAAAAGTTGAGAAGCATTGATAATGATGAACAAAAAAAGCTGAGAAATGAGCATCTCAAATTACTGCTGTTTGCTCTGCACAGAAGGAGTATGCTCAGTGTCTTTGAGAAGCCTCCGCCTGAAGAACTTGAATCATTTCACGATGGTCTTACGGTGAGTTTTTAAATTACGTTTAAACAAGTTAATAATATTAAATTAAGTTATTTTAAATAAGTGTTTTAATTACAACTCAATCTTAAAATTTCTTGAAACAAGAACTCAAATTAGAACTTGATATAGATTACAGTACACTAAACATCCACTAAGTTGAATTTGTAATGAAATGAATTGAAATTAATTATCTATTTATTTATTCATCAATGGAGATTGTAGACATCAGGTTGCCCCAAATCTGTCTCCTTTACATAACAGATTATACAATGGAATATTCTTCTTTAGTCAGCGCTAAAAATAAAGAGTCCTCTCAACCTTAAATTTCTCTTAATAATTGGTACCTCCTATTATTAAAGAATTTCTTAATAATATTGAGCTACTAATCAGATCACAGCGGTCAGTGTTAATATTATCGTGAGCAATCGAAGATAAAATTTAATTCATTTTTGTACAGCCAGCCCCTTACTAACATTTTGTTATAATCTCAGTTTGTCACGGTTTTCTATCATCTTTGTTTTCCTTCAATTCGTTGATTCTTATCCAGTTTGGTCCCTCTTCCTCTTCTTTCATTCTCTTTCTGCATTCATTGATTCCCTAGCTATAATTTTCGATCCTCTTCCTATATATTTTTGCTGTTTTGGCCTGATAATCATCCTTCTTTCTCACATAAAGTTTCCTCTCACAATAATTGTTAATTATTCTTTTATTCTCTGTCAAATCATCAGATGTACCACCTTTTTTCCTTGACCACTACCACTATTCCTTTGACACCTTTCCATTCTACCACTGGTCCTTACAAATACAAACTATACCATACTTTTGTTCTATTCATGTTTTTTGTTCATTTTATGTTCCATTTTGCTACTACGATGAGTAGCCTAATTTTCCGTTTTTTGTTCGTTTTATGTTCCATTTTGGTACTACGATGAGTAGCCTAATTTTTCATTTTTTGTTCTATTTATATTTTTTGTTCATTTCATGTTCCATTTTGCTACTACAATGTGTAGCCTTTATTCTCCTACTATTGGAAAAAAGTATGCAGGATAAAAATAAAATCTGAACAATATTACTGTGAATGAATTCTGAAAGAAAAAGAATCAAGTTAAATTAATTTATTCAAACACACTAAGTAGGCTACTAATCTTACAAAGCTAAAATGTGCAAAATAGCACAAAATAGACTAAAAAATAACTGGGTGATGATGTTGAAGAGGAGGGTGAAACCATAGAGAAGCAATACCACAGAGAACAGATTAGGAGTATCGGAAGTAACAGAATTAAAAAAGAGTATTTTTAGAGAGTATCGCCTCTCTATGGCAATACTTTCTAGTCTTTTACTAAAAGACTTGAAACTCTTAAGTTTGTTCTCTGTGGTAAAATCAATATTATGGTTGATTTCCGTCATCCTCCATTTACCCGCCACTTGCAGGGCGGCCCATGGTAAAAGCAAAGGCTAGAAAAGAAAATGAGTGAGTCCATTGATCACCCAATTAAAAGCGTAAATTATCTTCGTATTTTTTATATTACCGTATTCATTTCTTTGCATTTAGAGAATATTTTTTGTTTTTCATAAATAATGAGCTTTGATTCAATTTTGATAATACGGTATACAGAGTGGCGCAAGAAAAGACGGATGTTTTCAAAGATGTTATGAAAAGTTCATTCAGATCATGCAGCTTCTTCCACAACATAAAATACTAAGTAAATAACTTGAATTTGAGGAATTTTATGAAAAACTCAAAACACTTGGAAATTATATTTCCAAAATTACATACCGGTAGAATATAACCGTCGCCTGGTAGAATGGCGCCGCCGTACGTTAATGCTCATGAAAAACCTCAATTGGTCCCTTAACTTTTTTGATGGCAACAGTTAATTTCATAACGCAGTATTTAAATCTTCAATGTAACGACGTAAGCGATGGGCTTAATTCAAGTGAAAAGGAAAATCTCATGTGTGACTTGAAACTTTCACTGCAAGCTCCGTTGAACGACGATTGCAGATTGCATTCTAAATGAAATATTGTTCAACAGCGAATACACGCGTTCTTGCTAGGTCAATTTCGCCATTGATACTAAATAGATCTTTAACCTACAAAATGGTGTCGCTCTTTCCGTCTGGTTGATTCTAATCACTGATACTATCTACTCAAATCCATCCGTTCTTTTGCGCCACCAGCGTAAATTATCTTCGTATTTTTATATTGTATTCATTTGTTTGTATTTAGAATTTTGTTTCATAAATAGCTTGAGAGCTTTAATTTAGGTATAATTTGATTATTCCTTGTTGAAATAGCTTTAGTTCGTATAAATTTCCCACAGCTACTAGAAATGACTCGTGAACTGATCGAGATGACCGAAAAAAAGGCGGCCGCTGGTGACAATAACAATGAAAGTCCACTGCCTCCTGTATCCGTGAACCTATCAGCTGATCTGAAGGAGTACAGCTCATCTCAGCTGATTCCGAAGTTCGGCGCGCATGTCTACTATGCTATCTCCAACGAGCCTATTCAGATGTGGTCGAAATCGGCCAACTGTGTGTACCCGGCCGCTTCCGATGTGCCCAATCCACTCCAGTGGGAGCTCACTCTGTCGAAGCTTACCGATCATGTGTTGGAGAAGCAGTAAGTTATACTCTATTTAATATAACCATTGATTTTAGATAGAAATTATTTCGTTCTATCTAAGGTAATGATAATATCTCAAACTCGAGCGTAGCACGTATAAGATACGGAATAACCGGTTACCGATACGGAAGTTACATCTATCCAAGTATAAAACGTCGATTGACCTTGAAAAGGTCAAAGGTAGGGAATGAAATCCTGTCAAATGAAGTCATTCTACAGCGTTCAAATTTGCCAAGCATGGCGCGCCAGTTCAACAATTGAAATTATGCACGTGTAGTACTGTATAAGGCTAGGCGTACACCGGTTAGTCAAGACAAGACAAGACGACATTAGTCACGTTTAGTCACAGTAATTCACATAGCTGCTTAAAAGCAACACACACCGATTAGTCATTGCATCGCAGTGTGCCGCAACTCATAACAACCATAGCAATTACTGTGACCTAAACGCGACTAACATGTCGTCTTATCTTGTCTTAACTCTTTAATGCCTTTATCTTATCTTTCCTTGAAAAGGTCAAAGGTAGGGAATGAAACCCTGTCAAATGAAGTCATTCTACAGCGTTCAAATTTGCAAAGCATGGCGCGGTTTGCTATTATGCACGTGTAGTATAAAGGCCGCAGAGATATGAATCAGCTGACAACTGGATACAAAATTAAGTACTGTATAAAATCAGCTGATTTATATTATAGTACTAGATATAAAATCAAAATGATTTTTGTTTCACATAATACACAGTACATACAGTGACAGTAGTATTGAGCATACAGTAAGGCTAGGCGTACACCGGTTAGTCAAGACAAGACAAGACGATTACTAGTCATGTCTACGTCATGCAGTAATTTACGCAGCTAGCTGCCTATGAAGATTTGAAACGGCACCGACCAGTGCAATACCAATCGGTGTGCTGTGTTGCTTCACTCTTCGCTGTGACTAAACGTGCCTAATCTTGTCTTGTCTTGTCTTGACTAACCGGTGTACGCCTAGCCTAAGGGCAACAGAGATTTGAATCAGCTGACAACTGAATACAAAATTAAGTACTGTATAAAATCAGGTGTACAAAATCAAAATGATTTTTGTTCTACATAATACACAGTAAATACAGTGACAGTAGTATTGAGCATACAGTAAACGCTTCCAGGACAACACGCACGTAAAAACACGGTATCAATACACATTAAGATCAGTTTAATGATTTAACTAGTAAATTTTATCATTTCAATTGATTGAAAAAGCTATCCTTGAAGATATTCTTAAAATTTCAATTGATGGAGCCCAAATTTATATTTATTTAAGATATTCTTCCAACCAGTTTCAACTGAAGCTAGGCGTACAGCTAGGCGTACCGGTTGGGTCTACTTCCATCAACAACAACTACTCTATCTCCAACAACATTTTTCCGATCAATAAAATCTCGTTTTGAAAAGCAAAATTCGTTGGATTTTTCAGAGCTGAAGCTGACCGTCTGGCACACGAGGCGGAACACGGAGACAAAACTGAGATGATGAAAGAAGATGACACCCATGTGTTGCCGAAGATTGATGTGCCACCCAAGGAAGACTTGCCCTTCAAGTGGAAGGCCGACTCGCTTCTCATTCTGCACCAGAACTATGACTTCTCCGATGTAGGGGTGTGAGTAATCAGTCACTTGATAACAGATAAAATTTGAATATTTCAAATAATAAGGTACGGTAACACCAGAGCGAACGAGCAGTAACGAACGCGAAATTCACTTTGGTGTGACTGGCGCCCCATTCCTTAAACTACTCCGGTGACATAGTGTATTCCAGATACAATTTGATGAAAGATAAATAGTTCCAGAAAATTGAAAAACTCACATTATACTGGTTGCACACAATTAATGTGTGTTTCTTAAAGATTTTGACTGAATTTTGTCTTCTTCCTTAGAGAATATTTTTCAGTGTGAAGAAAAGATCTCTCTAAGTGTGCATATATCTGAAGCACACTATTGTTATTGTATTCGGACTAAAGCTAGGTTCAATATAAGGCTAGACGTACACCGGTTAGTCAAAACAAGACAAGACGAGACTAGTAACGTTTAGTCACAGTACTTCATATAGTTGCTCATGAAGCAACACACACACATCAATTAGTCATTGCATCGGTGTGTGCTGCTTCATAAGCAGCTATGTGAATTACTGTGACTAATTTCATCTTGTCTTGTCTTGACTAACCGGTGTACGCCTAGCCTCAGTGTCAGCTTCAAATATATAGAATATTTTCTGTATTTTTGTAAAACCTTTGTTTGAAAAACATTATTTGTATCATGTTAATCATGGATTGAAATAATCATTACTTAATAGGCTCAATTACATATTATTTGCTCTCGAATAGCTTATTCGTGCTTATTTTCTCTGTTTATAAATAGACATTAGACAACCACTCAGTATAACATGATTTGTTTTATGACCTTAAGAATATATGATTGTACAGCCTGCATTGGGGATGTTTGAAAATTTTCTTTTTTTAAATCAATCTTTATCTTTACTAGAAACCATAAACATTATACTCATTCCTCTCAATAAACATTCAAGCTCGATTCCTTTCTCCAGTTATCAAACACGTTTTAAATATTTGAAAATGAAAAATAGGCAATTATATACAGGCAAAATAGGCTATATAAAATTGGCAATTGATATTGAATTTGGCACAAACACCCAAAATAGTCAAGATTTAGGCATTTTGCCTGACATCCGGTCTTGAATTACTATTATTGTTTCAGAGCTGAAGACCTCGACGAACAAGGTAAACTTCAGTTGGAACTGGATGAGATGGCGTTTGGAATTCTTGATCACAGTCTACCAGGGCGGCAAAGAGTGGTGGTGCGCGATCCTTACTTCACAGGACTGCCACCTGATTTGACTGAACGTAGATTCCACGGAGTTTATGAAGGTATTTCGAAATTTATTCATTCATTACAAACCTATAACAGTATATTAATTATTATAAGATCTAATTTATCTAATTTATCTTTTTATATGGTGGATTTGTCCGAGCTAAACAATCAAAAGTGTGACATGAAATGGCCACACTGTGATTTAAACAGTCTCTGTAGTCAATATATCATAAGAAGTTGATTTATTCTGTTGGTTGCACAAACGTCAATCAGAGTTCGATATTTGATTCTATTATTTTTCATTATACTTTTTGAGTTTGCTGTATTTTGTTTCAAGGATAAATAAATGATTTGATTGATTGATTGAAAGAGTATGTTGAAAGATGAAGTTTTGATTGATGCTTAGGCCTCAAAGTTAGTCAAGACAAGATATCACGTTTAGTCACATAGTTGCTTATGAAGCAATACACACTGATTAGTTATTGCATCGGTGTGTGCTGCTTCATAAACAACTATGTGAATTACTGTGACTAAACGTGACTAATCTTGTCTTGTCTTGTCTTGACTAACCGGTGTACGCCTAGCCTAATGCTGCAACCATCTGATAGGTGAAAAACGACCTCTCATGTTAATTTCTTTTCTTGTTACAGACATGAGCTCAAGCTCCTCAAGCGACGATATTGGCTCTTCCGGTGGAGTTGCAGAAATGGGTATGTACGAATCAACCGCCTCTTCACAACGGAGAAAATCCAGTGTACAAGCATATAACACGACCCAGAGTCAAGACTTTGGTGCCACATCAATGAATCAATACGAGGAAACTGGGTCGATGAGTCAAAACGGGTCGTGGAATCAAAACTTCACATCAAAAGAAGATATGATCAGCAGTTTAGGGCCTTTAGCTCAGAAGTATCTGTCCACTGAGTTTGATTTCTTGTACGGATTACATTTTGACGAAGAAAGTAACGGATTCAAGGTGGGGAAGAATCCTGTAACCCTGGAAGGAGATGATATCTTGGTTGATTATGGCGGTAAGGTTGTGAGGTATGAAGGCACGGAAGGTTTGTGGAGGCTGTTGACACAGAATGAGAACGTTGAGTCAGCATTTTTCAGCGATGCTGATTGGATTGTGTTTATGGACATTTTGCTGAGTGCTAATCCATCCGAGGCTGATCCAGCGGTCTCGCAGATTTGCTTCTTTACGTGGGAGGGCGGGATTCTTGTTAGTGAAAAAAGCGAGCCTTCAAGCCAACCAAAACCAGAAGGTAAACCGATTTCAGCAGCTGGTGAAGGAAATGGAAGAAGTGGTGGAGGAAATGGAAAATGTGGTAAAAATGGAAAAGGTGGTAAACAGAATGGAAAAGGTGGTGAAGAAAATGGAAAAAGTGATAGTTTTGGTCTTCTAGGTCACATGGGCGAAGGAATTTACGAACAAATAGAAGAGGCATGCAAAGATCCCGAAAATTTCTTTGAATACTTCAAATGCGACGCTTGCGTTCAGCTGAAAGAAATGGACGAACTAATACGTATTTACACGCACTTGGCGAGAAATCGGCCGAAAGTTTCTTGTGGTTACGAAACGAACTGTGTATTGTTGTGGCTAATGGAGCGTATGTTCATGACACTGAACAAAAAAGACGGCCTCGAAAAATTGCTTGCTTGGATGAAAATCAACGAGGCACTGATTATTGAGAGCAGATTGTTAATACAGATGTCGAGGAATCTTCCGTGGGGCTTCAAACGTGAGGCGAAGAAAGATTTAGCCCTCACCCAAGGCATGAGTGCCAAGGGACAAGGCTTGCAAGTTGATTTCAATTCGTGCGAAGATCAAGAGAAATTGTATGCAAAGTATATAATTGTTGACGAACAATACATTGATGGAGAAGTGGTAAAAGGTTTAGACGCTTTAGAAGCAGTATTCTCCAACACTCCCTCTATTTTCTTGGATGCGAAAATTTTCAACGACATAAACAACGAAAGACTGCATTTGGCATTCGAAAGTGCACTACGCTTTTGCCGCCTGTTCTACAATAATTGAAGAGACCCAATATTGAACTTCTGTTCAATACAATGGACAGACCTGAGACCTAATTCACAACCAACCAGAAAAATGAATATTTTCCACTCGTGGTACAACATTTTTGGATCCTGAATTGAGAATAAATCTGCTAAAACAGCGAAAAAACTGCTAAATCTACGAAAATTGCTGCTGATTTCCTCCTATTGGATTTCTCTTTGATGCTATTGGACTTTATAATTAAATGTGAAAAAAACTGTGGTCTATTCTCAAAAAACTCATGCAAAAATGGTTGCATTAGAAATTAAATTTGTGAATCATTTATTGGATTTTATAACTTGAACAAATTTTTTAAATGATACGTGAATAGTGGAATATTGGTAAATTCTCTTCAACTTTCCAATGAAATTCAAAAACTGTTGTTTATTCTTAACAAACTCATGTAAAGAATTTTATTTTGGATTAAATAATAAATTTATTTGATGAAAAAACGCCTGAATATTTTAAAAAATTATTGTATTTTTTTGTTAAACTCCTTGATAATTTTCGAAACTATTGGTTCACAACAAATTTATAAAAACAATGTTTTACAGTACAAGTCCCAGGAAAATTTGAAATTGGAAATCAAGTATACTAGAATACACGATAGGAGTCATTAGTGGGATGCACAGTAGACTGATGCGAAAGTGATGTATAAAGAACAAAGATGGCCGAGAATGGACAGAGATCTAAGGCTAGGCGTACACCGGTTAGTCAAGACAAGACAAGACGAGATTAGTCACGTTTAGTCAAAGTAATTCACATAGTTGCTTATGACGCAGCACACACTGATGCAATGACTCATCGGTGTGTGTTGCTTCATAAGCAATTACGTGAAGTACTGTGACTAAACGTGACTAATCTCGTCTTGTCTTGACTAACCGGTGTACGCCTACCCTAAGGTGACGTCTGCACCAATGCTCCCAAATTAGTGCAACCATAGATAAAAAATTAGATAGATAACTATCGCTTATCTATGGTGCAACCTATACAATGTTGTACAAACTGATTTGACAGAGTCGCACATGCGTAGTAGCATTTTTCTCTTCATGCCACTGACTAACCAACTTTGTTCTCTTCGTGGGAGCACTATAGGCAACCCGCAAAACTGAAGGATTCTAATTATCCTTTTCTACTGCCCGGTTGCACAGTCCACACATAAGTTTTTATAAAATTCCTTCTCTGCTTGGCCTACCACCTCCATCATAAGAGAGTGTAGCTCCTATATTTCTGTCTTCATAGACAGACATAAACTTATGACTCCACACATAAACTTATGTGACAGAAATATTGGAACTACACTCTCTTATTATTAAGGCGGTAGGCCAAGCAGTAGAGAAGTTTCATATTACAAAAATAAAAATGAAAATGATGATTTTTTATGGTGATGATGATGGCAAGCAGTATCTTATTTTGGAATGTGTTCTATTATTTTGTATATTTTTGTAATATGTCTTTAATGTATATTTCTATTACTTGTAATATTGTTTCTCTAGAATAAAGAATTATTCAATTTGATTTTCGACTTGTGATAACAGAGTAGTTTACTTTTATGATAAATGAAAATTATTTAAAAAAAATAATCTTCAAGCTTGATTTTTATAATATAGTACAACCATGATTTTTATAATATAGTACAACCATGATTTTTCTAACAACGTTTGTATAGTCTAGCCCTATATTTTTCTCTGGCACTACAAGACCGATCATGGGCGAATTAATTTTTTTGCTGTTGATGGTGCCCACATAAGTTCTAGGCTTGTGCATGGGTGATGATGATGAGAGATGAATTATGGTCACCTAAGAACCTAAGTTCTTAGGTGGCCATGGATGAATGGACCAACAGCTTTAGGTGGGTTCCAAACCAACGGGAAGCGATTTTATAGCTCATTTAATTTACATTTATAGTATAATATATTTAATATTCCTTGTTGAAACTTATCATAAAACTTCAAATTCATGCTACATTTTCGTTTTGATTCAAATTATTTTTTGACAAGGTTCCATTTGTATAGCAGGATCATTTTAACTTGTCAGAAAACAGCTGATTTAAGGTCAGTAAACGAGCGTACATCAGTCAGCTGTTTTCTGACAATTTAAAATAATCCTGCTATAGTCCTACCTGTCATTAATAAAAACTGTTTCCAAAGAAGAAGAACAAAATATAAATATATCTCGTTTCCAGATGTGTGCAAGCATGTGTTGTTATTTGACAAAGTTTGTTAATTGATTCAAAACAATTTCGGCATTGGACGTGAGTGGGTGCAAAATTCTCAGTGAAATATTTCAACTTTTCAAAGCGAAAAGGCAAACAACATCATGCCTAATTTGGAATTGATCTCTCATGAAAATGACCTCGACATCAAAATGACTGTCGGGAAAAATGCGGCATCCTCTTGTCTTGCTTCGGAATATGGTGGTAAGCCTATAGTAACTTATGTTAAACAGAAACATTGAACTAATCCTTGTCAAATTTTTGTCAGAAAATAAGCGAAACTGATCAACATAAGTCACAGTTTCTAGACACAAAATCTAGATTTTGTTGCTGAAAAATATTATCTCTCACAAAGTGGATAGGAAGAAATAAAGATAGAGTAGAATGCGGATCATTTAGATGTTGAAAACTTGAACCGTCATATCTGTTATTAAAAAACTAAACGGTTCTCGCTGATTCTCGCAAAATAATTCAGTTCGTAGACGACTATAGCAATTTCAACTTTAAAATAACTGGAAACCGGGAAATCGCTATATCCAAGTTATTTGTAATTCAATTTCCCGGAATCAGGTGTCATTTAGTTCAGATCAAAAAGCTCTGAATTTTCGTAATGGTAAAAAATTTTTTAATGGTACAAATTCTAGAAATTATTGATTCTTTAGTAGACTGAAATTAAAAATTGCAGTCGGCCGCCATTTCGAAAAGTTCAGATTTTTGAATATTACTATTTTGTTGAAGAGCTACTTGATTAGTGAGCCTACCTAATTTCATAGGAAAATGTTGATCCACTAATGAGACAGTATATAAAATTTTCACGAAAAAAAATTTGAATTACAGAAAAAATATGGAGGAAACGATATTTTCTGTTTGTTTGAGCTGGAGTCACTATTATTATTTTGGGCGCTGTTTATTTGAAGATGAGGCGTCTTTTGTAGAAGAGCCCCATTTTTGATTTCAAATAAAATTGATTTTAAAATAATAAGATCTAATAATAAATTTTTACTAGAGAAACTAATACTGGCAGTTATATTATTCAAATAGTATGTAGACTGCACTTCAGTCATCTGGATAAATGAAAATTATTTCATTGAAACAAAATTATATGAAGTTCTCTTGAGAAAGAGCTATTATAACAATTTATGTTAATATAGGAATTATGATATTTGTGGATCTAGAATACATGAAATTACTTTAATATGTTCTTAATGTATAGAAATTTCACAAATTCCCTTATGTTTCAGGCGTGAATCCTTTTTCATTTAACGGTGGATTCTCACCCAACAATAATTTTGGAAATCAAGAATTCTCTGCATTCAATTTTCAAGGAGCAGCACCTTTCGAAGGAAGTAAGGGATTCTCACCCAACAAAAATTTTGATTTTGGAAATCAAGAATTCTCTGAATTCAATTTCAAAGGAGCTGCACCATTCAATTTTGGAGGAAATAAGGGATTCTCACCCAACAGTAATTTTGATTGTGGCAATCAAGGAGTCTCTGCATTCAATTTTCAAGGAGCAGCTCCTTTCGAAGGGAATAAGGGATTCTCACCTAACAATAACTTTGATTTTGGAAATCAAGAATTCTCTGCATTCAATTTTCAAGGAGCAGCTCCTTTCGAAGGAAATAAGGGATTCTCACCCAACAATAATTTTGATTTTGGAAATCAAGGATTCTCTGCATTCAATTTTCAAGGAGCAGCTCCTTTCGAAGGAAATAAGGGATTCTCACCTAACAATAACTTTGATTTTGGAAATCAAGAATTCTCTGCATTCAATTTTCAAGGAGCAGCTCCTTTCGAAGGAAATAGAGGATTCTCACCCAACAATAATTTTGATTTTGGAAATCAAGAATTCTCTGCATTCAATTTCAAAGGAGCAGCACCTTTCAATTTTGGAGGAAATAAGGGATTTTCACCCAACAATAATTTTGATTGTGGCAATCAAGGAGTCTCTGCATTCAATTTTCAAGGAGCAGCTCCTTTCGAAGGAAATAAGGGATTCTCACCCAACAATAATTTTGATTTTGGAAATCAAGGAGTCTCTGCATTCAATTTTCAAGGAGCAGCTCCTTTCGAAGGAAATAGAGGATTCTCACCCAACAATAATTTTGATTTTGGAAATCAAGAATTCTCTGCATTCAATTTCAAAGGAGCAGCACCTTTCAATTTTGGAGGAAATAAGGGATTCTCACCCAACAATAATTTTGATTGTGGCAATCAAGGAGTCTCTGCATTCAATTTTCAAGGAGCAGCTCCTTTCGAAGAGTCTCTGCATTCAATTTTCAAGGAGCAGCTCCTTTCGAAGGAAATAGAGGATTCTCACCCAACAATAATTTCGATTTTGGAAATCCACAATTCTCTGCATTCAATTTCAAAGGAGCAGCACCTTTCAATTTTGGAGGAAATAAGGGATTCTCACCCAACAATAATTTTGATTGTGGCAATCAAGGAGTCTCTGCATTCAATTATAAAGGTGGAATTGAAGGAATTCCATCTTCCACACAAAAATCAAAAAAAGGAAGCAAAAAATGTTGTAAGAAGGCCAAGTCAAATTGTTAGAACCATCTTACATATTCTCCATTTCTATAATGAAGCTTCAATTAAGACAGAAATTGTATGCCTTTCCCTTCTTCTACTCCAGCTAGTTATTCAAGTGACTGAAACATTCAACTATTACTAGGTTTAAAGTTAATCAATATCCAAGAATGAGGATTATTCAGTGTAGATGATGATGAGTAATATTGATACCAACTGTGGAACAGAATGATTCAGCTCTCAGATCTTGAATAATATCCATGCAATACTCTATGACCATTGCTAGCAGATTGATTTCAACTGTCATTTCAGAGTAACATGGAATCAGGATAAGTGGAAAAGATGCGAATTTGAGCATTCAAGGAGCAATTAACATGTGAATTGTGATAATATGTGGAAAATTGAATTATTCATCAGGCAGATTTTTTAAATGAATTTCCTCAAACACCAAGGCAATACGTAGTATCTTTGGTTCCTTTATTTTGTGCCTCTATCAAAGTCATTTTAGTATTATTCACAAAAAAATGAAAGAAAGGCATGCAGAGTTAAAGCTAGTATTGCATTAGAAAACTGATATGAGAGACAAGCTGTATTGAAATGAATGTTTTTAGTTAACTGAAGATCGTTATTTGAACACATGAACACAGTTTGAAGGATCTGTTCTTATAATATATCATGTAAAAAATTTGAATAGACGCTTGTATAGATATTTCCACCCCTGGAGGTATTTTACAGCTGCCACCTCGTAAGGATATTTTAGTAAGTCTCCTCCAATTTTTGAGGCAAGATAACAGGATCTTCTCAATTTTTCAATAAAATCCATCTCAAAATAATGTCTTGTTTCTTTTCTCGGAATGTTCGTTTCTAGTCTTAAAAAATCTTCGTCGATTCTATAAAAATTCTTATGCCCGGTTCTTCAATCGTGCAATGAACAGTTTATGGATCCAATAGCAGTATTGAATCAATAACCATGTGTTTTCAAATTCCAAAAAAAATTTATTGGTTCAATAAGTTAATTAAACAACTAAAAACCGAGCATTAGACTGCCTACTACACACAAGCGACAGTTTGCAATTGCCGAGCAATTTGCTGTACTTTGAATGCCAGCCACACGGAGTAATATTATTTTACGTGATAACACAACATGAAAACAAGCAAAAAGTAAGCAGCATTAAAATGTAACGGCCATGTGAAAAAGGCTCGTGTGGCCTCAGTCTAATAATATTGAAGTGTCACAGCAAGTGACTTTAGTATAGTTGCAAGTGGCTTAAGCGGCTTATTGACAGGGAAAATTAAAAAGGCAAGTTACTTTCGGCAAGTACTTGCCATTGAGGCACTTTCCACTTATTTGCTTGTATACAGGGAAAGTACTGGCTGAAAGTTGAATTCATTAAAAACTCAAAATCATCCATTTTTAATGTCACTCTGGTAACTTGCCATCTGACAACTACACCTTTTCCAGTTGTATTTGAGAGAGTATCAATATTGTAATTGAGAATGAGCATTTGTAATTGAGAACGGTCAATTGTATTTGAGAAGATATCACATGTAATTGAGAATGGTGAATTGTAAATGAGAAAGTATCATTTGAAATTGAGAAGATGTCAGTTGTAATTGAGAAATCAAATTAAAGAACCAGCTGACCTTTTCACGTTTTTAACTTCTCATTTACATGTGACAATTTCTCATTTACAATTCACCATTCTCAATTACATGTGATATCTTCTCAAATACAATATTATTGACCGTTCTCATTTACAACTGATGTTTTCTCAATTACAAATCACTATTCTCAATTACAACTGATACTTTCTCAAATTGAATTGACACTTTCTCAAATACAGTTGGAAAAGGTGTAGTATTACTAGCTTGTATTTTCTCATGCAATAGAAGCCCCAGTTAGGTATTCACTATTAGTACAAAGAGTATACGGTGTGGACATTGAATGTTAAACTTTTGATTGGTTGGCTCCGACAAATCCAACATACTTTTGCCAATTACAATACGATTTGCATTGGAATGAAAAGCAAATCATAATTATGTTATGATAAGTGATTCACTTCTAACCTACATTTTGCCTTTGCCAGTATTAGGCTAGGCGTACACCGGTTAGTCAAGACAAGACAAGACGAGATTAGTCACGTTTAGTCACAGTAATTCACATACTTGCTTATGAAGCAGCACACACCGATGCAATGACTAATTGGTGTGTGTTGCTTCATAAGCATCTATGTGAAGTACTGTGACTAATCTCGTCTTGTCTTGTCTTGACTAACCGGTGTACGCCTAGCCTTAGTTTTCATCATTCTAAGTTTTTAAAGCAATACCAAGGGTAGAGAGACTATTTTTAATGTTAGAAAAGGTAGTTTTGATGTTTTATCTCTTAAAATAAGTTTGAAAAATGAGTGAATAGGTTCAGGTTTGCCTGCAATCCCATATCAAATTTCAAAAATTTGGCAAAAGTATGGCGGCAGCGGGAAAAGAAAATGATTTCCACATATTATCATGGAGTGCTTCACACAAATGGCCACACTGTTACTATACACTCTCTGTGACTATTTAGGTATTTCATATTCCACAATCAACGATTTGATTGCAGTTATTGGAGGTTCAGAATTATAGAAGTATGGTAACATGAGATCACTAACTTAAAAAACGTTCATCATAGTGATGAAAATTATTATCTACTCAAACGATTTTTCAAGTCAGTGTAATTTCATCATATCATTAGAAAGAAGCATGGATATAAAACACATTCAAATCATAGAATGCAGATTGTAATCATTTGTAATAGATCTGTAGGTATCGGTATGCTTTGTCTATTGCTGTGTTGAGATCCTTGGTTGAAATTTTCTTGAACACATCCAGCTTTTCAAAGAATTTTGGATCAGAGTTGAACAACGAATTGAGTACTTCCATGCCTATTTTAATGTCTTGCTCCATTTTTGGATTTCGTTTCTGGAATGAGAAGTACTTTTCGTCATGTACCACACAGGCAGTGTCCTTTTTTGATCCTCTTTTGACTGCTTCCTCTTCACTAGGGGTGGGACCACACAGGGGTTTTCTACGATAATGGTAGCCAAAGGGAAGGTTCACACTCATTTTCTTCAGTAGCTCAGTTTCTATTAACAATGTCTTGTTGAGCTTTGCCCATTCAATTAGTAGGTCAGCACCCAGTCTTCCCATGGCGGCTACGAAACGTTGGGCTATCCAGAACAGGAGACAGCTCTGAGTGAAGCCGCAGTACATTTTCTGAGACAATTTCAGTCTTTGCAGACTGACAAGTCTGCGCAAAAGCTCGTCCAAATCTCTAATATAGGCACAGGCAGGACTTCCTAACTCATCAAACAGATCCGGATCCTTGCCAGGTACTTTAGGCTTGTCTGTAGGCCTGTCAGTAGGCCTATCTGTAGGCCTGTCTGTAGGCCTGTCTTTAGGCCTATCTGTAGGCCTGTCTGCAGGCTGGTCTGTGAGTTCTGGACACAAACCCTTCAATATCTCATAAATGTCACTTCCCAGTTGACCTATTTTACCATAGATGAAATCTTTGGCCTTCTTCAAACCACCATCCAAGAACCCCTCCAATGTTCCTAAAGCCTTTTTTGCAGCCTCTTCCAACTGTGTCTTCAAAAAATCGGTTATTTTACTTCCAATACATCCCAGTATACCCAATAGTGATGGCTCCTCTCGATTGAACATGGAAATGCTTGCCTGTTCTGGTTGATTTGCTCTCAACACAATCTCCATGTAAACCACCCAATCAGGGTCTGTGAAGTATTTCAAGTCCCCGTGATGAGTTATGTCTTGTGTGAGAAGCCTCCACAATCCGTCTGTACCTTTATATCTCATAGTTCCTCTCCCGTATTGCACCAGGAAATCGTCACCATCAAACGTAACTGGAACTTTTCCAATATTGTAACTCTTCGTTTGTTCCACATAATGTAGTCCAAAAATGAAATTCCTTGTGGGTGTCAGATATTTCTCTGCCAACGTTCTGTATTCTCCAAGTGGAGATGACCCATATTGTTGACCATCAGATGAACCTTTTCTGAATGCTCCAGATCCTTTTAATTTGTTCAAGTACTGCACATTTGAATAACCTGGAGTGAATGCCATTTCTGTAACACAACAAAATGTTTTCAGATCATTCATTATTCAGCCCAATCAAATATAAATTATCCAAAATATATTCATAAGGAAAAATTATTGTATTCATGTCCAAAATACATATTATAAAACTTCTTAGGGTTGGCTGCATCAACTATCACAGTAACAATATGGCAATATAACATATTAACCTGTAGCAAAGCGTGGTATACTTAACCGGTATATTTCCTATAGGACATATACCCGGCGATGACCGGTTAAGTATACAACGCTTCGCTAGGGAACATAACAATATAAGAATCTGAAAAATATTACGACAAAATATGGTATACAGTAGCATTCTTGAAAAAAGATCAAAGGTTCATCCATTTAATACAGAAAGGCTAAAGTTATTGCAAAAAATAATTCCAATCAAGCGAAACTTTGTGCAATATTATCAAGTGACTGCAAAGAATTCCTATATTATACTACTTATATTTCTACAAGAATCTATTTTTAATTTCTATTATCTATAATTTCTATTATTATTCCAAGCACCTCTTCCTCATTTCCTCTGTTTCTACTTATTGGAGTGATATTTCCTCCTTTTTTGTTATTTGCCGAAAATTCAACTAAGATTCATTAAGTTACATTTTGATAGGCCTAATTGAATAATTATTAAGAAGTATAGATTTAATTCATCATTAAATTTTTTAATTTTCCTATTACAATACTGGTATATCACTTTTCTCATGAAATTTTCAAATTTAAATGTAAATGGGAATTATATAACTTACATTAATTCAATACTTTATCAATATTAATACACAACAATGTCCTTTGAAATGTTGGATGAAAATAAATATCGTTATGAGAAATGCCAAGAATGCTGAAACTAAAATCAAACACTATTGGTAGAGGCAATGGCGATGCTTTTGTAGCAAGTTCAAAATTCAACAAGACGTCTGATTGGCCTATGGGTTGAACAGTCGCCATTTCACGAATTTAACCAATCAGGAGCCAGCTGTACGAAACCGTCACAATGACACTTCATAGGTTCATAGCTCATCTGACGTTTACAGCTGCTAGCTTCTGATTGGTCGAAATCGTAAAATGGCGTCTGTTCAGCTCATTGGCCAATCAGAAGTCTGTTTGAATATTTTTGTAGCCATTCTACGTCATCAGTAGAGACAGAATGTTCAGGCACTTATCAGACTTGAAATAGGCAGGCAAAAAGCCATTAAAAATCACAAAAATAGGCACTTTATAATCGACAAAAAGCATAGTGTATTCCAGATACAATTTTGTGAAAAATAGTAGGTACAAGAAAATAAAAATTCTTATATTGTACTGGTTGTACATGATTAATAACTCTTTCTTGTCTTCTTGAAATATTTTGACTTTGAATTTTGTCTTCTCTCTGAAAAAATACCTTTCTATATAAACTGTTGTTACTATTGCATATCTAAAAGACACTGTACTGGATGTATTTGAATTCAAGCTAGATTTAATAGAAGTGTTACTTTCAAACAATTTATTGAATATTTGCTTTATTCTTGCAAAATCTTTGTTTGAAAAAATTTATTATGTTAATTCATAGACTTCATGGAATTTATACACTCCAGTCTTCTGGAGTAGACAAAAAGCCGTCGGTCCCGACAGCCTAAAACCAGTCGTCATCTCTCTTAATCACCACCCTCATTACCCACGCACAAGTCTAGAGCTCATGTGAGCATCATCCTCAGAAAAGAAATCATTTAATACTTTTGTAAACATTTCCAATAAAAAAATACGTGATAATATAGGAAAATCCATAAAACAAAATGCCGGTAATTTAAAATTTTGTTTCTTGAATAACTCGAAAACCGTTGATATTACGAAAATTTTACAAGAATAACTACTGTTGTTAGTAAATGTAATTACAAATCGATTGAAAACTCATTTTTCAAGATTGGATGAATATTTTCTGAGATATAGCAGCATTATTGATAGGTGACCACTGGAGGCTAGTTGCAGTGCATCCTGGGCTTGCTGCTGAAGTCTGCCATAACAATGCAAAAGTCTCTGACTGCTTTGCATGTTATTTGTAAGCGGTTTTAGATTATTTTGTGTGAATTTTGAAGACAGTAAAAAGGAGAAAAACTAACCTCCAGCGAGTTCTGAATCATTCTATAGCCTATATTTTTATGGAGAATGGAGAACTCATAAATATTGCACAGATCTGGCACTGAAAGCAAACCATTCTATTGCTGCAAAAATTTTGCTTGTGAAGAAAACAATAATTTGTCTAGTTGAATTGCTTGGGTTTAACTTGAAAAAATATAGATTATTGGATTGTTTCTGAGCAGAAAGAGGAAATGACTGATAAATAAATATTGAAGAATTCTTAATTGATTATAATTAAGCTAAAACAATTTATGGGAGTTGATATTGAAAAACCTTATTAAAATAGCCTGATTAATTATAGATGAATTAGATAGAATCCAAACTTACGATCAATCATTATCTGTTCTTGTTCCCTTTTGCGACCCGAATCACCAACAAGGAGATGCATACATATTTGGCCTGAAAAAATAATAGAAAGCTCATTTTTAGTGAGCATGATGAATAATGATTCAGATTATCATTTATTATTTATGGAGAAATTCCCATTAATTAATACAGCCAAATCTTTTGTAATTAAAAACACTTTTGGCAAAGGTGGGGTAATGTACCCACAGGACTACACAACTTTTTAAATGTTTTTCATTACATTTAATTCTACAATTTCCAGTTGTAAGCAACGGAGTTTAATTTTATTTCATTTTTTAGATTTTTATTAGATGTTATCGATATCATTTTTGGGTAGTATTGAAGCCCAGATAAAAAACTAATTAATTCAATATACTTAATTATCCACTTTGAAAGTATTTTGTGTTACACGGTCAGATTATTTTAAATTTTGAAAGAACTTTAAACAAAATGGAGTACCTAGGCTATTTATAGCTCATTTATTTATAGGCTATTTATAGCCTATTTATAGCTCACTTCTATTTTCTATCTGAATTCTAGGCTAGGCTACTAATGACTTCTGCTTACCATCTGAATTAGGAAAATTGGGATCTGCTCTTTTTGTCAATTCAACGCAGAATTCATCCAAGTCCGTTTCAAGGGAAATATTTCCCACCTTGTTAGGCATGTTGATATTCACTAATTGCCTTGAAAAATGCAAAGAATCACTGAAAATTTTGAAATTGCATCCTCGAAAGAATGATGCGAGTCAAATACTATCAAGAACAAACAAATGATTTTGAACACATGAAGTCTGTGACTCTATAAACAAGACATCTTAACTTCTCGACCAATCACATTCCATGCTTTTCTTCAGCTGTTGAAATGGGTAAAAAAATCTGAAATTTTATTGATAAAATTACACAGTTCAAAGATTATAATCCAATAATAATCCAGTAGATATACACTTTTTACCTGGAAAATATTCCGAAGTCTATGAAATTTTTACATGGTGTCTGGGGGTACTCTGGGATGTATATCCTGAGTTTTCCCCAGTACTAACTTCGGAGGCCAAAAACTTCAACATTTTCGGTATTTTCTATGTTTTTCGTGTATATCTTGTAAATTAAGCATATTTTGTGTACCATTGTGCATTACAAAGTTGTAGAGCATAAAATTTGCTAAATTTTGGTTGGTGAAACAATTTTTTAGACTCAATATTAACTGGAATACAGCCCACCAAATTTTGAATTTTTTTTTTAAATGTAAACAAATGATTGAAAACTGAAGTTTTCGGCCCTGTAACTATTTTTATTACTATCATATTTGTTATGTAATTATTTTAATAATTCATCAATGATATCTTGGAATATCTATCAACGAACCTCCCCTTTTAATTCTTGGTTAGTAATTCTTCATCTTTTGAGAATAAGATTCGGATATTGAGCATACAGGGTTGGTGAAAATGAAACGGCTTATTTATTAAACAAAGGTGATTTGACTGTGGGTGACATTGGAGATCGTACTAAAATTGAAAATACTACTTTACTTTGACTTCAAAAATCCAGTTCGCCATCTTGGATCCGCCATATTGAATCGAACTTCATTTTTTCAAATAAGAAGGTGGTCATGTTATACATAATTTAAATACGGAATTTCAAGAAAATTAATGGCGGAAACCGCACATCGATATGTGGAGCCGTTTTGAAGATATTTCAATTATTAATCAGACGTATTAAATCGACTTCACTTACTATCTAAAAAACGGGTGAAAAATTCAAACTTTGGTGGGCTGTATTCCAGTTAATATTGCGTCTACAAATTGTTCTAACAAATTTAGCAAATTTTCACAACTTTGTAATGCACAATGGTACAAAATATGCTTAATTTACAAGATATACACGAAAACATAGAAAATACCAAATGTTGAAGTTGCCTCGAAGTTAGCACAGGATACTGGAGGGGGAAAACTCAGGATATACATCCCAGAGTACCCCCAGACACCATGTTAAAATTTCATAGACTTCGGAATATTTTCCAGCAAACCCACTTTTTTTTCATTATATCGACTGGACTATAAGGCCCGGTTCATGAGCTCGGGATTTAGCCAAGACCTAGACTAAAACGGGTGGCTACCGTAGCATCGACAAACGTTTGTCTCGACAGGTTAGTGGTTAAGTAACAAACATTGAAGACCGTTCTCGGATAAGTGACCGACACAAAAAAGACACAAAAAATTGTGCAATGAGGCGAGGTGGAACCCACCCGTAAAGGTAAGGGTCTCCCCACCAATAAAACCCATACGATAAAAAAGTGGGTTAGCAGCATAGAGAGCCCTTAGTACATAGTGTCGAGGCTAACGTTTGTCGATGCTAAGGTGGCCACCCGTTTTAGTCTAGGACTTGGCTAAATCCCGAGCTCATGAACCGGCCCCAAATCTTGTGTCACATGGGTTTAAAAAACCTGTGCGTGACTCCGAATTCTTAACATTAGAATTACACATTATGATAAAATTTACACTCATAGGCCTATACTACAGTTCGCGCAATTAGTTTGCGTACTTGACCTTAACAAGGCGAGGAGTGTAGATCGGTGTGTTTATCGAGCATTTCTAAATACATCGGCCAGCCCATCCACTATTACTAATCAGCTGTAGTAGTGTGGTGGCTAGCTGACAGCTAGTGCAATCTATTCTTAAGCACCTAATTATTCAGTAATACAATCCTTTCAGCCAATATTGAACTTTCCCGTCAGTCAGCCCCTGCTTGGGAGTTTCCTTGGACATCCATGATTCGAATTAAAAAATTGCAGAACATTTTTTCCGAGATGTTTGCAACAGCAAAACATTTTTTGTTTGCTATTAATAAATTTTCAATATTTTCTTTATCCTAGATTAATGATTGAATTGATATAATAGCTTATTATGTAAATTATGAAGAGAAAAGGCATTCAATTATTTCAAGATCGGTTTTATTTCAAGATTGTACATCCAGAAAAATCCTGTGGCTGGAACTGATGAGAATTTTCTATCCTTTTCCATATCATTTCATCATACTTGATAACATTTACTGACTTGTTGGTTCAATTTCTGTTAAACGTATAATCTTCCCAGTGTTGATATTTCGAACTCACTTGCAGTGATACACTATACAAAGTTTTGAGATTCTACAAATATATTACATTGGCGGTGAAGAGGAAATCTTTTATCACAGTGAGGTGGATAATCTAGAGATGTTTCTCTATGAGAATGAGGTTAGATCCCTATGCAGGGATGAATGCTGAATTTTCTCCTTGAAAATTTTTAGGGAGAAACTCCTTGATTTCAACAATGAAAATTATTGTTTGGTGAGAATCCCTTATTTCCTTCAAAATTGAAAGGTGCTGCTCCTTTGAAATTAAATGCAGAGAATTCTTGATTTCCAAAATCAAAATTATTGTTGGGTGAGAATCCCTTATTTCCTTCGAAAGGAGCTGCTCCTTGAAAATTGAATGCAGAAACTCCTTGATTGTCACAATCAAAATTATTGTTGGCTGAGAATCCCTTATTTCCTCCAAAATTGAAAGGTGCTGCTCCTTTGAAATTGAATGCAGAGAATTGTGGATTTCCAAAATCAAAATTATTGTTGGGTGAGAATCCCTTATTTCCTTCGAAAGGAGCTGCTCCTTGAAAATTGAATGCAGAAACTCCTTGATTGCCACAATCAAAATTATTGTTGGCTGAGAATCCCTTATTTCCTCCAAAATTGAATGCAGAGAATTGTGGATTTCCAAAATCAAAATTATTGTTGGGAGAGAATCCCTTATTTCCTTCGAAAGGAGCAGCTCCTTGAAAATTGAATGCAGAGAATTCTTGATTTCCAAAATCAAAATTATTGTTGGGTGAGAATCCCTTATTTCCTTCAAAAGGAGCTGCTCCTTGAAAATTGAATGCAGAAACTCCTTGATTGCCACAATCAAAATTATTGTTGGGTGAGAATCCCTTATTTCCTCCAAAATTGAAAGGTGCTGCTCCTTTGAAATTGAATGCAGAGAATTCTTGATTTCCAAAATCGAAATTATTGTTGGGTGAGAATCCCTTATTTCCTTCGAAAGGAGCTGCTCCTTGAAAATTGAATGCAGAGACTCCTTGATTCCCAAAATCAAAGTTATTGTTGGGTGAGAATCCCTTATTTCCTTCGAAGGGAGCTGCTCCTTTGAAATTGAATGCAGAGAATTCTTGATTTCCAAAATCAAAATTATTGTTGGGTGAGAATCCCTTATTTCCTTCGAAAGGAGCTGCTCCTTGAAAATTGAATGCAGAAACTCCTTGATTTCCACTATCATAATTATTGGCTGAGAATCCTTATTTCCTCCAAAATTGAAAGGTGCTGTTCCTTTAAAATTGACTGCAGAGAATTCTTGATTTCCAAAATCGAAATTATTGTTGGGTGAGAATCCCTTATTTCCTTCGAAAGGAGCTGCTCCTTGAAAATTGAATGCAGAGACTCCTTGATTTCCAAAATCAAAGTTATTGTTGGGTGAGAATCCCCTATTTCCTTCGAAGGGAGCTGCTCCTTTGAAATTGAATGCAGAGAATTCTTGATTTCCAAAATCGAAATTATTGTTGGGTGAGAATCCCTTATTTCCTTCGAAAGGAGCTGCTCCTTGAAAATTGAATGCAGAAACTCCTTGATTGCCACAATCAAAATTATTGTTGGGTGAGAATCCCTTATTTCCTCCATAATTGAAAGGAGCTGCTCCTTGAAAATTGAATGCAGAGACTCCTTGATTTCCAAAATCAAAATTATTGTTGGGTGAGAATCCTTGCTTCCCACTGTTATATGAAAAAGGTTTTACGCCTGAAACATAAGGTAATTTGTGAAATTTCTATGCGTTTACACATATTAAAGTAATTTCATGTAAGTACTTTAGATTTACAAATATCATAATCCTTATTATTAAAGAGAAGCCGATAGATCATATCAGCGCACTCTAGTAAGAGAGTGAGCAATCTAGTTAGAGAGTGAACCATGGTGAGTTAGGTACAATAGAACATGATTTTGAGATATAATCCACTTAATTTAACAAGGTATCATCAATACTTATAGCTGTCCACTATATTTAGTGGTTTCAAGGTGTTTCAAAGAATGTATTATTCAGATTTAAGTATTTTTTATCAGAATTTTCGTCATCTTCTTGGTTGCTAGACTCGGTTAGGATTAGTGGCGAAGCGTGGTATTCTTATTTGATCATCGCCGGGTATAGGCTATTTCCAATTGGAAATATACCCGGCGATGACCAAATAAGTATACCACGCTTCGCCACGTGTTAGGATGTTTGAACTTCCTGCTTCTTGCAAACAATCGATATCGCAAGTATAAAAAACAATATTATTTCAGAGACATCAACTATTTCACACAAATAATATTTAATTCGATTACAACATTATATTCAAATTTCATACTTTTAATATTTCAACTATTTACGTTCAATATTATATTTTATATATCGCTACATCTCTCACTCTCTTTTGGAAAGGAAGGCTTATGAAAGAGGATCAAATAAAAATGATCATTGCTTCTTTTCTGAAGTGTTCTTGAACATCGTAGCTTTGATTTTATAAGTTACTGGAATATTTTTTTTTAATACAATTGGTTTAAAAACAGGCATTTTTACATTATTTTGAATCAATGATTATCTAGCTTTAATTTAAAAACTTTTAAGTATTACATCATCATTCGTTTACTTATTGCGTTTGAAGCAAGATCGTTTGATTCGATGTATTGAATATTATCAAATAACAAAAATACTTATCAGTTTTAAAACTTGGATAATTAAATTTTTGGTTGTACCGATATTTTCTTCCAATTGTATCATAGCCCAAATAAGAAACTGCTCCCTAGGTCTGTATTGTATTTGAAGGCTAATCCAAGATTTCACATTTTTACTGAATTTTTCCTTTTAAATACTCTCCAAAGGAAAAAGTTGATGCAATATTTCAATTTCATATGTTTATATCTTTATAACGGCCTATATCTTTAGGCCCGTAGGCCTATCTACGTTTAAACCAATTTTCACAAATAAAAGTTAACACTTGATTCAAGCTGTGGAATTTTAGTCTGAACCGTTGATTTATAGTTTAAACTGAGATTTTTAGAGTCAGTTTCAACAAAGATAGTGCATTCAGGCCTATTGGTAGCGAAAATCTTGAACGAAAAATCCTGTAAATGGCCTAGAAAACAGTTAACATTGTTACACTCACCAGGATCATCGAAACCCGATCTTTTGCTGATATTCATGCAAATATCATTGTCCTCTTCAAGGGAGACCACTTTGATCGTGTTGGGCATGATGATATTTGCCTTTTTGCCTTGAAAAGTTGAAAAATAAAACTGAGAATTTTGCACCCACTCACGTCAAATGCCGAAATTGATTTGATTAGAATAACAAGATTTTTCAACAACCCATTGAAAATAATAGATATCAGCTTATTCTTGTTCTTACTGGAATCAGCTGCGTTTTTATCCAGCAAGTTTATGAGAAATGATCATTTTTAATATTTTAAATTGTGAATAGGAATTGTAATTATTATTAAAAATAATCATTAACAACATTTTAAAATGAAAATTTATGGGAAAGTTTAATAACTTGTCAACACTATTATCAATGTTGAAAAAATCTTTATAAACCAACCAATTAGCCACTAACCAGCTATAGCCTACCCTTGGTCAATATGGATAGTAGTATGACCAGTAAAACTTAAGGTATAGCACGATTATTTTAACTTGTCAGAAAACAGCTAATTTAACGTCAGTAAACGAGCGTACATCAATCAGCTGTTTTCTGACAATTTAAAATAATCCTGCTATAGGTACGTTCCCATTACTACAAATCACATGTTCCCGACTTGTGCCCGGCACAATTCTTCCAATTTGTAGTAATCGAAAACATTATGAAAAACACTATAAAATTAGAATTAGGAGAATTGTGCCAGGCACATGTCGGGAACATGTGATTTGTAGAAATGGAAACGTAGGTACCTTTATGGAACTTTGCCAAAAAATTATTACTGTATAATCAGATTCACTTAATTTGACGCTTGACATTAGATAGATAGATAGAGAGATATTATTTCTCGACGTTGCTGATGATCGTAGAGTACGATGTCAAAGGAATAATATCTTTATATTGTATCTAATGCCAAGCGTCAAATTAAATTAATCTGATTACAAACAACATTATTGAAAGGATAATAAATTAATCAATGAATTGAATGAGCTAATTTGATGTAGAAATCTTGGAGTTGAATTCTATTCTCATGTAGAAAAATGTATAACAAAACGTAGAAACCCTTGAGTGATAATCAAAATAATAAATGAAGAATATGTAAAAAAATTAATGTATCAATAATCCCTATAAATAAAATTATTATGTGATGAAAGTTTTCATATGAAAAAGCACAGCTCATCAATATCTTATGCTAAATTTGATCAAAATATGAGAAGTTCACTTCTAAGGAATCTAAGGATTTGTATGATGAAATCTTATTATTAGGCTAGGCGTGCACCGGTTAGTCAAGACAAAACAAGACGAGATTAGTCACGTTTAGTCACAGTTAGCAGCACACACAGATGCAATGACTCGGTGTGTTATGATAATTATTTCTTGATTCATTACGCACTGCGATGTGTACTGTACTCTATTTGTTTCACTTCACTACTTACATACAGTCATAACTCGAAAGCGCTCCAGTCAGTAAGTAACTATACAAATCATTCTGTTTCTTAATGAAACCAATAATATATTATGAGTTAGTACGATAAATGACTAAATTCATCGATTGTAAATCAGAATGAGTGTAAATTAGAATTATGAAACTTAACACTGGCAAAGGCAAATTGTAGGTACAGTATAATCAGATTCATATAAATTGACTCTTGACATTAGATAGATGGAGATATTATTTCTTTGCCTTCGTTCTCTACGGTCATCAGCAAAGTCAAGAAATAATATCTCTCTGTCTATCTATCTATCTTATTCCAAGCGTCAAATTAAAATAGTCTGATTAGTAGAAGTGAATCACTCAACGTAACATAAGAGAAACGTTTCATTTCAATGCAAATCTTATTGGGAATTGGAAAAAGTATGCGTATGGTTGATTTGTCCGAGCTAAACCATCGAAAGTGTGACGTCAAATGGCCTCACTGTGATTGTACAGTCTCTGTACTGACAAAGATGTGAGAGCTATGTCATCTTGTTAATAAATAATTGAAATGTCTCGTATCTTTATTACATCAATCAAATAAATATAAATCAGAAAGAGAAACAGGCAGTTGCCCAAAACTTCATCAATTTGAAGTAATTTTAATTCGAGAAAATTGCGGAGAAAGCTGAAATTAACACCAAGAACAGGAAAAGTGGAAGTGGCAATGCTGATGACGTAGAAAACCTACAAGAGCCGTGTGATTGGCCAATGAGCTGAACAGACGCCATTTTACGATTTCGACCAATCAGAAGCCAGCAGCTCGTGAATGTCTGATGGACTGTCAGGTGCCATGTGACGTTTTCATACAGCTGACTCCTGATTGGTTAAAATAGTAAAATGGCGCCTGTTCAGCCCACTGGCCAATCAGACGGTTCGTTGAATTTGGAGGCGTGACTACAAGAGCATTGCTTTATAAACACCTGTTGCACTCATCGTCCGCCATTTTGGTGGTAGACAGGTGTTTATGAAATAGCATGAGTTAGGTGAGTGTGTAATGCTAGAATTTTTAAGATCAGTTAAGAGGTTAAAGCTGCGTTGAATATGAAAACAAATCAAAATGGCGGGTGGATGAGTGTACACCGTCTTTAAAGAGTCTTACTACTTCCTCATTCGTGTTTGACGCTAGGTCCAGCTTTCTCGGCATTTCTCATAATGATATTTTTCCATCATTTCTCAGCATTCCTCATAATGATATTATTGCATATTAATTTATTGAACAGTGAATGAATCCAATTTAATGTAGGTACCTTGTGTAAACAATACCTTGGTATAGCCTATATTGAAGGATTGGGATCTATATTACGTTCTGAACTCATTATTCAGAATATTTTAGGATGAAAGGAAATATGATAGATTCAATTGATTCTCATCAATATTTCTGAGGGTTCCAGAGCTGCGGAACCTTGTAAATTAAACATTGCGTGCGGGTAGCCTACTCTACTCCTGATCGTTGCTTTGGACAGAAACTAGGGTTATTATACCTATACCTAGAATCTACTATACATGGGCACCAAACTCTAACAATGTAGATGAGTTTTCTATCAATATAGATGAAGATTCCTTTTCGAAATCCCTTAGGCCAATTGCATGATAGCAATTAATTGAATTTATCCGTTTAAAAATAACTCTATTCAATGAAACCAATCCAATAAAATCCCTTTCAAGCTCCGTCAAATCAAGTCATTTTAAAGGGGTTGAATTTGATTGACTTTCGTGCAATCGTTTGCTTGTTTATTGGGGCGTTCTGGATGTATGAGGCTTCATATACTTTCATTTACAGAGAGTGTATAGTCACAGTGTGGCCATTTGTGTGAAGCACTCCTGTACTCTCTCTGTACTTTCATTAATTACAGCAAAGCTCATAACTGCTATCTGACTTCAGTCAGCAAACCAATGTTGCCAGATGACATTTGGCTGTTTTCGGATAATCGGGTAATCTAACCTATCAGTAAAGTCATCTGGCAACGCGTGGTTGACTGAAATAACAAAGTGCTTACGCAGCTAAAAATATACGAGAGCTTTGTGCTTCCAAAATAGCCCAGTAAAATAGTAAATTCTACCTTGCATGAAATAGGGTAGTCGGTTTCTTTTTTAATAATGTTTATGGTAGTCCTGGGATGCTAAATCCAAGTTTTGACCTCGGCAAACTGGATCATCTCCAAAAATCGTTCAAAATGGCGGAATTTTGCACTTTTTTACGTTTGGTAATTTTCACCCTGAAGAATCACTTTCTCATATAGGACATTGTACATATTTTCAAGTAAATTGAATTAACTTCAATTTGAGACTATATTTGTTATTGTAGGCCCAACCATTTGCGAGCTACAGCTCTTTAAAGTTCATCAAATTAACGAAAATTCACCTTTTTCAATTTTCGCCATTTTGACCCTGAAGAATCACTTTTCATATAGGACATTCAACACAGGGTTGGAAGTAAATTCAAATACCTACAATTTGATACCTAATTGGTTATTGTAGGCCCAACCGTTTACGAGATACAGCTCTTCAAAGTTCATAAAATTATCGTAATTTTTCACTTGTTTTACATTTGGTCAATTTTGACCGTGAATCACTTTTCAATAGGACATCAACATAATTCTCAAAGTAATTTAAATTACTACAATTTGAGACTAAATTGGTCATTGAGGGCCTGATAGTTTGCGAGATATAAGCCTTCAAAGTTCTTAAAATTTCAAGTCTGATTGAATACGCCATATTGAATCTAAGTTCATTTTTTAAATGGGAGGTGGTCATGTTATACATGATTTCGATACAAATTTCAAGAGAAAATGAATAGCGAAAACCGCACCACGATTATGAAACCGTTTTTAAGATATTTCAATTATAAACCAGACATATTTACACCTAAATCAGTTAATATCTCACAAACTGTTTCTGAGATATTAACTGATTTAGGAGTTGCTTAGTGGGCGCAGGGGCTAAGGTTTGAATATCTCACAAACTGTTTCTGAGATATTAACTGATTTAGGTGTAAATATGTCTGATTTATAATTGAAATATCTTAAAACAGTTTCTGTCGTGGTGCAGTTTTCGCCATTCATTTCTCTTGAGGTCTGTAAAAATCATGTGGCTGCCTGCTTAAAAAAATGAACAGATTCAATATGTTGTCAATCGAGCGGTACAGAACTATCACGCAGGCCTGTGTAACCAATTGGTATCTCAGTGTCAGCTATGTTGATGAATGTCTGATCGAAAGTGATGCGGTCAAGTGACCAAATCATGAAACAAGTGATGCCGATAATTCGATAAACTGAGGCTGTATTCGCGAGCAGTTGAGCCTACAATAACAACCAGATCTCAAGTTGTGGGTAATTAAATCAGCTTTCAAAATTATGTTGAGATGTGTCATATGAAAAATTGATTCTTCAAGTCATAGTGAAGAAATGTGAAAAAGTGGAAAAATTACAATTTGATTAACTTTGAAGGCCTACATCTCACAAACTATTGGGTCTACAATAATCAATTTGGTCTCAAATTATAGCTTACTAATTATCTTTCAAAACTTTTAGAGTCACATTTGAAACAGTGATGCTTCACGGTCAAAATTGACCAAATGTAAAACAAGTGAAAAATTACGATAATTTTATGAACTTTGAAGGCTGTATCTCGTACACGGTTGGGCCTACAATAACCAATTAGGTATCAAATTGTAGGTATTTACTTTCAACCCTGTGTTGAATGTCCTATATGAAAAAGTGATTCTTCAGGGTCAAAATTACGAAAAATTGAAAAAAGATTGAATTTTCGTTAATTTGATGAACTTTAAAAAACTGTATCTCGCAAACAGTTGGGCCTACAATGATAAATTTGGTCTCAAATTGAAGGTAATTCAATATACTTTGAAAATATGTACAATGTCCTATATGAGAAAGTGATTCTTCAGGGTGAAATTATTGAAACGTAAAAAAGTGCAAAATTCCGCCATTTTGAACGATTTTGGAGATGATCCATAGTTTGAGGTCTAAAACTTGGATTTAGCATCCAGGACTACCATAAACATTATTAAAAAAAGAAACCGACTACCCCATTTCATGCAAGGTAGACCCTATTTTAGATGACAATTTTACTGGGCTAAAAAATGATATTCACTTTTAAAATAGGCTAGATAGGTTATCAACTTTGCATTTATCATAATTATTTATGAATCATTAAATTCATCTAGGTTTAATCTATTTTTGTATCTGAAAATATTGTTGAAATAAGTTAGTATATTCTGCCAATAAAACTCAAATTTATTGATCACCTACAGGTCTTACTATACCACCACAGGTGCATCATATTTTTTCAAATCATTCTAAAAATCATATGTTTTGTTGTTAGTGACTGTTGTCTAGTTCAGATTGATTCTAAATTTTTCGGTGAAAATTACATTCAACAACACTCATGTCTAAATTTTTGTAAGATCAAAATTTTTGTTTAAATTTTTTGTTTTGTATAGTCTTGAGGCAGTAGCACCATGCCTACCGAATTGGAATTGATTGCTCTTGAAACAGAATTCGACCTTTACTTGTCATTCACAAAAAGATTGGTTCTAAATCTTCCAGATTCTGAGGGTAAGCATGCTAGTAGTAGCCTATTCGAATTACGATAATTCCGATTACGATTGAATTGTATAGATGAACACTGAGGTGTCTCGAGCATTATTGGGTTGAATAATTTAACTTGCTGTAAATTTGGAATTTAAAAATGAGTATAATACAGTTAGCATAACTTATGTTTTTTCAAGTGCTACTAGTTTCATCAAGCCATGTTAAGATGCATCGATTTAATCGCATCAATCGACCACCTCATCAGGTCTCACTACTAAAATTTAGTAGTGACCTTTATTTAATAAGGGTTCAGTTTCATAACTGGGGAACGCTATTATCGATGTTGAAATATCGATATATTGAAGGATGATTATATTGGTTATAAATAGTGGTGAACTCGTTACTGGTTTATTTATATCGATATATCGAATTATTCAACATCGATAATAGCGTTCCCCTGTAATTAAATTGAACCCCATTTTTTCAATTATTTTTCTGAATAGAATTGTACTTTCAAAAGAGTTGGCAAAAAATGTGTTATGGGCTAGTACTATTGACTGATTGGAACCCTCTCCTTTCCATTAATTTTATGCTTGCCCACCCAGTTTTCTAGAGTTAATGTGCACAATGTGTTTCCCGCTACTTTTGAAGATATCTGCTCAAATATTTTCTTTAAATGACACTAGAGACAAAATAAAGCGCGCTAGCACAATTTCAACTTTATAACACCTATTTCAATATTTTTAATAACGCGTTAAAATCAGGGGCGTCATTGGGATCATACCCCCTGATCTTCAGAAAATACTGTACTAGCTAATGTACAAATGAGCATTTTATCAAGTTTGGTGAAATGACGCTACTGGTTAAAATCTTACTCTATTGTGAATACTGACCAGATATTACGAATAACCAAGTTTAATAACAAACTGGAACAGCCTTAAATCACTTTAATAAACGATTCTGTTCTTCAGGTCAGTAAGATCCTAACATTTCAAAACGTTATTAGAATATTATTAAAATAGGTATTATAAAGTTGAAATTGTGCTAGCGCGCCTTATTTTTGTCTCTAGTTTCATTTAAAAAAAGATTTTTGCTGATATCTTTAAAAACAGCGGAGAAAAAATTGTGCCAAGGAACTGCACTTTAACCTTTCTAGTCTGGAACCGTTAGGCTGGGCGTAAACCGGTTAGTCAAGACAAGACGAGATTAGTCACGTTTAGTCACAGTACTTCACATAGTTGCTTATGAAGCAACACACACCGATTAGTCATTGCATCAGTGTGTGCTGCTTCATAAGCAACTATGTGAAATACTGTGACTAAACGTGACTAATCTCGTCTTGTCTTGTCTTGACTAACCGGTGTACGCCTAGCCTTACTGATCTGAGCTATGATTTTGTACTTATGAGGAAAATGTCAATTTCAGATCGTACTCGTGCTGCAATATGGTTGCAAAAGTTGAGAAGCATAAATAACGATGATCAAAAAAAGCTGAGAAACGAGCATCTGAAGTTGCTTCTGTTTGCTTTGCATAGACGGAGCATGCTCAGTGTGTTCGAGAAACCACCGCATGATGAACTAGAATCATTTCACGATGGTCTTACGGTGAGTTACATTATTCAGTAGATTAATCAGTAGTTTACAAAATGATACTTAATTGAAGGTCCAACAGGTTACGTCCAAAACTATATCTTTTCAATTCAAAACAAAAAACTAAGACTAATTTTGAATAATGTAAAAGAGAATTAGTAAATTAGGCTTGATAGATAGATTGATAACATCCACTGTTCACATAATCAGGGGAAACTGCAACTTGTCAAAAGCTCTCTTCACTTCATGAATAAATGAATAAAATCATAATTGGTCCTCAAATGAAAACATACATAAATCAAGACGTTGGACAAGAAAAATTGACCGATACAACGGAGTATCGAAGGACCGATTTGGTGGTGTACAGTCTTAAAGTATAGGCTTGGCGCATAGGATGATTAGTGAATATAGAGCGCGCTCAACGCTATCTAGAATGCATGAAGCTTTATCTGCGCCATATCTATCGAGTTTTGCGTTGAAATGCGTATCATTTCAATGCAAATTGTATGGGAATTGGCAAAAGTATAGTAGATTTGTCCAAGCTAACCAATCAAAAGTGTGACGTCAAATAATGTACTTCGCACTGTTATTATTCAGTCTCAGCAAAGACGATAGAAAACTATTAGGGCCGGTTCATGAGCTCGGGATTTACCCAAGTCCTAGACTAAAACGGGTGGCTACCGTAGCATCGACAAACGTTTGTCTCGATAGGTTAGTGGGATAGCAGCATAGAGAGCCCTTAGTACATAGTGTCAAGGCTAACGTTTGTCGATGCTACGTTGACCACCCGTTTTAGTCTAGACTCTAGCTAAATTTCAAGCTCATGAACCGGCCCTAAAACTATTAAAGATTATAGGAAACTATAAGTATTCCAAGGCTAGGCGTACACCGGTTAGTCAAGACAAGACAAAACGACATTAGTCACGTTTAGTCAATTATTTCACATAGTTGCTTATGAAGCAACACATACCGATTAGTCATTGCATCACTGTGTGCTGCTTCATAAGCAACTATGTGAATTTCTGTGACTAAACGTGTCTAATCTCGTCTTGTCTTGTCTTGACTAACCGGTGTACGCCTAACCTAATACTAGTCTTTTCGGTACTTCCCTGTTATATAGGACACGTCTACTCATCTAGAGATATCAATAGTCGATATCGAGCTTCAAAAGTATCGATACTCATCGATATGAGAAAAATATAGGTTATTAACATAACCTATTGGTTAAAATAACTTATTCTTAGTT
Organism: Laodelphax striatellus; assembly: GCA_017141395.1. Taxonomy (NCBI): domain Eukaryota; kingdom Metazoa; phylum Arthropoda; class Insecta; order Hemiptera; family Delphacidae; genus Laodelphax; species Laodelphax striatellus. The sequence goes on along the minus strand of CM029541.1, from coordinate 17,061,177 downwards.
CAGTTAATACTAATATACCGTCTATTCATACATAATCATGAATAAATTAATAAACTCTCAAATTTGCCTTTGTGCAGCTATTGGAAATGACCAGGGAACTGATCGAACTGACGGAAAAAAAGGCGGCCGGTGGAGACAATAGTAAGGAAAGTCCACTGCCCCCTGTCACCACCAACGTATCAGCTGATCTGAAGGAGTACTGCGCGTCCCAGTCCATTCCGAAATTCGGCGCGCATGTCTTCTACGCAGTTTCCAACGAGCCGATCCAAATGTGGTCGAAATCACCGAACTGCGTCTACCCTGCCACCGGTGATGTCCCCAACCCACTCCAGTGGGAGCTCACTCTGTCGAAGCTTACCGATCATGTGCTGGAGAAACAGTGAGTAGCATCTTTCAGAAATATTCCTATACCTCTGTAAGTGATATCATATATAGTCCGTGCAAACCTTAGTTTGCAGTAAGCGATTAAATGGCAATGCTATTTCTTATGGGGATATAGAAGCGCTATTGCCATGTTTTGCTTATTATTTTATTCATTACTCCTCACTCACAGCTGTTCGCTCTCTTTTCTCTTGTTTTGTTTACATTTATTCTATCAAAACTTCATGAATGTGAGCACACTTAAAAAGTCGTTAGGCAGTTAGATTGTACATTGTATATAATATAGATAGTTTTTTTATCATAGGTAGTGGGTATTGATTGAAGAAATGGAAAGAAAGCGTGGAATGAAACTGGACAATGATTAAAATGATGAGAGGCTTTGATTTTTCAAAAAACAAGATTTGGAACTGAATGTTGGGAAAATTGTATTGACATGACTTTTAGACTCATTATTTTTAGATTTTTTATTAAATTTCCCCTCTGTAATAAAATGGATGAAATGATGCATAAAATGGATAATTTAATATCTATTCTTCTAAATAATTTGACATGAAACAATAAATAAATGAATTATTAAGATATCCAATAAATTTTTTGTGCTTATTGAAATAACGTAAGCTATGGAGCAAGGAGCAAACAATCAATCAAAAGAACAGAAATATTAATCATGGTTTTAGTCCAGAACGACTGTCTTAGTTTTAATAAAGTCTCTATCAGAATGTAGGTGCAGAATTCTACGCTACCTAAGGCAAAATTTACTCCAGTCATTGGAGATTGCATAGAATGTCAATTTTGAATGTTAGCTTTACTACGCAAACACTGCGCCCCATAAACGTAATACTGCAAACTGAGGTTTGCACGGACTATAGATAACAGATTAGAATAGGTTTCCCATCGTATGCTAAAATTTGTGACCAAAAATGAAGGGGCCGATCCTAGTGACATCTCTTAGAACTCTTGAGTAACTAGAAAGCGTAGGTGTAGACTCGAAACTGGCGATGAGACAGAGAATGGGTGTGCGACTGAGAGTGAGTGAGCGATCGATTGAGAGAGAGACGCCAGCGTCAGCGCTATCTTACCTGTGCAACAGAACTACATGGCAAGCACGATTTGATGTAACACAAAACCGTTTTTCTTTAGTAAATACTATTGCTATTTTGACTTGAGATTAATGAGCAAATTTTATTCAACCGATCTTACTAATCAAATATAAAATACAGTTTAACTCTCATTAGAATCTCTTACTGTTATTGATGATAAAAAATGAGACATGAACGAAAAAAATCGCTTGTGAAACCATGGAGGAGCTCTTATCACAAAAAATATCTGGCAAACCTTATCAAAATTTTCTATCATCACAAAATTCCCAACGTTTTTAGCGGGAATCATCTGAATTCAATTGTTTTATTTTCTTGTTATTTTATGTTTCAAAAAACCCATTCTATTCTATTCCTATTCCTATTCTATTCTATAATCTATTCCTATTCTATTCTATTCATTCTATTCTATCTGTTCTATTCTATTCTATTCTATTCTCTATTCCATTCTATTCTATTCTATCTATTCTATTCTATTCTATTCTATTCCTCATTCTATTCCATTTCTCATTCCATTCTAATTCTCATTCTGTTCTGTTCTGTTCATTCCATTCTGTTCTATCTGTTCTGTTCTATTCATTCCATTCTATTCTGTTCTTATTTCTATTCATTCTGTTCTGTTCATTCTATTCTGTTCTGTTCTGTTCTGTTCTATCTCATTCTATTCCATTCTATTCTGTTCTGTTCTGTTCATTCTATTCTGTTCTGTTCTGTTCTGTTCTGTTCATCTGTTCTGTTCTATTCTGTTCTGTTCTCATCCTATTCTATCCCTTCTATCCTGTTCCTATTCATTCTCATTCTGTTCTGTTCTGTTCTGTTCTGTTCTATTCCATTTCTGTTTCTATTCTGTCTCTCATTCTGTTCTGTTCTGTTCTATTCTCATTCTATTCTGTTCTATTCTATTCTGTTCTTCTATTCTATTCTATTCTATTCTATTCTATTCTCATTCATTCTATTCTATTCTCTGTTCTATTCTAATTCCATTTCCATTTCATTCCTACTCCATTTCTATTTCTGTTTCTATTTCATTTCTATTTCTATTTCTATTTCTATTTCTATTCTCCTGTTCTCTATTCCTGTTCTATTTTCCATGTTCCACTCCATTTCCATGTTCCATGTTCCACTCCACTTCCTACTCCACTCCACTCCATGTTCCATGTTCCACTCCATTTCCATGTTCCACTCCACTCCACTTTCCATGTTCATTTCCACTCCACTCCATCTACTCCATTCCATGTTCTGTTCCATGTTCCATTTCTGTTCCATTTCTATTTCTGTTCATTTCTATTTCTGTTTCTATTTCTGTTCTATTCTATTCTTGCAGAGCTGAAGCAGAGAGATTGGCTGCCGAGGCTAAGGCTGCCGAGGATAAAACTGAGGAGCGTGACGACACTCAAGTGTTGCCTATGATAGATGTGGCAGTGTGTGGCAGTAGCGGTAGCAATCTATTCAAGTGGAAACCTGACTCTATTCTCACGCTGCATCAGAACTATGACTTCTCTGATGTCGGAGTGTAAGTTTCAATCAAGATCTTACTATAGTCCGATTCACGTCAAGAAGTCAGTACTATATAAATGAGAATTAAAAATAAATGAGAATTAAAAAATTTGAAAGATATATATTATGAGAAATTAGAACAAATGAAAAAAAAATTGTATCAAGGAAAGAATACTATAGTCCGATTCACGTCAAGAAGTCAGTACTGTTTATATGAGGAGCATTGATGTCAAGTTTCATTGAGAGAGAAAGAGAAAACTGGACCAGACCTGTTCGTTGGAACTGTGCGACAACAATGCACAGTGCGGCAACTATGCACAGTGCGAATAGGATAGAGACATCAGCAACTGCCTTGTGCTGAACAAGGATAGCAAACTCCCATCTAAGCAATGCTGACTTCTTGACGTGAATCGCACTATAGCAATTGGGTGAATTAGGTTTGTGTTAATAGATGCCAAATGTAAAGAGAACATAGAGAACACAACCTCTCAGATATCAGTATTATTCCGTGGCGAAGCGTGGTATACTTATTTGGTCATATTTCCTACCGGCGATGACCAAATAAGTATACCACGCTTCGCCACGGATCTAGGCCAATGGCAGGCGTTCACCTTGATAGGCCGTTCAACTCCCAATCACAGCGCTCGGTCACGAATAAAAATTGTGCTACACTGTATTTTAGTTTTCGTTTACCAGAGATTGATAATGGTGTAACAACTGAAACCGGTATCTCGTTGTTTTATTAAATCTTTTTAAGTCTAAGAAAGTCTTTTTATTCAGTAAGAAATTATTTGTGCTTTATCATTTTGGTACAGTATTTGAATTTTTGTACAGGACCTAACATTATTTCGTTTTCCTTATTGATTATTTATTTTATTATATGTTACCTACTTATTAATTATTGTTTATTTTATTATTTGTTCCTTTGTTCTTTGTTGCAGTGCCGAAGACTTGGAAGTACAAGGCAAATGGCAGTTGGAGCTGGATGAGATGGCGTTCAGCATTCTCGATCACAGTCTACCAGGGCGGCAAAAAGTGGTGGTGCGCGATCCTTACTACCAAGGACTGCCGCCAGATCTGGCTGAACGAAGGAACCATGGAGTTATCGATGGTATTTTCACAATTGTTTGAACTAATTAACTTAGATCGCATATTGTTATTGTTATATTGTATAAGTTGATTAATTTAATTCATTTTCATATTTATTTTTAAATAATATGAAAAATGTTATTTTTTATGTACAAGTCCAACGACTACAAACAGTAACATAATCAATTTAGTTACGTAGTAATTAACATGATACGAATCAAATAATTTGTATTATGACAAAAAAATCATTACGATTTTCAAATCAAATCAAAGTTTATTCATAAAAATCAATTACAATAGTAGTAATCCTGCTATTTTGCTCTGTTGTCTGTGTTAGCTGTTGCAGAAGACTCTAAAGTTGTCTTCTTGACTTCATATAGCATAGATTTCTTTGTATCCTTGTTTCACTGACTTTAGAAGTTGCTTAGTTCAAGGTCGAATAATTCCTTGCATCTTCCCAATCCCTAATTGAGTCATAGAAAAATTTCAATGAACAAGTATTGCTAGCAACTAAAATTTGGCTAAGAACAAATAATACAATATCGCTTGCTCATGTTCAACCTCTTTTGCTGCAGAATATCGGCTGAAATAATTCCATGCATCTTCACTATTATTTTAAGTAGTCATGGAAAAATGTTTATGAATAAGTATTGGGAGTAGCTAGTATTTGGATAATGATGGATGCTATATCGCTCTTACAACTTTGTTTAATATTGTTCAACATCGAATGCTGCAAAATATCAATAATTAACAAAAACTATAATCAAAAGATACGAACGAACCTTTAATCAAAAGCTATAAATGAAGATATAAAGCAAGTACCTATAAACAAAACTTAAAAGAGCTCCATACCTGATATCTCTCATTATTGACTGAATTATGGCTATAAATTGAGCATTTGGCTGGCAGAAGGATAATGCTGACGTTTCCTCTTGTTACAGAGGTGGAAGAGGAATCATCGACATCATCAAGTGATATGGAGTCATTAGTTGGGGAAAAAGGAGGCCACGCCATTAGTGCAATGTCAGCAAAACAAACACTTCCAGAAGGTGCATTCATTGGGAAATTCAGTAATGCTGGCCCATTGGCCAGGAAATATCTGTCAGCCAATAGCAGCTTCAGTTATGGCGTGCACTATGAACAAGGCAAATTCAAAGTTGGAAACTATGATTTGGAGGCTTTTGAGGGTGATGATATTGTGGCAAACTTTGCTGGGGAAAAGTTGAAAATTAAGGGTACGGAAGGTGTGTGGAGACTTTTGACCCAGGACATGACTTCCATAGGGGCGCAGCAGATATTCACAGATGAAGATTGGGTCATCTACATGGAGATGCTGCAAAGAGCTAACAATGTGTTTGCAAGTGCTACAGATGGAATTGCAATGTTCAGTCATGAGGGGGGAGGGTTTGAGGTGCCACAGGAAAAATGCATGAAAAAACCAAAATGTTCTTGTTGTGGAAAAGCTAAGAAGAAGGCTAGGGACTCTAGATGCCAAAACCAACAATTTGGGGGTGTGGAAAATATGAATGCTAGATTCCAGGATGAACAATTTAGGGGTGACTTTGCTGCAAACATGAATGCTAGATGCCAAAATGAGCAATTTGGGGGTGCAGCAAACTTCAATGCTGGATTCCAGAATGTACAATTTGGAGGTGCGGCAAACTTTAATCCTGGATTACAGAATCATCAGTTTGGGGGTGCAGGAAACTTTAATGCTGGATTCCGGAATCAACAATTTGGGGGTGCGGCAAACTTTAATACTGGATTTCAGAATCAACAATTTGGGGGTGCGGCTAACTTTAATGCTGGATTACAGAATCATCAGTTTGGGGGTGCAGAAAACTTTAATGCTGGATTTCGGAATCAACAATTTGGGGGTGTAGAAAACTTTAATGCTAGATGCCAAAATGTACAATTCCAACAAGCCGACATAGCAGCACACACTTTTGGTTGGAGTGAAATAAAAGAAAAGGCAAAAGAATGGTTGCCCAGTATGCCTAGTTGGCCCAAGCTAGAATGGCCAAAACTCAATATTGGCAAACCAAATTTGGGTTTAAGAATCCCCACTTGGCCAAGTGTACAAGATTGGTTAGGTATCCCAAGTCTAGGTTTCTCTATGCCCGATCTGGGTAACTTGAAGTTTTGGGTGGTGCTAGAAAAATCGGAAGCCTTGTACCTGAAACGAATTGACTTTTTGGTTCGTCATTACGTTGAGATAGATGCCTCGAGGTCGACTGCTCAGTATTACAGTGCATGTACAGGTGACTGTTTATTATTTTGGATTCTGGAGAATTTAACTGCATTGATTGGTACAGAAGGGGGTGTGAAAATGTGTTTGGATTGGACAATGATCAATGCACCACTGATTAATGCTTGTGATTTGTTCAATAGGATTGCAGATCTACTGAATCTTGATACAACAAAGACTCCAGTCTGTCAATTGCGTGACAGGATAGAAAAAAGACAATGTTCTCCAGAAGAAGCACTAAAGTATAAGGAATTCTTAGAAAACCAGAATGCTGAATTTGAGAAAGAAGTGAAACGGGGACTTGATCTACTAGACAAAATTTTTGACAAAAATTCCATTTGTTCTGAGAAGTGTGACGCCTTTAATGATTTGAAAGACTTCGCTTTGAACTCTGGTCTTAAAAATGGATTTGAATTCCTCAAACGCATCTTCAATCGATTGAAGGAATGATCGATCATCAACTCCACTTGAAACTATTTAACTCCTCCATTTCCTCCAACTAACCTCTTCATTCCACTTTTGGAATAAAAAGAGACACTGGTCTTAGAGATGGATTTGAATACTTCAAATGATATTTCAAGAAATTAATGATCATTGACTCAAATTAAAACACTATTCACTCGCTTCAACTAACTCTCTCATTTCATTTTTTGAATATGCAAATATCTATAATTTTATTTGGTGTAGAAAATTGGAATAAATATGTTTTCAAGCTTACAGTGAAATTCCTACATCTATTGATTGAGAAATAATAAATTTTTTGAAGTGAAACTATATAGGTAATGGAGTGATTCAATCAGTACTAATTAAAATATTAGATCGTCGTTTAAACTAAGTCCAACTAAACTTGGTTTAAGCTATAAATACTTAATTCATACTTGGTTAAAGTTTAAAATTTCCAGCTTAAACCAAGTTTGATCTTTGATTTGTAAAACATGGTTTAAACAAAGATGGCGCATACAGACTGAAATAGCTAATCTAAATTGTTCCTGATGTATTCATTATGGAAAATGCACATTCTGGTACAGAGTTTGAAGGAAATATAAAATAGAATATTTCTAACCTTTTGAATAAGATCTATCAGTCCTCAATATACCATTATTCTGGTCACAGCTTTGTATCATTGTAGAATGTAATGTCAACTTGTAAAGTACAATTCATTACTTTCCAACAAGAATATCTTGAAAACTGTCACAAAAAGTGTGCACCCAACAAGTGTATTTTCATCAGATCCATTCTTTTAAAATCAGGCCCATATTCAAACTAAGTTTGAATCAGTTAAGTCCAATTTCAAACATTCATCCATAGGTACATCATTCCCATAATTTGAGGCTAAACAATTATTATCCTATTCCATTGATCCATTATTCTCTATCAAATCTTTTCTCCAATTCGTTTATTCACATTACATCTAATTACTATTGTACCGTGGCGAATAGCAAATAAGCATACCACGCTTCGCCACTGCTATTGTAATAAACCGATACAACGGAGTATCCGAGGACCCGATATTGTAGTGTACAGATTAACAGAAAAAACAGGACAGTACTTTCAAAAAATGGCTCAAGTAGTAAACATAGCAGCTATTTTCTGCAATTGAGAGAAACGTTTCAACATTTGGATTACTTTCATAAAATTAGAATAGGCTATTGTAATAAATAATAAACATAATGAAAAATTTCAAATCACCAATAATGAATTTATTACAATAAAAAATGTACGGTATGGATAATTGATTAAAACTTGAAATTTGTTAGCAAAAAAAACTGCCCCGGATGGGACACGAACCAACATCTCGGAATTAAATCTGGCTTCAATTACGAGAACGTAGCCTTTACCAACTGCGCTATCAAGGCATTGGGATGTGAGGCTGAAATGTTAGTAGTTCAATGTTATTATACTTCTCTGTAACATGTATTTGAAATGCAGTACCTATTTTTTGCTTGTAACTTTTTTTGAATTCAACCCTCAATATTCAAAATCAATAGGCTACTTATAGTTCGTCTATGAAGAAATTATATTCCAAATCTCAAAAGTGTACGATCTTCCATTCGTTAGTTATCGTGCGGACGGATGGACGGACAGACGGACACCAGTACGATCGCATTAAGAACCCTATCGGGTCCTTAATAAATAGAATTATTGTCTACAATGAAATTACAGTTTATTAATTTGGTTATTGTAATGAAGCTATGGTATTTAATGTTCTGAGTTTGAACTTTTGCTACTTTTTTTGAAATTGTATACTTTCATTTAGATTAACAGTATTTTGTAGAATCAGTAAGCTTAAATTTTGTTAATGGTGAACTGAGACAGAATAATTAAGATAGAGTAAAACTGGAATTGTAAACCAATAGGTTATAAGTGTGCATAATTATGCAAATTGTCTTTTATGCAACTGTATTTACTGTTGAACTGATACAAGATACAAGCCAGTTGTGGCTTTGAAATTTCTTCTTCTTCTTCTTCTTCTTCTTCTTCTTCTTCTTCTTCTTCTTCTTCTTCTTCTTCTTCAATGGCCGCCATCCTTCGGCTACAAAATGGCCGTTTTCCCCCTATCAGGGGCGTGGTCTTTTCCCATTGGTCGGGGGGCGTGGCATAGAAAAAACTGGCTTCCTATTGGTTAGGCTGAGCCTTCAAGTACTCATTACTATCAAAAGCTATAAATGAAGCTATAAAGCAATAAACAAAACTGACAAGCTCCATACCTGATATCTCCTATTATTGACTGAGTTATGGCTATAAATTGAGCATTTGGCTGGCAGACAAATAATGCTGAATATTTCCTCTTGTTACAGAGGTGGAAGAGGAATCATTGACATCATCAAGTGATATGGAGTCATTAGTAGAGGAAAAAGGAGGCATAGCCATTAGTACAATGTCAGCAATACAAACACTTCCACAAGATGCATTCATTGGGAAATTCAGTAAAGCTGGCCCATTGGCCAGGAAATATCTGTCAGCCAATAGCAGCTTCAGTTACGGCGTGCACTATGAACAAGGCAAATTCAAAGTTGGAAACTATGATTTGGAGGCTTTTGAGGGTGATGATATTGTGGCAAACTTTGCTGGGGAAAAGTTGAAGATTAAGGGTACTGAAGGTGTGTGGAGACTTCTGACCCAGGACATGACTTCCATAGGGGAGCCGCAGATATTTACAGATGAAGATTGGGTCATCTACATGGAGATGCTGCAAAGAGCTAACAATGTGTTTGCAAGTGCTGCAGATGGAATTGCAATGTTCAGTCATGAGGGGGGAGGGTTTGAGGTGCCACAGGAAAAATACGAGGAAAAACCAAAATGTTCTTGTTGTGGGAAAACTAAGAAGAAGGCTAGGGATTCTAGATGCCAAAACCAACAATTTGGGGGTGCGGAAAATATGAATGCTAGATTCCAGGATGAACAATTCAGGGGTGACTTCGCAGCAAACATGAATGCTAGATGCCAGAATCAACAATTTGGTGGTGCGGAAAATATGAATGCTAGATTCCAGGATGAACAATTCAAGGGTGATGTTGCAACAAACATGAATGCTAGATGCCAGAATGAGCAATTTGGAGGTGCGGAAAACTTTAATAATGGATTCCAGAATCAACAATTTGGGGGTCACATGGCAGAAAACTTTAATGCTAGATGCCAGAATGTACAATTGCAACAAGGCGACATAACAGCATATGCCTTTGGTTGGGGTGAAATTAAAGAGAAATCAAAAGAATGGTTGCCTAGTATGCCCAGTATGCCTAGCTGGCCCAAGCTAGAATGGCCAAAACTCAATATTGGCAAACCAAATTTGGGTTTAAAAATACCCCGTTGGCCAAGTATACAAAATTGGTTAAGAATCCCAAGTCTAGGTTTCTCTATGCCCGATCTGGGTAACTTGAAGTTTTGGAAAGTGCTAGAAAAACCGGAAGCCTTGTACCTGAAAGGATTGGACTTTTTGATTCGTCATTACCTAGAGATAGATACCTTGCGGTCGGCTGCTCAGTATTACTGTGCATATACAGGAAACTGTTTACTATTTTGGATTCTGGAGTATTTAACTGCATTGATTGGTACAGATGAAGGTGTGAAAAAGTGTTTGGATTGGACAATGATCAATGCGCCACTGATTAAAGCTTGTGATTTGTTCAATAAGATTGGAGGTCTACTGAATCTTGATACAACAAAGACTCCAGTCTGTCAATTGCGTGACAGGATAGAAAAAAAACAATGTTCTCCAGAAGAAGCGCAAAAGTATAAGGAGTTCTTAGAAAACCAGAATGCTGAACTCGAAAAAGAATTGAACCGGGGACTTGACGCACTGGACAAAATATTTGATGAAAATGCGCGTTGGTTTGATAAGCTTAATGCCTATAAAGATTTGACAAGTTTGGCTCTCAACTCTGGTCTCAAAAATGGATATGTGTTCCTCAGACGCTTCTTCAAACGATCGAAGTATAATCGATCAAAGAAATACTGATATAATTACTATATTATTATATACTCTATTATTTTATTGGTGTAGAAAATTGGAATAAATACGTTTTCAAAAGTGCAATTCCTAAATCTATTGATTGAGAAATAAGCTGGATAAAGTTTTCAAAGTGAAACTATACTGGACTGATTATCAGTACTAATTAAAATCAGATTGTCGTTTAAACTATGTCCAATAAAAACAAGTTTTAACTTAGTTTGAACTATAAATACTCAATTTTAATTTGGTTAAAACTGGAAGTTTCCACCTTAAACCAAGTTTGAACTTTGATTTGTAAAACATGGTCTAATTAAAAGCCTAATCGAAATTGTTCCCAATGTATTCATTATAGAAAATGCACACTCTGTTATAGTTTGTGAATAAAAAATACCTAATAGACTATTTCCTAACCTTTTCAATGGAATATAATTATGAGTTATCAATATACTTTTCTTCTAGTCACAGCTTTGTATCATTGTAGAACTATAGAATGTAATGTCAACTTGCAAAGTTGAATTAATTACTTTTCAACAAGAATATCGTGTAAAACTGCCACAAAAAGTGTGCATGAAACAAGTATTCATACAGCTCATAAGTATTCATAAGTATCAATTTGATCAGATGCATTATTTTCAAATAAGGCCCGTATTTAGACTGAGTTATTGGTTTTCCAACTGGTTTATCCAATTTTAAACCAGTTTAATTCCTGTTTAAACAGTGAATCCACAGTTTTATCTAAATTTTTTTGAATTTAGTTTAAACAGAGATGGACCTAATAACATTGTCAGTGAAATTGGTGTAATTACTAAATCTTAAATAAGGAGCGCTATTTCGCCAAACTGCTATGAGTGGGGAGGGGGAGGAGTAAACACCAGTGGCAATGGGGGGTATGGAATCATGAGCTTTAAAAATGTTTTCTGGTTGTTTGTGAATAAATCTAAGGTCCATACATCTCTCATCATCACACTTCCTACTTCTATGCACAAGTCTAATGCTTATGTGGGTATCAGCCTCAGAGATTATTATTCTAAAAGTTCCCAGCAATTTCAAAAATCTTACTTCCTACTCACATGTACAAGTCTAGGGCTTCTGTGGGTTTTTTAATGTGTTTATAAGTTTAATATGCATTTTTGTAATCTCAATCTGATTAGAACCGTGAAAGAATGTAACTGGTGTATTATCTACCTATCATAATGAGACAACAGTGGTCTTGAGCAAAGTTTACAACTTAATATCAGGGGACCGAGCTCTGCTCGATTCGGATTGTCGGAGTTCGGATAATTGGAGTTCTACTGTACATACATATTAGGTACAAGTAGAAAATCTCATGATTTTCATAATTGAAAATTCTGAAATTTTTTCAAACTGATTATACCTATAATAAATCTTCAACTTGAAGAATAGTAAACATTCACAAGGATATTAGATAGAAGATTGAACCATTCCTAATGCTTTTTGAATCCACAAGCTGTTAGAGTGGGGAGATTGATTCAGCTGACGTCATTTTGATAATTTATTTCGATATCAGCTGTTGATAATTGACTGATAATATTGGAGATGTTACATGAATCAAGAAATCAGACTTCCCTCTCCACTTTGCACCATTGAGTGTTCAACCTTCTCTCTAATAACCTTGGAACAAACTGGCTTTCCAATTAATTGATTATATTATATGTTCCACCCTTGTCCTTCTATACCACAAAATGGTAGAAGTATAAAAGTAGTGAATAGTAGGACATTCCTTCCTGTTACAGAAGTGGAAGTTGAATCATCAAGCTCTTCAAGTGGAATGGAATCCATTGAAGGACACAGACAAGCTGATGAAGAAGCTTTCAACTCCCCAACCAAAGGAACTGCAAGGTGTAAATGTTCTGGCAAGACAAAACCTTCCAACTGAAAATCTTCAAGTTCTAAGAGGATTGATACTTCCAGCTTTTCTCCAAAGGATTTTAATTTCACAGAAGCTCAATGATACAAACTTGAACATCATTACTACTTCATCAACACTTAATTATTGTTTCTAATTATTTTATATTCTTGTTGTTTGAATTCAAACAGTATCAATAAAATAGTTTTTTTTTTCAAATTTGTATGGACATGCTTTGTTCTCTAATCTGACAACTTATATGACATCAAAATAAAGATCATGAATCTGCTACTCATTAAATGGGTTTGTTATCTTGGTAGTGCTCAATACCACCTCACAATTACAGAGACTGTATAATAACAGCCTAGTCATTGATGTGAATGGATCCATAACATTGCATTGGAAAATTTCTTTATTACTGTCACTGCCATACGTTTGCCAAATTTTGATATGGGATTACAAGATCTATTCACTCATTTTGTCCAAGCTAACCAATCAAAAGTGTGACATCAAATGGCCACACTGTGATTATACTATCTCAGTACTAACAATGATGTGAGAGCTATGTCATCTTGTTAAAACGTAATAGGAGTGTGAACTAACTTTATAAGATCAATCAAACAAATACAAATAAGAAAGAGAAACAGGCGGTTGCCCAAAACTTCTTCAATTCCTAAATTTAGTTACATGAATAATTTTGAAGTTATTTAAATTTGTGAAAGGGTGGAGTAGCTGAAACTACCGCCAAATATTAAGGAAAGTGGAAGTCACAATGCATCTTGCTCTGCTTCCCATTCCTCATCCTTTCCTTTTCTCTTTCTTAATCTTCTCCTGCTTTATCTCACCCTCGTTATTTTTTCATTTTCCTTCTTTGTCTGTTTCAAATTTGCTTCTTCTCTCCCTTTAAAGTGTTCTATTTCATCATAGCCATCCCTGGCAGAGATATCTCTATCTCTACTACAGATAGCCATGATTTCATCCATCATCACAGCCTGAAATCAACAAAAATAATCGTGGAGAAAGAGTTGAGAGATGTGTCTCCAAAAATGGCGGGAATCCCTGTGGGAATTCTAGCCGCTCGCGGGAGTTTGTTTTTTCTGCTGTTGGTCCTGGCAATTCCCTTGAGGCATTTTGATAGCTTGTTGATAATAATAATCAGTGTAGTGATGTGCCGATAGTAGACTCAACCTTGAACATTAAACACTCGTAAAAGATTTCTCTGAAGACTCATAATTATGCTGTATCTATCGAGAATTATCACCAGTAGTGGGCGCCAATGATTGATTATAATTTACAACTACATCTTATCAACTATATCTATATCAAATAAAATATTTAGGTTTTTAATTTTTCCCTCGGCGTGTAAATACCATACATCTGATTGTCACGAAACTTCGCATATTACATCATTTTAACCCAAGGATGGTTTTTAGCCATAAATCAAGGTCCTGAACCTTAAAAGGAGTTCATTCTACAGGACTTCGAAATTATCAATGTATCCTTATGGAGTAGTAATTTTTGAGCTTAACGCCAAGTTTTGACCTGTGAATAACGTTCAAAGATAACAAACAGATGTTCTTTATACCATTAATTATTATTAAAACCATACGTTGAAAGTGTGATCAAGGGTGATAAAAACATAGAGATACCCCAATCCATCAAAAATGTATCCCAAATTTTCTATTAGTACCTAACCTTATTTAAATTTACATCAATCTATAAAATAGGCCTTATCATGGACATTTTTTTCGGGTTCTATTTCAAAGTTAACATGCAAAATAGCGGGTTTTGAGTTTCATATAATTATCTTTAAAATTCACTTTGTACGCAGCGATTAGATACATCTTACAAATATCCTTAAAACCGCAACCGGATTTCTGAGACCCCGTAGCGAAGCAAGGGTGACCTACTAGTCAATTCTAAAAAAAAACTAAAGAATTCGGTAAATTGTTTATCTCCTATGCTTTTTTAATCTTTCTTAACCTTCAATTAAATAAATTACTGACTGACTGTAACAGAGCTCAAAGTTAATAAGGGAACATTGTGTTTATTGACTGTAATAAAATAATAAGAATGCTATTGGGTTGGCATTGTCTTGAGAAAAATATCTCTTTTTGATTCAGTCATAAAATATCATTGTTGCTTGGAAATGTGATAGAAGTCTTTTTCAAAATGATGATTTACTTCTCAAAAGAAACCTAGACACGTTAAATAAATGCCAGTAGCATATTTTTTTCGAAGGAAAAATAAGGAGTTTTTGGAAGGAAATTCAACTTCAGACAAACTAAAAAAAACTTGCTGTGTAGTAGTGAAGGTGACATTGTGGTAGTTATCCATACTGAATAAAAAGACTTGTAGTTGTCAAAATTACTAAATATTTAATAAAACAACAACATACCGGTTTCGTTTCTTACACCATTATCAATCTCTGGTAACTAAAGCTAGAATACAGTGCAGCACAATTTATACACCGTTTCACCGTTGAGCTCTGTGATTGGGAGTTGAATGCCATTGGCCTAGATATAAGCTCCTCCCCCACAATGGGCGATTTCTAGAAACGTCATAGCAATGGCGGTTAAAACAAGTAGACGTTTGTTCGTTTACTTGTTTGAACCGCCCATTGTGGGAGGAGCTTATATCCAGGCCAATGGCAGGCGTTCACCTTGATAGGCCGTTCAACTCCCAATCACAGCGCTCGGTCACGAGTATAAATTCTGCTGTACTGTATTTTAGACAGAAATTGATAATGGTGTAAAAACAGAAACCGGTATCTCGTTGTTTTCTCTATGATTATATCTTATGATCGACATACTCAACCATAAACATCCTTTGCAAAATTAACTTTCTCCATTAAATTTAATCTCTGTAAGTTCTAAATTCATGTCATTCTAAGCATATTAAATCTGATTGCCTTTCTTGCAACTGGCCAAATGTGTTTGTTTAGTGAGTAATAAATGACTGTTTTGTTTGGATCGGTGACAAATCTGTTACGTCCACAAACCCTTGACACATCAGAGAGATGTGGATTTCACAACCCTCCCCTAAATACCTTCTGCTCATCCCTAGCGCAAGGGAGCCCATCCCTTCCTCTATCTCTTCTTCTTCTTCTTATTGTCTCTCATTCTTTTCTCTCATCTTCTCCTTTCCTATCATCTTCTCTTCATTCTTATTCCTATTCTTCTTTTCTAACTTTTTCTTCTTAACCTTATTCTTCTTCTCTAACATTTTCTCCTTATCCTAATTTTCTAACTTTTATTCTTTTCTCACTTTTTCTTCTCCTATTCCTCATCTCTTCTTCTTCAGTCTTCCTCCTCCTCCATCTTCTCTCTTTCTCCTTTTTTCTTCTTCTCCAACCTGCTCATCCATCTCGTTTCTTTATTGTTTTGTTTTACTCTCTTCCTATTCTTTTCTTTTTAATATTTATATCTCTTCTTCTTTTCTACATTTCTTCTTCATCTTCTCCTTCTTTCTCTCTTTTTTATTATTTTTCTTTTTCTTCTTCAACTTCTCCTCAGTTCTTCTTTTTTCCTCTTTTTTCTTCTTCTCTCTCTTTCCTTTTCTCTTTCTTCATCTTCTCTCAATTTCTTTCTCTCATGTTTTTCTCTTCTCCTTCTCCGTCTTCTCCTCTCTTCTCTTCTCTTTTTTTTTTGTTCTTCTACTCTGCCTCTTCTTCTCTATGTTTTCTTATTCTTCCACTTCTTCTCTCTCTTATTCTTCTTTCCTTCTCCTTCTTCGTCTTTTCCTCTGTTCTTATTCTTCTTTCTCCTTCCTCTTCCTCTGCATCTTTTCTTCTCTCTTTCCTTTTCCTGCTTTTTCTCTGCCTTGAAGAATTGTTCTCTGCATTTTTATCAATTTTTCCACTTTCTCCTTCGTCTCTGTTCTTCTTTTTACACATTTTTCTTCTTCCTCCTTTTCTTCTCATTCTTCTCCTCCTCCTTCATTTTCTTCATATTTTTTCTACTTTTTAGTTCCTCTCCTCTTTCTCCCTTCTCACCCCTCCCTCCCTCATCCCCCGCATGTCCTTTCCGTCATTCAGAACATCTTGCGTCTGGTCTGGGATCCTCCTTTTATTGCATGCGAATGGAGTTAGCATGTACTTTGGATGACACTCTTGACCTTCCATCCCAACATAATTTGTGACCCGATGCATTTATATGACACTGTGTTTTCCATGTTGCTGAGTGCTTGTCAACTCATCCAGCTAACATCTTTTCGACAAACATAATTCAAAAACTGCACTATTCACAGGCGCCACCAAATAGGGCAATAGATTCTTAGACTGTCTGTTGGAGCTAAAACTGTGATTTTTTACTGTTTCTGAGTTCGACCTGACATTCATTATTTGTAATCAATATGAAAAATTTTAGCCAACCCAATTGTTGGATGAAACATTGATCTTATTTAGCAAGTTGACTCATTAATGTATTTGATTTGTCTCTTAAAATTTAGGTGTAAAATCTTGAAATCTCAAAATCAAAATTAAATTTAATAATACATTAATAAATGATTTATAATAATAAATAAATAATTAATTTAATTCAGTTTAATTGATTTAAATTCTTAAAATCCACATCGAATAGGAGTCGAAATCAAAATTTTACGATTTCACTGTTTTAGACCTAATTTTTAAGACCCGGGACCTGTTTTATGAAAGCTTAGAAGTCTTATAAAACAGGAAATGGTTGACTGGTAAACGGTAAACTCACAGTAATTCACGAATGTTCCTTTATTAAGAGTTCCTTTCGTGGGACGAAATTTGACAGATTAGCTGAAGTAGTGACTCCTAGTGAAGTTAGTATAGTGTAATAGAGGATAGTAATAGTTTCTCAAGTTTAATTCAATATTCTTGAATATTTCCAATTGTTTATTATTAATTTTACTTGTCTTTCAAGCTTACCAGATTGAGAATCAATAACCTACTTGTGGTTAGCTTCAAGTGTAATTAAATGGCAGTATTTATAAAGTTTGAATAAGTTTTTAAATTTTTAAACTTCCGTAAAATTTTCTCATGTAATATTATAGTACCCGAGCATTACATAATTTATAAGCTTATGTACATTCGACGAATAATATACAAATTTACTATTATAATCTAGAATTTAAGCCGTCATATTTGTTATCTACATTCTACATGAATGAAGTAATAAATCTTTCTCTCTATAATATTTGAAAATCTAAACAAAATCGCTCTCTCTCTCTCTCTCTCTATTTCTCTCTTCTCCTCCTCCTCATTTTCTCTTGTCTAACCTTTCTCATGGCGCCTTTTATGTACATGATGCGGCGCCTAGTTAGCAATAAGTCACCTTGTCTAGAAGAAGTAGGAGAAGCAGAAGAGGAAGAAAAAGAAGAAGAGGAATTTTCCCTCCTCGTGGTGTCGAATGATGTCTCAAGGATGGGGTATGGGGTGGACCCCCCCTAGGAGCTGGGTTGATCTCTCTCTCCCCAGGAAGTAGCTTCTCAAATTAATCACACACGTTTATTTCACGCCTAGTTAATGTATACAGTGAGAGCAGGGCTGGATGTAAAATATTTAAAAGAAAGTAAGGGGATGATTCCCTGGCGCCAGTCACGTGATTATTTAGTTGCTTCTCACGTGTCACTATGTAAATATTATACCTATATACTGATGCCTACTTTCCGGTTTTTCGTAATAGTATTGCATCTAACATGACCTATTAACCTTCTAAAATTCACCTCGAGTATGTTAATGAGACCGAATAAGGGAAAATTACATTGGAATTTATAGACATCACAAAAATAGAATGTCACTTACCTCAACTTCATGTGAATGAGCCTGGTAGAATCAGTATTATTCATTCATTATAGTTTTTTGTAGTAAAAATTTTTGTATTTGCATAGCTCTATAAAGTAACGGGTGTTTCAAAAAGTATGCAATTCAAAGTTTAGGAGAGAATATTCACTGCATAGAAAATATTTTTGCCTCAAAATATAATCTATTAGCATTACTGTTCTCTTTATTAACTATATCGCTCACATGAACCAGTGCTTTGTCAGTATTCATTTGTATCGAATTATTTGTAGCTAATTAGCCGAACATGAACTGACAGTCGTTCAATAGACAGTTTATGGATCCAATAGCACTATTGAATCAATAAACATGTGTTTTCAAATGCAAAAAAAGTTATTGATTCAATAGTCTATTGAACGACTGAAAAACCGGACAGTAATGTCTAATGCCAAGCGTCAAGTTAAATCAATCTGATTATGCTTCATTGGTTAC
Source organism: Laodelphax striatellus (assembly GCA_017141395.1). Taxonomy (NCBI): domain Eukaryota; kingdom Metazoa; phylum Arthropoda; class Insecta; order Hemiptera; family Delphacidae; genus Laodelphax; species Laodelphax striatellus. Next base: position 17,042,304 of record CM029541.1, on the reverse strand, counting down.
GATATCGCCACTGCACAAAGTTCGGTTGCGATGCTGTGATGATCAGTATTGACAACAAATTCATTTCCAATACAGATGTACAGATGCCTTTAAAGTAAACGAACTTTTTCTTCCCTTTCCCTATATCACGGGACTTCTGATTGGTGAGAATGAAAACGATTTTGTCTAATCCACATGTATTTGAAAACACCATTCAGAAATAGACAAAATCGTTTTCATTCTTATCTATTAGGCTAGGCGTACACCAGTTAGTCAAGACAAGACAAGATGAGATTAGTCACGTTTAGTCACAGTAATTCACATAGCTGCTTATGAAGCAACACACACCGATTAGTCATTGCATCGGTGTGTGCTGCTTCATAAGCAACTATGTGAATTATTGGGACTAAACGTGACTAATCTTGTCTTGACTAACCGGTGTACGCCTAGCCTTATGGAGAAGTTCCACAATATCTCTGATGCAAGTGTTAATGGACTTCTAATTTTTTTCAAACAGACCCATAATCTGATTCATTGACAAGATTGACCAGAAGTAGAGGACTTCTAAATTCATTAAAGAAGGCTCTGATCCCATTCATAGACAAGCTTGTCCAAGGTGGCTCCATTACAAGTGGGTCAACCAGCCGAGTGTCACTGAAAGACATTAATTTCTTATTTTTTGTCAGCTCTCCAGCGAAGGGCAGCGACAGTTGAAACGGAGCGTGTGACTGCTAGCGCGACCAGCGGACATCTGTCAAACTAAACTAGGGCCACACTTTGTCGTGAAGCTCGATTTCCAACTAATTATCATCAGCAACTGGGGCGGTTCTCAGCTACCCCGTCAAGAAAGACGGATTCTACACATTTTTGCATACCGGTTTGCAGAAGAATATTCTTTTTCTACATAAAGGTGTTCCTTCCTACTATAAAGGTACTCCAAAATTGCCATCAATTTTGTTTAATGTTATATATTTATATATAGATATAGAGCTTATATTTATAAAGATATAGCTTAGCTTTGCTGATGTATGAGTTTTGAGTTTTCCTCATAATTTGTTATTATTACATGTCCATAATTTACTAAATTGTTATTGTAAGAAAATTTATTGTATTGTTCTGAATGAAATTGAATAAATGAAAAATTTATAGAATAAATCAAACAAATGCAAGTGAGGGAGAGTAACAGGCAATCACCCTAAACTTCTTCAATTCCTAAATTCAGTGACATAAAATGAATAGTTCAAATGTTTATCTTATATCTTAATATATTCATATCATTATATATCTCTATTGGATCAATCGAACAAATACAAATGGGAAAGAAAAACGGGCAAACGCCCGGAACTTCTTCTATTCCTAAATTTGGTTTCATAAACAGTAGATAATATAAAAAATTTACACTCCATACCAATAAGAGAAGAAATTCACATTCCATATTCCATACCACTCCATTACCAAGACAATAATCCAAAAGAGTACCGTGTAATTCGTAAATATCTTGTGTAATTTCGTGTGCAGGTTCGTGAAGAAAGCAACAAACCCAGATATTCTGTTCCTAGATTTCTAGGGTATCTGGGGATATCCAAACCACTTGATTCTACTTTTGGAGTCGCGTCTGACTCAAAATGGCGGATTTTTGAGCGTATAGAAACCTGTTTACGGTACCCTGTACCCATGGATACTTTCCGAACCACCGGGAAGCGATTTTGAAGCTCATAAATTTTTGTATTTAGAGGAGCCGGTCACCGTTACAACGGTGTTACAACGGCAGTCTCTTATCCAATCTCACCGATTAGACTCGCCTCTGCCACCTGGGATAACCGCTTGTGGTAGCAGTCGCGATGCGGTTGCTGCAACTGTCACTTGGGTATCAATTACGACTATTTCCCACAGATTGAAACACGTTGTTCACACCATTAGCACGGTTAATCCGCTAGTACTTTCAAAAAATAGATTGCATTCATATATGTATATTCTAGGTGCGCTAATAATAAAAATAGATTAAAAATAAAATAATAAAATAAAATTAGATTGCATTCATTCATGTATATTCTAGGTGCGCTCAGAGTATGAAAACTTCAAAGACAACGCCGCATAAACATAGATTCATGCCACGAGCTATAAGCGGAAGTTTGTAACTGACTTATGTATAAACATATATTTATGTTGAAAGCATGTAGCATCCTCCACCTATGCGTGTATTTCAGGTCGGAACAGCTATTAAACGTTTTAATACACATATCTTTTCAACCCTTGCCAAGACCGAGCAACGAATATTATAACAAATTTGTCTGCATTTTTATTAGTTTGTTTACAGCTAGCTGGCTAGCTTTATTAGGGCCATGTGGCACATTATACCGATCCTTCTATCGCTTACACTCTCTCACACTCTCTCTCTCACACGCCTACATCCTTCCATTTTCTCCTCCTCCTCTTCTTTATCTTCTTCTCTAAACCCCCTTTCTTGCAAACTTGGAAAAAGTAACACGTGAAAAGATCTCTATGCTTGCGCATTTGATTTTTTTATCTTGTGTATCTTGTTTGCATTTAAAAGAACGCAGTTTCTAAATAACTCAATAGAAATTTCAATAGAATTTAACTGAATGCACAATAGAATTGACAGTGGATTTCCAACTACATTTTAATGGAAATTGACTTGGAAATTTTGCCAATAAAATATGTTATCCACTTTCACTCGAAAGTTTGCCTGTACAAAATTTCACTCGAAAGGGGTACCTGTGTACCTATATAATGTGTACCTTTATAGCCCCCTCTAAACTACAGTAGTAATTTTTTCTATATAATCCAAGTGCTCAACATTTTTCAAATTCACAATTCCTATTCTCAAGTTTTGCTCTCAGTATCCTACTTCTTATCATTGTGAAATACAGTATTCTTCAAAATGTTTTATTGGGCATAAAAGAGTTGATCGAGCAAACTTTTCACAGGTTCCTAGTTTGCTTTATATTTCTATTCAATCCACACATTTTGCAAATTTATATTTTTCTATTCATAAACTCATAAGTTTCCTGACTCACGGGTTTTATTTTATTTGTAATCTGTTATTAGATGTGTATAATGTATTATTATCATTATATGTCATTATTATCATTATGATGTGTATCACTATATATTTATTATCATAAATTATTATGTATAGTGTATGATATTATTACTAAGACTGTCTTGTGTTTAATATTATAATATGTTCTCTGAATTAAATTGATTAAACTGATTTAAAACAAAATGTTGAACATTTGAAATTAATCTTCAACGAAATTCAAGTTTTCACCCTCAAACACATACTCAGAAGTGAAGCAATTACTCCCTAAATTACAATAATTACAATATAAATGAAAAAATCTGTTCGTATCCCATAAACATAAAAAGTACATGAGGTCTACTCAATAATTACTTTTCCCGACATACGAGAGAAGAAAGAATTTGTTGTATACATGACCCAGTAGCTTCTGCCATCTACCGGCAAAATCCAGAAGTACTGCCATTTTGTATCGTTGACCAATCAGGAAAGAGGCGGAGCTTGGAGTTGAGTCTGTTGTTCGTCACCCTGTTACTTCTGCCATCTACCGGTTAAATTCTAAACTTCTGTCATTTTGTATTGTTTATCAATCAAGAGAGAGTAGGCGGGGCTTCATGATGAGTCTGTAGACACGTCTCGATGTTTTTTAGTGATTGGTCTGTTGTTCTGATTATTTTCTTAGATAATTAGAGTGTAAAGTACTCTACAGCAGAGTAAAAAGACTGAAAATGCTAAAGAATTAATATTATTCTACAGATGTGTAGGATAACTGTAATAATTAATAGATAATTCAGTGGTTAATTTCCTGAATTTTGTTTCAAAGTTTGTTTTTTATTTTGTTGTTAGATGCAAATAAAACTCATTTATTTAAATTGAATTCTTTAGAGAATTTTTTTGAATTGGCGGATGGTGAATGATAGTATGTAGCAACATTTCACAGCTGATGGTAGCTGAGAAAGACATTTCAGCTTGAAGCCTTTTCAACAGAAATTGGGAATTGGCAAAAGTATGGTGGATTTGTCCGAGCTAACCAATCAAAAGTGTGACGTTCAATGTCCACACTGTGATTATACAGTCTCTGTGGTTCAGACAATTTTCGGAGTTTCAGAATTTTCAGACCCTTACAGTTTTTAGCCAAATCAGCTACAAGACAGTGCAAGAAAGATGCTGTTTAGACACAAGAGTTGTGTTTATTTACAACGGATGATAAGACAGTAAAGGATTGCCGTTTAGCTTGAAACACGTGTTCACTACACCTCAACACCTTTTCACTAACCGATTCTCTCTCTTCTTCCAATCTTCTTTTTCATCTCCTTTTCGTTCTCTCCTTCCCCCTTTCGCCATAATTTTCTGTTCCTCACTCCTTCATCTTTTAATCTTTCTTTTCACTCCTATGCTCTTTCTTTCCTTCCTCTTTATCACATCTTCCTAATGTTTGATCTTTCTCTTTCTCTCTCTCACCCCTTTTTTCGATCACCACCCTTCCACAACTCATTTCAGGCACCCTCGATTCATTACGACATCCTTCCTGGGTAATTATCGTCGCACAAGCCCTTTGCCTAAGGAACAAACGGGTGGGTGATGTAAAAAACTAGGGGAAAAAAGAAGAATTTGGTGACTTTGAAGAAGAAAAAAGAGAAGAGAGTAAGTGAATTGGTGTAAAATTAGAAGGACAAGATGATTGGGGAAGTATTGAAGAATCAAGATTCAATGGTCTTCTCGAGTTCACGATCGCACTGAACTTTTCATCAGCTGATAATCTCATGCAATGAATCTTGTGAATCTTGGCCAATCCTAGAAAAGAAACTTTGAGACTTGTCGAATTTTGGACTCGAGTTTTAGCAATTTGGTGATACGACTTGTCAAATTTATGATACTATTCGAGTAGGGTTCCATTCTCGTTCGGTAAACCTGACTAGAGGTCTTGTCGAATTTCAACACAATTTTTAGCAATTTGGCAGTACTTTCAATTACTTTGTAATTCTTGTCAATTTTAGATATCATTTGAATAGATTTTATTCTATTTCAATAATCCTCAACTCACGATTTATCTATGGTTATATTGTAACATAGTTTCTATCTGTAACTATAATCGTTTTAAATAGGCTAGATTTAAGATTTAAAGATCTTATTATTTTTATTATGAAGGACCCAGAATAGAAAAACATGAAAATACAAAAATTTAATTCATTCTTCCAAGTTTTTTTGGAGGATCTTCACTCACTTTATTAGACAGTATTATTCTGTATGAGTATAAGCAATAGATGAATTTCAAAATTAAAAGAGAACAAAGAAAATAAAAACGTAAAATAACTTTTTTTTTGTTTTCTGAATCTTCACACACATTCTTAGACAACATTATTTTCTAAATGCTTTCTTTGCTGAAAGTGCTGCTCCCTAGTACCCTAGCTAGACATCTATCCTAGGCCTACTTGGACTAGCCTACACTCAACATTTGAGATAGGAAAAATGAGTTAATCTAATAGTCGAGACGAACTTTGATAACGCGAAGTGTAAGTAAGCTTTAAGAAAGGAGTAACTCTGGTTAGGGGAGTGGGGGGTGATGGAATGGGGCGGGGGGGGGGCAGTACATTAGCTGATTGTGTACCACCATTCTTGAGACGTCTGGTTTATATCAAACTTCAGCAATTGCTTCTCTCCACCCTTTCTAATATGTCTTTATCACTTTATCTCTTTCGAACGCTTTTTACTTAGCCTTCATTTTACTCACTTGCTGTTCCTCTCTCTCTCTTTCTCTCCTTTCTACTTACTTTTTATCCTTCTCTCTATTTTACTCTTTTAAACACTTTATATCTTGTTGTATCTTCTCTCTATCGTTTTAGTTAGTCTTCTTCTTCTTCTTCTTCTTGTTCTTCTTCTTGTTCTTCTCTTCTTCTTCTTCTTCTTCTTCTTCTTCTTCTTCTTCTTCTTCTTCTTCTTCTTCTTCTTCTTCTTCTTCTTCTTCTCCTTCTTTTTCTTTATTTCCTTCTCCTCCTCCTCCTCCTCCTTCTCCTCTTCTCTTCTCCTTTTTATTTTTTACTTTCCTCCATCCTTTACACCTTTCTCGCTCTCTTTCTTTCTCTAAGCTATTTTCCCAATATCTCATTCTCCTTGAAACTCAACTTGAAACAGTGATGCAATCTTATTTTGGGATAATTACCTTCAACTTTCAGCTATACTGCAAATCTTTGCATTACGCCACTGAATATTGGTTGTTGGTGAGCCCTTGACTTATCAAATTACTAAGATAAGAGTCTTTATCATTGTTTTAAAGTTTTCACTAAATTTTATGGAAACTTTTAAATTTAAATTTATGTATGTGAAGTGCCTAACATATTGTTTACCATTAATTTCACATGACAATTTATTTTTCAAATAATATAACTTAATGACAATAAATATATCATTCATTTCATTTAATTATCGAGAGAGTAAGATGAGATGAAATAAGATCGCTCCACTCATGTAAATAACAGAACTTTTTTGCTTAGAATCTAGATTACGTTAGTTATAAATATAAGTAAGTTGATTATTGTATGAATTTCACAAATCATGAACTTTACAATGATGCGAATTATTTGCAATGAATCTAGATTACGATAGTTATAAATATAAGTTATTATTGTTTGACTTTCACAGATCATGAACTTCAAAACAATGAGCATTACTTTCAATGTCATTATCATAATATGATTGCAATTCATCTACATGAATCGACGAATTTTGAACTTAATAATTGTCCATTTTTGTGAAAGGATGTCCAATTAACACTAGCTTGGACCTGAAATTCTATCTTGCCTGAGATAGAGATAGATTGAGACAGAAAGAAATAGAGAGTGAGATGGAAATAAAGAGAGAGAGAGTGAGAGAAAAAGAGAGTTCGATGACAGTTTGTCAGACGATGATTAAACACTTACAAGTTTAGTGTTGGATATGGGCTGGACAGAGGAGACAGACTGGATGAGTGTGATGTCTCCGGGGATGTCACATAAACAAAATTTTCAGGAAAAAAGAGAGGAGATGAGCCCAGAGTCTGAACTGATGATGAGTGATTTGGGGGCGGGGTGGGGGAGTCACAGACCGTCAAAGTCTGACTGACCCGACACTCCCCTGTGCTTCTTAATAAGGTCAGGGTGGACAAGGAACTAAACACTGAAAAAGAAACTAATGTGGTTGATCTGCTTGGAGTATATTTCGATTTGAAACCAAATAAACCGATACAACCGAGTACCCGACATGTTGGTGTGTAGCATATTTTGAAGTTAGAGTAGGCCTACCTATTTTTTGCGTGTGAATGTTTTAAATTCAACCCCCAATGCTCAAAATCGATCGTCGTATTATTTGATCTATGAAGATATCATAATAAAAATTATTTCAAAAGTGTACGATCTTCCGTTCGACAGTTATCTATTATTCCACGAAGAAGTAGTTCTAGAGAAATATATTTCAAAACTTTCTATATTTTGCAATTCACATCCAATACCTATATAATTATATAAATATATTCTTGCTAAGGAATTATTGGAAAAGTTCACAAGATGGTATTTTTGGAGGAATTTTACTGATTTCAAAAGTCACAGTATTGTAAGAATAAATTTGATAACTTCTTAAATTTTCTATTATTGCATCTTACGATTATTAATAGTCAATCAACAAGTCTCGCAAGCAGAAAAAAGAGAACAAAATATAAATTAAACTCAAATAGTCTCAAATTCGAATCCTAACAAATTGAGTAAAATGTTGAAATATCATCACGGACGACTAAATTCAAAATGGCGGCTGTCTGTTAGTAAATTGCTAAATGAGTTTTTCGGTCTGGCGCCATGAAAACCACTTGACTTCTTCTCTCAAGTACTGTCTCTTTTTTCTCTGAAACCTCTTTCGCTTTTTCTCTTAAGATAAGATTCTCTTATTTGTCTAGACCTTCATATTACCAATCACTCCCCCATTTATGAAGCACTCTATGGTAGGAAAGAAAACTATTGGTGTAGTTTTTTGTTCATTTAATCGACTAATAACCCTATTGAGCCAATCACGAAGGACAAATTTTACTGCTACACTCAAGAGATATGAGTTAAAATCGCTTAGGCTCTGGTTTTTAGTTATCTATATAGACCAGGCATCTGGTATTCGAAATTTGTTTTCAAAACACAATGTTACAAAGCGTTTGATGCACATTCATGATAAGATAAAAATAATATAAGGGCCGTATTCATGAACGTTGCTTTTGTAGGATTTTTCTTCAATCGAAAAATTTTCGTTATTTCTTCAAGCTACAGCTCATCTGTCTCTTTAGCCATTTTCTGAAATGAGAGCCAAAAAAATTCGACGTAATTTAGTAGAACCAATGCAATAATTTCCGAATTGGATGACGCCATTTGACTGTTGAATTTGATGGCTATCGTGGTATATCGGGTACACAAAAATTCTCAAACATTAACCAGGTGTAAAGTGACGTCACATAATGGCGCTTATATGATAGTTTTCGCATTGACTCCGTTAGATCACGTCACTTTACACAGGTTTAATGTTTGAGAATAAGAACAGAAATTTGATCTGAGTCTCTCTGTCAAAGGCAACGAACAAAATGTTGTGAATTTCACACGAGGAACATTCACAAATTCCTTGTCAAAAACTCTCAAACAAAATTCCTTGTCAATGTTTGCTTGTGGTGGGTGATAATTTTCCAAAACAAATCTGTTTATTGGTGACAGAGCAATATTTCAACCAGTAACATTTTACGATAGGTTAAGTGGAAAGAGATGGATACGTCAGCTGATGAGACTTGTAACCTATTTAGTCGCCGTCTGTCTATTTAATCTGTGTGTTTAGTTTTTCTCTGAGCTGACAAGAAGAAAGAAGAAGAAGAAGACGGAGGAGAAGACGAAGGAGAAGAAGAAGAAGAAGAAGAGAGAGGAGAAGAAGAAGAAGAAGAAGAAGAAGAAGAAGAAGAAGAAGAAGAAGAAGAAGAAGAAGAAGAAGAAGAAGAAGGAAGGAGAAGAAGAGGAGGAGAAGAAGAAGAAGAAGAAGAAGAAGAAGAAGAAGGAAGAAGAGGAGGAGGAAGAAGAAGAAGAAGGAGAAGAAGAAGAAGAAGAAGAAGAAGAGGAGGAGAAGAAGGAGGAGGAGGAAAAGAAGAAGGAGGAGGAGGAGGATGGGGAGTAGGTGGAGGAGTAGGAGAAGAACAAGAAAAAGGAGAAGAGGAGAAAGAAGAAGCGACGTAAAAGATCTTTCTAGACATTTTCCAGATCACCTCATTATCCAAACAACGCCCCCTTGCTGTACGTTATAGTATATGGAACCGATATAGCCCGGTTATCAATCATACACAGGCTTGTGGCTTGTGCTATGCTTTGTATATTTATATAAAAGTTATGACGTCATTATTTAACGTTCCGATAAGTAGTGAATAATAGGCTAAATTTATTGGACTAGATAAGGAAATTGAATATACAAAGGAGTAGAAGACACTGCAGTGTTTTGATATGAACTCGCCCAAGTTTTTAAAGTTTGTGACTAGGTCTATCAGTTGAGTTTCATGATCAATTCACGAAGTTGTAATTGTTTCGCTTTCAACAATCAAGAGAGATCTTTCGTCTTTTTGGCGATTTTTTGTCTTCAACTTGAATAATTAATTAAAGTGCTTTTAAAATCCTTTATACAGGATTTTTATCCATTAGAAACCGTAACTATTGTTAATTTCTTTGTTTTCATTCCTTCTTTTCTAGTACAGCGTTACTTTTGATTAGTAGATCAATGTGTTTTCAATGAGGTATGTTTTGGCTTCAAGCTGTAACCCTCTATTTGATATACGTTTTTCATGGATGCAAGTTTCAAATACAGTAGAGTCTCGCTTATCCGTCATTCCGTATTATCCGGCATACTAATCAGAGACGAAATTGTTCAAATTCCCTTAGTGGTTTGATCAATATACTTACTGTATGAATGAATATTTCTTAGCTAGCCAAAAAAACGTACGAAAATCATACAACAGATCTGTCTCAACGATTTGGTACCGGTTTAGTGTTTATTGGTTATATTTAGCAACTTAACATTATAAACTTAACAATATCAGTTTAATCAACATTTTCTTTATGTTTATTAGGCTTTACATGTTAAAAGTGAAGCCGACTTTATCTAATTATTGTTATAATGGTTTAAACTCATGTTTCCCCAAGCTTCGTATGTACTTTTATTCAACGTTTTATATTAGATCCAAACATGCTTGGAAAAATAGAATATTCCTATTTTAACCAACACTGATCTAGAGGAACTTCAGAACAGGTTATTTTTTTATCATTCCACAAACACATTCTTCCTGTAAAAAGGGTTCCCATGGATAACAATAGAGCGCTATTAGCCAATAGGGAGTCTTATAAGCTCCGCCCCTTCCACGCATGCTCAAAACGAATCAGCTCAAAAATATCGCCTTGTGGCCCCACAGAGGGCTATTACCACTAATTCAATAATCGTCCTAAATTGCATTGTGTACTGTTCATTCCTTTTTTCTCCCCATCCTCGTTTCTTCTTCTCCTTCTTCCTCTTCTTCTTCTCCAACTCTCTCTCCTTCATTTCTATTCTATTCTATTCTATTCTTCATACTTTTCTCCTCCTCCTCCTCCTCCTTCTCCTTCTTCTTCTTCTTCTTCTTCATCATCTCCTTTATCTCCTACTCCTCCTCCTCCTCCTCCTCCTCCTCCTCCTCCTCCTCCTCCTCCTCCTCCTCCTCTCCTCCTCCTCCTCTTATCTTTCTTCTCCTTCCTCTTCTCAATCTCCTTCCTCCTCTTCTTCTTCTTCTTCTTCTTCTTCTTCTTCTTCTTCGTTCTCCTCCTTCTTATTCTTCTTCTCACTCTTTTCTTCTTCTTCTTTATCTCCTTCTCCTCCTTCTTATTCTTCTTCTCACTCTTTTCTTCTTCTTCTTCTTTTTATCTCCTTCTCCTCCTCCTCCTGTTCTCTTTCTTCTTTTTCTTCACACTCTTCTTCCTCCTCTTCTTCGTCTTCTTTTTGTCTCAATCCTCTTCTTCTTTTTCTTCTTTTGCATCATCTCCTCCTCCTTCTCCTCCTTCTTCTTCATCATCCTCGTCCTCCTTCTCTTCCTCCTCGTCCCCCTCCTCTTTTTCTTATTTTCGCCTTCCCCGTCCCTCTTTTTCTCTTTCTTCTTCATCTTCTTCTTCTTCTTCTTCTTTCACCTCAGTTTCGTTCCCACAATGAAATGAAGTCATCCCGCAAGTGCAGACGTCAATTTAAAGCCCATCACATTGAGGAGTCCCTGCGCTCTTTTAATGGTTCAATACAAGTGCCATTCTCACCATTAAATCTCTTAATAGGCCCATAGAGTATTTCTGTTTATTTAGGGTTGTGTTAGCCGCAAGTAATGATCCGGAGAGTGGGGTCTAAGTGGTTTAGGTTATTTAGTTTGTGAAGCTAAACCGATTAATTTTATATTGAGTTAATAGGAAATGTATAGATCTTTAGAACTCCAGAGACAGGAATCACGATTTTTGAAAAATAAATTCTACCAGAACGATGAGGAATAATTTAATTAAGAAAATGGTTATCTTATGTCTTAGATCTTAGGATGAGTTATGTTGGTAATTTATTCTAATTCTAATTAGTTTATGTATTCACACAACTACAAAATCTTAATTTTGTAGTTGTTTTTAAATATCCATAAAGAATATCCATTAAAGAATTTTCAAATATCCATCATATGGTCAAGTCTGAGTAAAATACTTCACAAAAAATGATCACTTTCTAGATTCTTGCATCTCATTACATAACAACTATTATCATGAAATCTTTGTGAGAATTTACAAAGGTATTTCAAACTGTTTGTGTTTTCTGCATAGATTAATTCTTAGATTCTCCATTGAATTTATTCTCAATTTGAATAGATTTGATGTAATTTTTTGTCAATCGTGTAGTTCTTTGAAAATAATTACAACAATCAGAATATGATGGGCCATATCCTTTTTCCTTTATGAATTTCTTTGTTGATTACAATAAATCAATAAATTTTCAATAAATCATAGTATGCTTTCAAATATTTTATTTCGTTTTCGATAGAATCTTTGGTCTTTGAGATGATAATTATTTATTATTTCGAATGGACCTCTTTGCAGTCATTATTTTCAACTGTAAACAATAGTTTTTTCTACACTGTCTGAAGCACTTCTGCAATCATTTCCTAAATTTTAACACCCACGTTTTAACGCTCTTAGTTTTCTCCCGTTTTCTGGAATCTTACATTCTTATAAACAAAAGTTTTTCCTTTAATGACTGAACCGCTTTTACGTCTTTCTAAACTCATTTTGAACGTTTCCCCCTCCCCATCTTCCATTCCTCTTCTTCTCCTTTGTTCCTTTGAAATTTCGTACTCTTTTTCGTCTTCTCCTCTTCTACTTCTTTTTTACAGTACCGTACTGTACTCCTTAACATTTTTCTTCATCTTCTATTTTTCCTTTGTTAGAAATCTTGGATTTTTCTATTCTATCTATCTATCTTTCTTAAAATCTATCTTATTCTCATAATCCTCCATAATCCTCTTTCTACTTCTTACAGTAGTGTACTACTATTTAACATTTCCCTCAATCTTACATTTTCCTTCTTCTCTTTTGTTTCTTTGAAATCTTGGATTCTTTTCCGTCTTCTCCTCATCATCCTTCTCCTTTTGCTTATCCTTCTTCTCTTTCCATTACGTGAATACTTTCTTCTTTTCTCTTCTCAGAACTGTACTCCTTCTTTTGTACCCATTAAATAACATAAATGCATTCCTCTCTTTCCTCAAAATACTGTACTCTTCCTTCTCCTTCTATTTAATAACGCGTAAATACTTCCCTCTCTTTCCGTTTTTCTCCTTCTTCATGACCATTAAAGACCATCAGCGTTACCGCAGAGCCGGCGCGTTAAGCCGTGTGATAAGGAGACTCACGCTGATTGGCTAAGAACCGCGAGGGGGCGGAGTCTATTTCGGTAGTTGGAAGGGGGAATCCACCCTGAAGAGATCTCATCTCCAAAGACTTGCAGAGACTTTTCAGTGTGCTTCACGCATCTACAGGGAAAGTCATTCACGCTTACGAGAAGTCAGTGCTTCCCTTTTTTTTACGTAATCAAGTGTTGTGAAAATTCGAATCAGTTTGGAACTTTTGTTACGTTATTTGAATTTATTAGAGTGGGGATGTTTGTAGATTGTAGAGTGAGTGTATTTATTCGATACTCTGGTGCTTCATTTATTGAAATTTTATTGCAATAGCGTCTGATTTTATTCTAGATTATTTGAAATTTTTTATTGTTGAGGAGAGATATAGATATCATCTAGCTCAAGAATAAAATCTTTGGAACTGTTTTAAATAGGAAAGGATTAGAACTTCAATATAATATCATCATTTGAATTGAAATTAGTTAATGAATGAAAAGACTTTAATGTCATCAAACTTCTAAACACAATGGAAAAACTTACTTGATTAGTGTATTGAATCAAAGGAATTGAGAATAACTCAGAAACCTTTGTTCAGAAAACGAGTAAGTTATCAGTTTAATTTCCAACGACACGATGCATTCTCCATTTTAAGTGGAAACAACATAATAGTGGACAGAAATAGACAAGTGATTTTTGTTAGTTTTATAACAATATTGTGATATACTCGACTTCAAGAAGGACTTTAATGATCTCTCTTCGATTGTTATTTCTTCGCAAGCTTGTGAAATTTATCTAAATAATTTCCGTTAATTTCTTTATTTTTAAAGTGAATACTTCTAGTAATATCGAATGGAAATTCAAGAGAATTAATCCACCGGAAAGCCTTTTTTATTGAGTGAAATTTGCATTCTAACTACTGCGCATTCTACCTGAAAATGAGTGCGATCTATTGAAAAGAAAAACAAGATTTACATGATAATCTTTCGATGGAATTCAACATTTCAAACATTAACAATATCGACGAAAATTTCGGGTAACATTTTTCTGTAACCACAACCCCCTATTCAAGAAGGTTGACTTTTTCTTCTGAAATAAATGATTTCTCTTCTATTAATTCCAATAGAATAATGATTTCTAAGTTGATTACAATTGCGAAATCTCCTTTCCAACGGAGCTTATAATTGAAGTGTAATCTCCAGTGATCGCCCAAGAACTTTTTTTTATGTCGATTACGAATTTATTCGATAGATGATTGGATCAATGGTTATTAAAATATCCTTTCCAACGAACCTTATCATCGATATATCATCTTTAGTGATCGCTCAAGTACTTTTTATCTCGATTAAATTTTTCTCGATAGATGACTGAATCAGTGTGCAACAATCATGAACTCATCAACGTGTTTCGAAAGTGTGCCTCACCATATAGGTCTCAACGACAATGGATATTATATGCAGTTCGGTAGTCACAGTTCTGCTTACTATCCCCCCACGTATCTTGGGGGACAGACGGCTGATGGTGAGTAATAATTGTTTATCTCTGCAATTTTAGATTAATTATTATGTTGTGGATTCAACCCATTTTCTCAATTTTAGATGAATTTATTATCTATTTTATGGATTCGAAATTTTTTTTAATTTTGAGTAAATTCAATGGTATATTCAACATAATATTTCTAGTATTCTTCTCCCACTAGAATTCTTGTATCTCTGGAATTCTTCTCTCCCTAGTATTCCTTATTCTCTAGTATTCTTCTATCCCCAGTATTCTTATTTCCGCAGTATTCTATCCCTATTATTCTTCTTTTCTTCCTATTATTCGTATTCTGTCCTCAGTATTATTCTTCTCCTAGTATCCTACATCCCCTAATATTCCTCTTTCCGTATAGTATTCTTCTTTTTCTAGTATTCCTATTTCTCTAGAATTCTTCTTTCCCTAGTATTCATCTATCCCCAGCATTCTTCTTTTCCTAGTATTCTTCTTCCCCTAATATTCCTCTTTCCGTAGTATTCTTCTTTCTCTTGTATTCCTCTTTCTCTAGAATTCTTCTTTCCCTAGTATTCCTCCATCCCCAGTATTCTTCTTTCCCTAGTATTCTAGGGAAATAGATTCAATGGTAACTTATATTCAAGCAAATTGTCTCAATTTTGAATAGATTCGATTGCCTATCAACTTCAACTCAATTCAAATTGTTTTATTCTGATCAACAAAACAAGATAAATACAATAATGTGAATGTATCAGAAAATAATTATTTATCAAAGATCAAGTTGAAAACTAATTAAATGATATAATTGAATAATCTAGCTAGTCAATCAAGTTCTTATAAGTATTACTTTGTATGACTCAACCCACAAATGGTAGGTGACTTCAGAGAACACTATTTTCGTATTCTACAATCTAGAGCAAACAGGAAACATCCTTAGAAAAAAGCAATGTATCCTTAGTTTTCCAGTAATAATTCGTCATTTGTTTTTATTAGAGTTTGCATTGTATCTTGTTAATGGATCTAAATTTTTATGAAATCATGTGGATTCTTCAATTAAAATCAAGTCTCCAATTGAAAAGTATCAAGAATGTCTGAAATTTTTAAAATGGCGGCCGACTGATGATTTGAATTAGATTTTACTACAGACATGTTGAATTTTACAAGAAAAATATTACAATTTTTTATTAGAAATGTAGACCTTTCATTATGAAGAAAAAATATTACAATTTTTTATTAAAAATGTAGACCTTTCATTATGAAGAAAATGATACCATCATTAAAAAAAATCAAGATACCCAAATATTATAGATTTACCTTTACGTTCCATTCATCCACAGACTTCACCGAAACCGACCTTGACGAACAAACAAAAGCCTACCGACAGCGTTTAGCCGAGGGGGTGGACTCCGATACCCGTGGGGCGGCGAGTTGGGGAAGCCCCCTGCCCCCCGGGGGCGGTTACTCGGCCGACGACAGCCAGGCCTACTATTGCGGGGGCGGCGTTGAAGGCAGCGTCTACCTGAGTCTTGACTCTGGGGGCGGCACTAGGACCTGTTACCCTAGCGAGGAGGATGGGGTTCTCCTGAAGGGACATGATATATCACCGCCTCCGCAGACGGCTGGATATGTACATGAGGTGAGGGAGCTATTTTTTTTCTTTTAAACAATTATTGGCTTATAGAGTAGGAGATTTTATTTAGTCACGATGATTTTATTTCGGCATATTATGTCCATCCAATGTGACCATGTAATTGGTTTAATTTCTAATAATGTTACGGACTAAATAAATGAACAATTGGAGTGTTCCGTAGCCGAAGGCGATAAGCGCCGGTCTGATAATCCGAAGGTTCCAAGATCGAATACAGATCGAATACAGTTTTTTTTTGTAAAATAAACTCTACAGAAAGGTTGAATGTGTTACATGGAAAGTTTACAATTTAAAGTTTAAGATTTGTGATTGAAATGTTTGATTGTGAATGATGTATAAAAACGATGATACATTCACCATGGATATTATTTTGATATAAAAAGAATATCCAACTAATATAGCCTACAGAGTTGGTGAAAATTATGGAAACGGCTTATAATATTTCTTTTACGAAGGTAATTTGACGGTAGGTGACATTGGGGATCGTACTTAAATTGAAAATACTACTTTACTGTGACTTCAAAAATCTGGTCCGCCATCTTGGATCCGCCATATTGAATCTAACTTCATTTTTTTAAATGGGAAGTTGGTCATGTTATACATGATTTCGATACAGAATTTCAAGAGAAAATGAATGGCGAAATCCGTACATTGATATGTCAAACGGTTTTTAAGATATTTAAATTATTAATCAGACATATTCACACTAAATCAGTTAATATCTTAAAAACGGTTTGACTGCTATCTCCAGTTAAATGTTTAGCTCAATGGTGCAACCAAACACAGCCAGATTGTGGTAATTATTCATATTAGATGAAAATAGCTTCAAGTCTTCTCGAATTCAATAAGAATAAATCATTTTAATAGGTGGTATATGGTCGGTGTATGGGCGCTTCGCCCACTGATACAGTTACCAGCGGAGGGGAGTTTGTCGAGGGGGTGACAGGGGTTGCCTACGGGGGAGGAGCGATGGCACCCGCAACGGGACTGCGGGGAACGAACGAGGTGCCCGTCATACGGGTTGTCAAGAGACGGAACACGGCTAACAAGAAGGAGCGACGGAGAACACAGGTAGGAAGTTAGCAGTTGGTCTGATCTTAAGAAAAATACTTAAAAACTATAAAATTATTTATAGAATATTTATGATGTAGTTAATAAAATATTTAAATATAGTTTTGATGATGAAATATAGTTGATGGTAAGGAAACTAGATAAGGATGATATCATTGATAAGGATTAATAACTAGAGAAACGAATATCCAAAGAAAGCTATACAAGGTGATCAACAAACTTCGTGAACATTTTCCTGACATAATTGAAATTCAGAAAAAAGTTCCATTCAACATGAGTCCTGAAATGCTTTGTTTCCCCCAAGTCGTCATTTTGCTTTTCACCTTTTATTTTATTTTCTCCAGAATCATTTGACCAATTTTGTTGAAATTTGTCATGTAATGGTCAAGGCCAAGATGAAGGTCTGCTGTGAAAGAATGAAGCATCGTTATCTGACGAAATATTTCAAAATGGCGGGCAACAACAAGTTTTCGAGTTATTTCAATTTGAAATTTCAAATGCAAGCCCTTTTGAAATATTTTGTCAGATAAGGTTGCTTCATTTTTTCCAGTAATTTGCAGTAAATAACAGTTATTCTCAGTAATTATTACAGTATTTAAATATTGTACTTGAATTTGATTGTTAACCGTTGCAGTAATTAGGGGCCATGTATGCAACCGGACACATGAACATGATTAAGCAATCATTATCATTAATCATTGGGCAAACACGCTTTTACAATATAGAAATACATATGTATATACCAAATCCTAGTAGAATCGTGATTAATATTCTGTTAATTGTTTGTTTTAGTTTTTTACTAAGTAATGCTTGATGGGCCCAAGTGATTGATGATCCTGTGCTTACAAGTACAATTGTATTTGATAACTGGATTTCTATACATATGTTATCATTTCTTAACATAGTTTTAGTTAAGTTTTAGGGCTCTGAATGATCTATAGTCTATAGATCAAAATAATTCAATTTTGAAGATTTTTGGAACTGATTCGTGAAAATTCAGTAAAATTCAATGTTGGACTACATAACCTATATCTTTTCCTCATTTCCCATTACGGAAATTGGATGATTCGGCGAAGCGGAACACCCGAAAGGGTCTCCCCGCTAATAAAAGCCATAAGCATAATAATAATTTCCTAACATGTACCTGTATACACATCCAGTATCTGGAAATGAGAAACTAATATTATGTATAATAATTGTCCGGCATTGAATTCGTTGTGTGACTTGTTGCATATATGACCCCCGAAAACATTAGGGTACATCTATCATAGACTCTAGATATGAGAAGTCCCTCAACTGTCCCCAATCCCTAAACAATCTTATATCCCTCAACAAACTCTCCCCACACCCTTAACTCTCCCTTAACCCTTGACCGTGCAACCGGCCCCCAGCCCGATGTAATTGTCTGGTGCTAGCTGGCTTCTTTACAGAGCATCAACAACGCGTTTTCCGATCTGCGCGAGTGCATTCCCAACGTGCCAGCCGACACCAAGCTGAGCAAAATCAAAACCCTCCGGCTGGCCACTTCCTACATCGCCTACCTCATGAATGTGCTGCAGGGAGATGACTGTGGCGACGGCTTCAAGGCCGACCTGGCTGTGCATGGTGGGGGCAGGAGGCAGCAGCACAATGCTCAACAGGTGGCCACGCAGAGGGTGGGGGTACAGGTGAGTAAACGTACTGTGACTCTATTGAGAAGTAGCTCACAAACATCAGCGCCCAAGTGAGAGACAGAGGAATAACCTGGGGGGGATTGAAGATAGATTATCATTGAATCAAATGTAAAAATGCCTGTTTTCAAACCCATCGTATTCGATAAATATTCAGCGAAAATATTCAAGTACCTTATAAAATCAAAGCTACGATGTTTAAAACACTTCAGTTGTCTCTTCAAGAGAAAAGAAACAAAGATAATTTTAATTCGATCCTCTTTCCAAAAGCATTCCTTTCCAAAAGAGAGTGAGATATGTAGTGATATAAAATATAATATTGAACGTAAATAGATGAAATATGGAAAATATAAGATGTAAATATAATGTTGTGATTGAATAAAATATTATTTATGTGAAATAGTTGATGTCTCTGAAATAATAATGTCTTTTTTACTCCCGACATTGATTGTTGCATGAAGTTCAAACTTCAAACATCATAACCTTCAAGAAGAGTCTAGCAACAAGATGACGAAAATTCTGATAAAAATACTTTAATCCATATTAATACATTCATTAAAACACATTGAAACCACTAAAATAATAGATAGCAATAAAGTATTGATGATACCTTAATGATTTAATTGAATTCTATCTCAAAATCGTGTTTTGTTCCCATCTCACAATGTTTAAAATCCCCCAGGTTGTTCACTCTCTCTCACCTAGAGCTCGCTGATCAGGTCTATCAGCTACTCCTCAATAATGACTCCTAATAATATAGTAAACGCAAGTAACCAATATAATAAGTAAACGCAAAGAACCAATATACAGATATACAGAGTGTTTCTAAAATAGACCGACAAACTTTATGGTGCCTCAACACGATTAATGACTAATGAGGTCACCTAACCACTTTTTCCAATTTTGTATTGTATTTATCGTATTGTTTTTGGAAATTGTGTGTAAATAAATGAAATGAATGAACTTCGTGAGCGGTTTTCTGACATTGAAATTAAGAAAACAATTCCAGTAAACATGGGTCCTAAAATGCTTTGTTTCCCCTCTAGTCGCCATTTTGTTTTTTCATCTTTTATTCCATTTTCTCCATAATGGTTTGACTAATTTTGTTGAAATTTGGCATGGGCAAGGCCAAGATGAAGATCTGCTGTAAAAAAATGAAGCAACCTCATCTGACAAAATATTTCAAAATGGCGGGCAACAACAAGTGTTCGAGTTATTTCAATGCTAAATTTCTAATGCCCGCCATTTTGAAATATTTCGTCAGATAAGGTTGCTTCATTTTTTTACAGCAGACCTTCATCTTGGCCTTGACCATGCCAAATTTCAACAAAATTAGTCAAACCATTCTGGAGAAAAAATGAATAGGTAGTGAAAAAACAAAATGGCGACTAGAAGGGAAACAAAGCATTTTAGGACCCACGTTTACTGAAACTTTTTTAATTTCAATGCCAGGAAATTGCTCTTTCAATTTCAATGTCAGGAAACCGCTCACGAAGTTTATCAGCCTATTTTAGAAACACCCAGTATTTCAATTTCAACTTCAAAAGCCATGAAATATAATCAGAGTATAAGCCATGAAATATTATCATAGTTCATCTATTGATGTGAGAAAACACTTGACTACTGAGTCTCTTGCATTGTAGGGAACCGATAACTTACTAAACTAAGACCGTATTACTGAAAACGAAAAGCGAAAATAAATCTAATAGAATATCGATCTTTAGTGGATTATACAACACCCCACAGATTACCCAATCAAACTAGAAGTGTTTTGCTGTATGATTGTGGGCTACTGACGTTCAGATAAGTCAATAAAACTTGGTTAGCAGTAATTTTATTGATATTGGCGGTTAGTGTCACCAGAGTTAGGTCATCCTGAACTACCCTCCCAATTTCAACCACTCTCCCCTTGTCGTAAAGACCTAGCGCCCCTACTTAAAACATCTGTCGTCATTTTTCCCTAAGCTGCGTAAGAGATAACTTTATTAAGGATGCTGTCTAGAAGTCAGGGGTTGAATCCTTTGGCAAGCCGACGTGCTTTAGTTGTTCAAAAATGATGGTATTTTTCAAGAAATTTCATCCAATAGAATAATATTGAAGATGGAAGGAAAATGAGATATTGCAACTATTCAAATGCTTTTAAATCATAATAATTTAATTGAACGAAATTCCTAATTAATGATGCTATATAATACTCTATAAGACTTCCGCTACTGCGAATATTGACAACAGAATAATACGTAGCTAGTAAGAAAATTCGATGAAAGTTTTTTGTACAGCAGCATTAATCGAATTTCCTTACTAGCTATTATTCTGTTGTCAATATTCGCAGTAGCGGAAGTCTTCAGAGTATTTTATGACATTATTAATTAGGAATTTCGTTCAATTAATTATTAAAATAACATTGAATTGAACTGCTGTTCGGGTGAGGTAGCCATGCACTAGACATTGACTGTTATAACACGGCAAACCCTCATGCATATGGATATTCAGTCTATGGGTATATTCACTTGATTTCCGAAAGATTTTGTGTCATAGGCAGTCTGTGTTAGGCTACTATTAGTTTCAAATCTCTCTCTTGTAGGATGAAAATTAATCATTTTTCTTTCTTTTACAGCAAGGAATCCGCAAATCAAAGGGCAGAACGGGTTGGCCCCAGCATGTTTGGGCGTTGGAGCTGAAAAGATGAGCCTCTCTTCAACTGAAAACCATACTCTGAAGATTTTTCAAACTCTTCGAATGAGTGTTACGTATAATCAGATTCATTTAATTTGACGCTTGACATTAGATAGATGGAGAGATATTATTTCTTTGCCATCGTACTCTACGGTCATCAGCAACGTCGAGAAATGATATCTCTCCATTTATCTTCTAATGCCAAGCGTCAAATTAAATGAATGTCACTGTACTTAGACGACTACAAAGAACGTATTTCTTCTATGCTTCGCTACTGTGCATATGACTAGAATCTTCTTTACTATAAACAAACAACCATTGACAAAGAGATACTAGAACATGGTAGGGTTCACGCGAATTTTCTAGCTGAAAAGCAGCTAGGCGTCAGCACAGCTGACAATAGAAATATTTTATTGGTAAGCCAGAGAATGGTGCATGGCGAAGTCATAATTGCAACAGATTTCTGCGCATCGAACGCATTTACCCGACCATGTATTCTATTAACCGTGGATTGTACTGTACAACATTTACAGAGACTGTATAATATTATGAATGTGTAGACTTTTTACTGATTATAAAGTCTCTGTAATAACATTCATAGTATTTGACATTATACGAATTCTACCACAGCCATCTACGGTCTACCACATCCTAGCGATGGCTGTGATTCTACTAAATCAATAACATTAATTATGAGCTGAAACTGTATACAGAGATAGTAATGTGCAGCTGTATGCAACATGAAACTGTATGCAAAGACTGTCTTTGTTGCATACAGTTTTATGTATGCAGACACAAAGGCAAATAAATTAATATACTGTATAACTATAAAATGTATTGCCTTTGACGAATTCTATTAAATCAATTGATTATGAGCCGAAACTGATCACTAGCTTATAACACTAGGTTTAATGAGCTCTTATTCCTATGAAGTAATCCTATCAACGAGGATTTCAATATATTGTAAATAATAACTGTATCTATTAAATTTATACTTATTCTCCTATCTTGAAAAATGTAAACTACATTAAGTTTCAATCAGCAAAAGGGATTTTATGAGAATTGGGATTATTGAAAACTTGTATCACTTCCATGTGTATGCATACTTCTTTCATTATTTTCGCAACACTCTATATTAGTCTATTGTTGGGTTGCAACTATTTAGAATCAACTGATCCGATTTAATTAGCATTGTACAGATCCTGGATCAAATTGATCTTGCTCGGTTCAACCCAACATGTAGAAGACTAATGCTCGATGTTTATATTTATGTTGATAATCATATTGGAAAGTTTTCTTTGAATGTAAATTTGAAAATCATTCAATACTGTAAATTCATTGTTGGAAATAATCTTGAGATCCACCATATTTCCACTTTACTGTAGAAGGCATCATATTCTAGTTATTACCAAAGAGAATAGGCTAATATTCTTACCAAATTGTTTGTACGATTGTAAGTAAAAATTGTAATTATTTTGCAATATTATCTATATTATTTGCATGTTTCCAAAGAGTAGGCCTTCAGAGTCGAAAAAAGAGTTATTGACCAAAGACTAGGAAACTGAATTGTTTGTGATGTTTCTGTACGGCAGTCATTTGTATAATATTATGTTACAACTGTTAAAACAAGAATAAAAGAGTCTGATTGTAAAATCATCATAATTTATTATGAAATATATTATGAGAAATTATGATGAGTGGAGTAATTTTTTTATTACATCAACCTTGGTGAACACAGTAACCTGTTGCTTTTTCATACTGAAAACTTATGTAAATTCAAATTTCAATAGTTCATTAACTTAATTAACATGAAATAAATTCAAATTGAGTTAATGAACAACTGATGACTGACTCTCAAGTCTCAAAATAATAAGATTATGGAATGAAAATATTCTGTGAGGTTAATAAGTAATAATGAACACCTTCTAGCGTTCTCTTGATCTTTTTTTCCCTTTGTAAATGAAATATGAAGCCGTTCTCATACTTTTCACCCTCTCTATATGTTTACATATTTGTTATTAAAAATGGATGAGACATTGGAATAAAAGGAGTTGAAAAATAAACACTATTTAACTCGACAAACCATGGTGGCTATGCTTTTATTCCTTCCAGCAGTACAAAGTACAAATATATAATAATATTATTAAACGAGCTTGCAAAGTGAAAAATTGTTTAATTTCATTGTTTAAGCACATAAATAGCATTAACAATATCTTGAAAATATTTAGTGGTTCAACATCAATTGAAATAAAGGTTTACTGCATTTGATGCAGGGTGCAAAGCATAACTCTAGAAATGATAATTTACTATGATTATTAGTTGGTAGAGTTGAATATTTTTGGTAGGTACAGTATTTGACTTTTGAAGCTAAGATAATACAACGGTTCAAACATGGGAAGGAAGTTTGAGATATTGAAATCATTAGCTATTGAAAAGTAGCACTCTACTTGAAAACAATAGGAATTTTTTAAATCTTTCTAATACAATAAAAAATTGAGACTGGAGTTGATCTATACTGACCACTCAATGAAGAATTCAATGTGAATTTAAAAAAATACTTGTCATCTCTAAGATCACATTCAAACCCATACACTGAAAATAATTCTTCACGATAAAAGGAATAACATTTGAGACAACAATAACATTGATTTCAAATCAAATACATATACAATAATGATAAATAATGGGGGAGGAATTGTAATATTATTTTGAATTATCTGTATTTTATTCTGGAAACTATTGAAGAGTTTCTACTAAGGAATTGGTAGGTACAGTACAACACAACAAGTAGGAATGCTTACAACTTGGGAGATTTGATAGATTTTTATATTCATTCATTTCCATGTATTTTAGAATCTATTTACATAACGATATGGTGGCAATAATATATTTTATTTCAAGAAGCGTTTTTGGAGACACAAGGTAATCTACAAAATATTGAAAAATAGATGTACAGTGTATGCCATATATTTACCCTAATTAATATCGGTTGTTGTTTAGCTTCAAAATTGTCCACTGTGTACAATTACATTGTGATCTTCACGATGAAACGTAATAAAATTGATACACATTCTTATACAATTATTAACATCGATAAAATATGCACATATGTATTTCTCACATGTTGGTCCTTAGCAGTATAATTATTAGCGATCATAATAGCAACAGAAATTTATAAAAATATTATACAATTATTATTATATTTACTAGTTTACAATAACTTACTTCAACAAAGTGACACACACTAAGCATTCAAGATTTGAATCAAATTTTACACAAAATGGTGTTCATTACATACCGGACAATGAGATTCAATTTATTATAAATTTTACATTTTTGTCAACATAAAATTCTATGTTTCAAAGTGACTGCCTTTAAACCCTGTCGGTAACTCGATTTTAATGAAGATTATTTTAATTAAGCTTAATTACTACAACAGCGATAAGACAATTATTGTAATTAAGTTATTTTATTATTATTTGCAATAATTATATTATTACAGCCAAAACGTTTCCAACACAATTGTTCAATTGACTAATCACTTACAATACTGTATTTTAAATCAGTTGATAGATAATCAACTACCTATCAATATACTGTATTTCAAACAACAAAAATGCATTCAAAAACTGATAAACCTCAGTTTTCGTACTGAAAATACTTATTTTCCCAGCGTAAAGCGATTGTAAATTATTAAATTTACATTATACTTTGTGACACCTCTTAACACGATGTTATCAATTCTACTAAAGATGTTCTATAAGCTACACAAACACACATACACTTAGTGACCTGCTTAACATACTTATTATTACATACTAAAACCGAGAATTATGTCCTTAACATATCAACAATAATGGTATGTTACGAGTATTTAAGAATAGTTGTATATAATTACATGTTTGCAGTCGACTTACATTAGAGAAATATTTACAAGGTGGTTTGGATTCCACCTAATTATGTGAATTGCACCGGTCTGCCAAGAAATCACCTTTACACCATTACTATGATGGAATAGAATAATAAATTCTACCAGAAAAGCTTTACTATACTATCTTTATACAAGTTTATCATAATAGTTTTACTTCATTATTTATGACACAACAAAGGAAAGAGTTTTATAAATTTTGGTTATACATATTTCATAAATCAGGTGTACCGGTATTGAAGAGCAATAATAAAATTTAAGAATACAAAAAACATGAGATAAATTATAATACTGATAATGTTCACTAGGCATTGAAACCTACTTTGATTTCACATAAGCTATGATGGCCTTAAGTTTCTGACAAACTTTATTGCACAGAAAATCATAGTCAAATGATACAGTTTAAAATAACAAGTCTCTCTGAATTATAATCTAAGATATGGCATCAATAATACACATTTCTCACTATCAAACATTATGATAAATATCAGTGTCTTTAGTATCTTCAATATTATTGATTGAATTTACACTCAATTAGAATCACCTTGCAAGTCCATTATTTTCAGCTTCATTTTAATTTCTTCATTGCAATAAACACACATTGCCTCAATATTGTGAAACAATTTTAATATTTGACTCTTCCACTTGATGAGGTTACAGAATTAGCATGGCACATTATTATCATCTGTATAAATTCAAAGTGGTGACAACTGTTCAACACACTGAACTAGCCAATGATGAATAGGACATGCCTAACATTATTTACTCAAGAATGATAGGAATCATTTGGAAATAATATGGCAACATGACTAGGAAAACGTCACTCTACCAGGACGTTATTAAGCAATCGTCATCCAAGCCACAATCAGACAATTCATGATCTTTATGATGGGTATATCTCAATTTTCAAAGAAAATACAGACATTCCCTATGTCCACTCTTGGTCAATTTTGTGAGCTGAACAGCAAGCAGCCAATGCTCAAGCATATGCAGTGTGTTGTGCAGCACACAGAAATTGACCATTATCTGCATATGCTTAAGGATTAAGCATGCTGTGTAGCACATGAAATTGACATGTGTGGACATAAAGGATTAGAGTAATTAGTGTGATTTGAGAGGTAGATTTAACCTACTTATTTTCAGAAGTTGTTGAACTTGTGAATTCAAGGAAAAAATTTGATCTTGATAACACAATTCAACTTCTTGTCAACCCACAATCACCTAGAACACTCTCCATCTCTGTGTCACACACCTCATCATCACTCAACGCATTGCTATCCTCAAGAAACCTATGCAACACGTCTCCATTCACATGAGGCGTTGTCACACTTTCAGTGTGTGCGTGACGCATGACATCAATGTAGTCCAGTTCAAGGCCTGATGCGTCTTCAGCTGCTGCCAATTGCAGACCAAATGCCAAAAGTGATCCGGATGAGGAATTTGACAATTGTTTTCCTGAAGCAGCATGTAGTTCTGCATGAAGTTGTCCAGAAGTGCCAAGTCCAGATTCTGCATCAAGTGCAAGTTTCAGTCCAGATGTACCATGTACCAGGTGTCCATTTTCTGCACTTGTTACTACCAATTCAGACTTGTGACCCATGTTGGGCGCCATTTGTGGTCCAGAAGTACCAGGTGCCAACTGTTGTCCACTTTCCACACCTGTTACTACCAACTGCGACTCACAGTGACCCACGTTGGGCGCCATATTTTGTAACACACCTACTGCCAATTGGCAGTTGTCGCTGCTGCCAACTGTTGGATGCGTCTGATGTCCAGGGATGGTGACAGCAGTGACTGTACATTGGCAGATGGTTGTGCCGGTGGTACCGATGGGCCTAGGCCCGACGGCTGGCTGGGAGGCGGTGCAAAATACTGGTGAGTGATCGGGCTCTGGAGATGACGGTGGGGTATCACCTCTCGCTCCACAGGCTCCATGGCCAGCCACAGGTCCTGTTGTGTTGGCAACACACTAAAATCGGCTTTAGTTCTAACTATTACGGCTGGATTGTGCTGCCACACAACTGGTGCAGACACTACTACTACTATACCATACTCCATTCATGGAAAGGAGAGACCAATCAGAATTAATTTATTTGCATTGAAACATCAGTAGTAAAATGATGAATAAAAAGACAAAAAGTTGTCAAAACCACAAATTTATTAAAACTTCAAGATACCGGTTTTGGTTATCACCCCATTATCAATCTCAACAGAATAGTATTCAACAACCAGAACCGGTATCTCAAAGTTTTAATAAATTTATGGTTTTGACATCTTCTTGTCTTACTTATTTTATTTTATCTATTACTTATTTATTTTTATGGGATGTTGTTATCACCTTTACTAGCCTACTACACAAAAAGTTGTAAAATGTTTACACTGGGTTTAGTATGACACAATGATAGAAAGGAAAACAATATTGCTTGTTGTGCATTGGTCTGAAGGAAAGATTAATCAAAATTCTATATTTTTTCTGGGGAAGATGCTCACATGATCCTTAGGCTAGTGAATTGATAGTGGGCAGGATGATGATAAAAGATTACTTCAACAACAGCTTTACGGACAGCTGGTAGCAATAGTTTACCCTCAAAATCTCTTATGTCTCTCCTTTCCATGAACAAAGTTTGAATATCAAATGAATGTGAAAGAAACATGATCAAAGTGGCAGCAGATTCAGCCTAACTCTCAAAGATTACGAATTTCAATCTCTAATCATGCAAATTATTGGGTAAAGTAATGATCAATTTGTAAAAAGTAAGGGAAAAGTTGAATTTCTAGTGATTAATTCTCAAATGAACTTTAAATTTGAAAAAGGAGGAAGCATTGAAAGGAAAGCCTACATGAAATCAAGATTATATACATGGTTAGTGATTAATTGTTGAGGGAGAATAAAAGGAATTGCTCTATAATAGATTTCTTGAAAGAGAAGACAAGACTACAGATAAGTTGATAATATATCAGTTATTGCTTCGATCTAAATAAAAGTTCAGAGTTCAGAGTTGTGATGAAAGAAGTGTAATTCATTCACTATAAAAACAGGAGCATAAGAAGAAGACCTGAAACCATCTTAAGTTAGAAGCCTGTTTTATTATAATTTAGAAGTGCTATAAAACAGGAAAAAGAAGGATACATACAATATTATTAAATAGTATGCTATCTATTCATGTCAATTGTGTGTACTACTTTTCACTGTCTTATAAATGACTTCTACGTTTCCATGAAACAAGCTTCTGATCTGTTTTTAATCTAGGCCTACTGTATAAGACAAAACTATCAACTTGAATATTGCACTGAGCCCATGCATAAAACAATTATTGTATACAAGGATTTAATCATTTAAATTGATTGCAACTATAGTTGAAAATAACTATAGTTTATAAGAAGGTTAGTTGAAAAATATAAACTTTTCCAAATAGCAGGGTTACATCAGTAGTAAAAAGCAATACTAGCAATGATCTTCTTCAAAGTAGATAAATATCAACAGAAAAACTAATATAAATTTATAGAAATAAATGACTACAATGTACAGCTAAAAAATATGTAAAAAATTGAAAGAGAAAAATCGAAAATTTAGTGTTCATTTGTACTTGCTAAAACCACAAGTCGATTAGTAATCACAAAGAAATTGTTTGTAATCTTGCATGAAGTTAGATATTCATAATGTAATATTTTTGAATTGTTTGTTAATTGAATTATTAATTCATCTGCAAATAAAATAGGCCTACATTAATTACATTAGAATAGAATAAAGTGGATTAATAAATTCCGTTCATATTCTTTTACAGTTTATCAATATGCTGTCGGCGAAGTTGAGGCATGACAGCCCCCCCTTCCACTTAACACACAGACTCCGCAGAATTATAATCAGTCAATTAGAGCAGATTAGTTAACTAGAGTCCATGAATTAATTATAATCAATCAGAGTAGATAAGTAGATTGGAGTCAATTAGAAGAGTCAAATAGAGTCATTAGATTAGAAGAGTCAATGAGAGTCACACCCACCTGCAGAGTGAGAGGCTCTTCTCAGGACTCGAGTCCCCCTTTTCCCTTGCGGCCCGTCAGCGATCCTACGAGGTTCTTCAGTGTGGCCCCTATGCCCTTACCGGGGCCGGACGACACGGATCCGCCACGCATACGGTCGTGTGGATGCGCGTCCAGACATTTCTGATACCTCAACTGAAACAGACAGATATAAGATCAAATTAGATTGCAAAATACTAAAATAATACCAAAGACAATTAGAATACTTATAAAAATAGTTTCCTATCGTCTTTGATAATACTAAACTAATTTAATTTTCTAGAATACTCTATACTAAATACTTTAGTTTACTAAAATAATTTTCTATACAAAATCTATTTACTTGTTTCTTAAATAAGTAAAGATAAGATATTTAAGAGAAGAGACAGAGCACGTGAAAATCAATTCATTCAATTATTAAAACTAAAATACTAGGCTAGAGCGCAAAAAGGCATAGCCTAAATAGGGTATGACGAGTTAAATAACCATACAATTAAACTAAAAATCTAAATGCTGCTACTCAATTCCTAGACCTAAAGCCTGGTTTTCATTAGTAGAGTTAGTGGTAGAGTTCTCTGGGCGAGTACTAACTATCTTGTGAACTCTCCCAATGAAAACGTTCATAGTAGAGTAGAGTGATGGTAGAGTACTTGTTTTTAAGTACCGAGGAAGTAGGGTAGAGTTAGTACGGTAGAGTTAGTATGCTAGTGACTCTACCACTAACTCTACTAATGAAAACCAAGCTTAAAGGTAGAATTTAGTTGGTGAGACAGAGCTACCGTCGTCCGCTGCTGATAGTCAAAATAGGAACTTTTTCAAACAACAAATCGTAACTACTCGTATATTAAATACTGAATATTAATAAATGCAGTAAATTAACAATATTAATACTTAATAACTCCTATTTTGCAAGGTTATTCTTGTATATTTGCATTTCTCTTTTAATTAAACAATTGAGGGTTAAGTGTGAGAGAGGGCCGACTGCGCCCTAACTTCGCCCTCCCAGGTTAAAATAAAGGCAGTCATTCTATTCTATTCTAATTAGGTGCTAATTTAACTATCGGCATCATGAGGTAGCCTACACTGTTTCTTTTATAATTACTGATAATGTGAACTAAATTGAAATGAACTCAATTTCTGAATGTTGTTAGAATTTGATTGAATAGTCAAAATTTTATAATTTATTGTTGAATGAATTTTTTGTGTTATTCTTGTTGGCTTGTATCGTACAATATAAAAATGTATTTACTGTAAATGATAACTCATCGCAACTCTTTTGTATGAGCGTGCGCTCAAAACAAATAAACTTATTTATTTATCTATTTATTTCTTATTTATTTATTTATTTATTTATTTATTTATTTATTTATTTATTTATTTATTTATTATTTATTTTATTGTATTTATCATTTTATCTATTTATTATGGATTGCTTTCTTTGTTTCTACGTATTTCGCAGGTTTGACGTCTAGTGAGATCGGACTCCCTATTATAATTTTAATACATAACAGTAGTTATGTAAATAGATCGAGAATTAGTAAGGAATGCACTCCTGAAAACTGGCTATAGTGCGATTCACGTCAAGAAGTGATCATTGTAGAGGGGAGTTTTTATCCTTGTTCAGCACAAAGGCAGTTGCTGATGTCTCTATCCTATTCGCATTTGTATGGTTACTGTGCATTGTTGTCGCACACAGTCCCAACAAACAAAATTTGGTTGCAGTTTCTCTTTCTCTCTCAATGAAACTTGGCATCAATGCTCCTCATATAAACAATGCTGACTTCTTGACGTGAATCTGACTGTAGTGTGTGTAACTTTAGGAGAAAACGTTTTATTTTTACCTTGCAAGCGGCCTCGATAGTTTTACACAAGGCTCCAGACGAGGGCTGACAATGGAAGACGTGCGCTATGAAAAGGTCTTGCGCGGTGTGCATGACAAACGCGCACTGCTTCACATTGCGTCCGATGCCCAGAAACGACAAATAGCGCACACGACATTCGGCCACTATCTTGCTCTCGTCCTGTACGGCAACATACAACAAATAGAAATTAGAAATCATTCAATCATAATGAAAACAGTAAGATGTAGTCTAACCCCGGTCGTGCACCGGAGCAATAAGCAATAAGCAACATATGGATCATATGATTGTCTACTCTATACAAACCAATAGTTCAATGCACACTGAAACAGCTGCTTTGGTGTGTGCATTGGACTGATTTGTTTCATAGAGTAGACGATCATATATGATCCAAATGTTGCTTAACCTCGGTGGTACGAGCTACTGATTGTGCTATCAGATATTGTATCAATTTTAAAATGAATGCACTCTTGTTTTCTATACTGTATTTGATATTTCAAATTATCTGTATCCATAATGTGATGTTTTCTTTTAATTAATAAGTTCATTGTTCAATGTTTTTTTTTTTCATTGGTTGATGAGTTCACAATGTAATGTTTTCATTAGTTGGACGTATTCTTTGTTTAGTTTTTCTGTAGTTGCGAATCTTAAAACACTTGTTAATTCAATTTAATTTTGATTTTAGTTTATTTTATTATTTTTAAAATTTTAAATTTAATTTAGAATTGAATTTAAAAATTAATTTAATTCATTTGACTTCTAATGAATTATGAATTCCTTATTTGCTTTTCAAATTATTTTTAAAAAGCCGTAAGCCTAATGCATTTAGTTTACAACTTTTAGTGGCTTTGATCTCACTACCAGCACACAAGATTATCTTTTTGCCGTAGTGCATATTGTTATATTATACTGTTGATGGTTTAAAGTTCATTCTCAAGGTAATTATTTATTTTGTATTTATGCTAGTGTAGTACTAATTTACTTTTGTATTGTTAACCAATATTATTGTTGTATTGTTAACCAATTTACTTTTGGCAATAAATATTGATTGATTGCTTGATACATTTTGTAAAAGTAGATTGAAAAATGCGACACTATGAATAGGAGAATGTTTTAATTTGTTAAATCAACTTAGCACTCACATCAGCCTGCAGTATGGTGATCATGGAAGGCGCAACGGCCACAGTCACCTGTTTCCACTGTTGGTGCGGCACAGAGGTGACCAGCTGGTCGATGGCCTCGTTCAGCACCTCCATGCCAGTGGCACGTGACACCTGTGTGTGGCCCAGGTACTCGGCACGCAACACCTTGCGCGGCTCCTCCATCGGCGTCGGGAACGATTCTGCTGAAGAGGCAGAAAAACGGGGCGTTAGGGAGTGGGCAGTTGCACAAAACATACAATATCGGGTGTTTCAAAAAGTACTTTACAACTTTAATAATGCATATAATATCAAAAAAAGATGTCCTCCATCGGCGTGGGGAACGATTCTGCTGAAGAGGCAGAAAAACGTGGCGTTAGGGAGTGGGCAGTTGCACAAAACATACAATATACCACAATATCGGGTGTTTCAAAAAGTACTTTACAACTTTAATAATGCATATAATATCAAAAAAAGATGTCCTCCATCGGCGTGGGGAACGATTCTGCTGAAGAGGCAGAAAAACTTGGCGTTAAGGGGAGTGTAGCACAGCCGAAGATAAGGAACACAATAATATCGGTGTTAATAAGATTGTTTCAAAAGTACTGGCTAGTCATAATAACCTGCCTGGCAATACCGGCAACCTATAACATCAAAAAGATGCCCATCGGCAGTCACGGGTTTTCGAACGATTCGCTGAAGAGGCAGAAAAAACGGCGCGGCTTAGGGAGTTTAGGCGGCAGCTGCACAAACGACTGATAATACGTACCACCGAAATATCGAGGTGTTTTAAAAGTACTTTTACAACTCTAATGATGCATATATTACTTTTAAAAATAGTGCCCAACAGACTGTGTCCAAATAGTCTGACAGTAATCGGAAGAGGCCCTGTTAAGCTGATATGCTCGCCCAAACTGAGCTAATATTATTGTTGTATATTATAATGTGGCATATCTCTTATATGGTATGCTATTGTTGCTTATTGCCCGATGCGAGTTGAAAGAGGCTAAGCGCTGAGCGTATACCGGTTAAGGTCAAGACAAGACAAGACGAGATGAGTCATGTAACGTTTAGTGCAGTAATCCACAGAATTACAGTTGTTTAGGCCAAGCACACACCGATGGGTAGTAATTGTATTTCGGTGTGTGCTGGCTCACGCTTAAGCAACTATGTTGAATTACTGTGACTAATCTCGTATCTGTGTGTCTTGTCTGACCCGGCTAACTGGTATGCGCCTAGCCTGACAATTTATGGCTTGAAATTTAAGCAGAATAGTTTTGCAATAGTCTGCACAGTTCAGTAGTACTCAAAATGTTTTTTTTTTCCAAATAATTGAATGGTGAATGATACTCACTGACTAGAGTTTGACCAGTACGGTGGTGTGAACGACGATGCTCTGTGGGAAGGTTGGTAGGCCTGGTGGCAAGCCCTGACCTCCCAGTCATACTGCTACCATCTGCGAAAAAGTAAATGAAATATAAATAAAACAATTGGCAAAAGCTTGTAAAGCTAGTTATTAAATACTATGTCTTAGAAACCTCTAGGGAGTTCTATCGCCAATAATAATAGCTAAGTAATAATAATAAACAACGCTATAAAAGCTTAGAAATGAGGTACCGGCATCAATTAAGTAATTATGATAATAAACTAAAAAGTGTGTTTCAAACTTTCACAATTACAGCAATACTTACGGTTATGGTTATAGGACGCGTTTCGAGGCGCTGAGCCACAAAACTTTTGGTCTTCAACGTTGTTATGACCAATTCAGATACTCCAGTTTACCGTATCTCCAGATACTCCAGTATTCAGTTACTAGATAAAGTACCATTTCTATACTATGTTCATCGAGAGGTTGACAGAAAGGAAACCAGCTCCTCATCGGCACGTGGTTAGGTCCAAATTCTACAAGCGGTCCTAGCGCTATTTCACTGCTATTCTAGGGATAGGAATGTTTGTGTGGGATGACTGTGACCTGAAAACTGTCACTCTTTAGACGATGACCTTGCTCTGTATTGGCCAAGCGCTCTGTTCCGTTAGTTTTTAGGAGGAGCCTTTTCGGGAGGAACAACTTTTATATGTCAATCAGGCTAAGTCCTCAAGCACTTGAATATAGTGAATCTAGTTACTCCTGTGTCAGTTACTATAGTTACTATAGAGCATTCGAAGTGTCACCCTTAGTTACTAGATAGAAATATTAGTAACCTGGCTAATAAATTTGAAAAAATGTTGAGTTCAATTAATGTCAATTCTGTCTTTACAAGTTCAATTAACTTTTTAACACACTTATCCAGCTTAATTCAATCAACACCTGAAGTGTAATGACAACTTTAGGAGAAATGAAAACTGATAAATGTGAAAAAATTACGAGTTCAATTAATTTACTCACGCGCAAGTCAAGAGCTCATGCGGGCATCACCCTCAGCAAAAACATTTATTTTTTTGAGTAGACTACTCACTGATATCGATGGGTTTAGCCAGGTTCTGTTGTAAGCTGCGTTCGATCATGATCTTCTTGCAGATATCGCGCAGAGTATTGGCAATGGTTCTTGCCGGTATGTCGCATCTGAACACGTGACACATGTGTTTGCGTGTGGTTCTGTCGCGAGCCACGTAGGCGAAATCTCTGAAAAATTGAAGAAATGAAATTAGTCCATTGAAATTAGTCCAATGATACCAAGGTGGATAGAATAAAAGGTAGAGTTCAAGTGCATATCAGTCTGAATAAATTATTCATAATAAATAAATAATTTTATTTCCATCTATAAATAACATATTTCAATCTTTCAAATGATACCAAGGTGGGTAGAATAAAAGGTAGGGTTCAAGTGCTTATCAGTCTAAATAAATGACTAATGATAAATACATAACTTTATTTCCATCTATAAAATCATATTTCAATCATTTCAATCTTTCAAATGATACAGAATAAAAGGTAGGAGTCATGTTTATCAGTCTAAATAAATGACTAAAGATAAATACATAACTTTATTTCCATCTATAAAATCATATTTCAATTTTTTTGGAAATTAAAAGCTCTATTTCAAGCTCTGAGTCAGAATTTCTATTCTTTCTATGATAATCAAATCAAATACTTTATTCAGTAAGACAATAAATAACATTATTACTTAAGTGTATGGAAAAGATTGTAAATAAATGATATCATAAAAAATATTGACTAATAGATTAATTAATTTGGGAAAGAAAATTGAAAGGAGATTTCATGTAATAAGAATCAATCACATATTTCAATAGTTAACAAACAATATTTATTTACGAAATACCAATCTGCATGCAAAAAGATGTTAAATTAAAGATGACATGTTTCATAATTTTCTATTATTAGGACTTTCCTTGATTAGAACCATGCTCTGAAATTCAAGACTTTTGGAAACTATGCTAATTATAATATTGGAAAAAAACTGTCAGACAAAACTGAATTGAACTGTTTAATATAATTATTGTAAAAAGTTGTCAGAGTATTGAAGACCAGCCTGTGGAAGCCTGGGGTCTATAATAAACTAAGGTCATTTCGAAAGGAATAAACTTGGAGATTTTAATGTTCTAAGAAAGCTTATGTTATAAAAATGTACAGTAAGACGCTTAACAAGGTCTGCAACGAAGGTCAAAAGCTTTGGAACAAGAGAATAGATTTTTCTATGAGTTGCTTCTTTCAAATTAAGTAAAGTTTCAAACTTTCTTCCATGCTCCTAGTCTAAAGCAATCACTGTACAGATATAAAATATTCTACGAGATAAAAAAGGTCAAATTCAATTCAGTAATATTCATTTGTAATGAGGAACATGCCCTAGACTAGCTGAGTGGCACTATCTAACTGTTTATCGTTAGTACAGGGGCGTACACGTAGGTCAAACAGATTGACAGTGACGATTAGTCACGTTTAGTCATGAAATTCACATTACATAGTTGTTATGAATCAGCACACCGATGCAGTGACTAATCGGTGTGTTGCTCATACAACTATGTGAATTACTGTGACTAAACGTGATTAATCTCGTCATCTTGTCTTTAACTAACTGCGTGTGCTTCTAACTGTTCATTAAAGCAGTTTGATAAATCATGCTACTTAAGAAGTTACTAACAATATAGAAAGCTTGAACATCATGGAACAATAATACATGTAATAGAGTAATTTGATAGAAATAACGGGCGTTTCAAAAAGGACACACTTAAACTTAAACGTTTAAGGGAGAATAATATATGCATGGGGAATATGTTTTCCTCAAAATATAATGTATTAGATCTATTATCCTCTTTATTAACGCATTGCACATCACATAAATGTATCAGTGCTTTCCCAGAATCTATTTGTATCTGTAGTGTCTGTATAATTATGTTAGGTCATGGTTTTTCTAAATGACTAACGTGTGTTTATTATTGAGAGTTATAAGGCATTATTATTAATCTTGATAACAAGAGAAAGACAAGTTCCAGTACGAATCTCTCGATTCTGAAGTATCTTGTCTTTTACTGGAACTTGTCTTTCACTCGTTCGTAAGATTTATATGCGCAATAAACTTGAGTAATAGGAAAATCGTTCACAATTTGGAAAAACCTTAGCTGAACATGAGCTGACACTACAAATGAATACTAAGAAAGAAATGGTACATGTAAGCGATATACAATGCGTTAATAAAGAGTGCAGTTGTGCTAATACAGTCATTATATTTTCAGGGAAAAATATTATCTATGCAGTAAATATTCTCCCTATAACTTTGAAGTGCATATTTTTTGAAACACTCTTTATAAACAGTATGTATTAGCACCTCTGAAAATGTGATACTGAACTTGAAAGCCATTGATAACTCACATGCAATATTGAAAAATACATGAAGCACAAAAGTTCAATTGAAGCAATCCCTATGTCCACACTTGGTCGATTTCTATGTGCCGCATGCGACCAATGCTTAAGCATATTATGCAGTGTGCTTGAGTCGCACACAAAATCGACCAAGTGTGGACATAGAGAGTGATTAAAAATGCATTCGAAACCTCAATTTTGTAAATAATTCATAAAGAGATGGAGAAATAATCTAATAGAGAGAAAAAAGTAGATTTCATAAGAAAATCTTTAAAGTAGCTGGAAGCATAAGGCTAGGCGTACACCGGTTAGTCAAGACAAGACAAGACGAGATTAGTCACGTTTAGTCACAGTACTTCACATAGTTGCTAATGAAGCAGCACACACGCTTGCAATGCAAGCTGACTAATCAATTGTGTCTTGCTTCCATAAGCAATTATGTCAATTACTCAAACGTGACTAAACAACGTGACTAATCTTGTCTTATTCTTGTCACTGTCTTGACTAACCGTGTAATTCACATTCAACATCACTGCATTCTCTTATTGTATTTTCAACATATAATATCAAAGATAGGATAAATTAAAAAAAATAATAATTAAAAATTATAAAGACGTTTAAAATCACATATATAATCAGAGATAGAGTAAAATTATTTTTAAAAAATATAACGACGTAGAGCATGAACAAATAAGATTGAAGCTTGGATCAAACACGAGGAATAGCATAAAAAAGCAGCACTGACAAACAATGAACACAAAAGCAAACGGCGAAAAATGTTCAAAAAACAAGTTTTTACCTCTCTCTGTTGATGAATTTGTAAGTAGAAAATCGTGTGTAAGGCACAATGATAAGAGGGAAGAATGAAAAAATTTATTAGCACATGTATCTAAGAAAAAATCAGGTATTTCAAAAATGATGAAAAATACATAATGTTTTTTAGATTATATCCAATAGATTTTCTATTGCTTCAGATTTTCTATTAATCATCGATACTAAGTTTATTTTACTCTATTTTGCACATAGTATAATATAATATTCGATTAACAATCTTATTCTTGTCTCAATAATCTACTGTAGAAATGTCTTATTTTTCACGGTAAATTTAGCCTAAATTTGAAGTTTACTTTTGAGAACTGTTAAATTTCTCCCGAACCCACTCTCTAAGCTTAAGGAATAAGTTGCTATATTCAACAAAATTCAATCAAGATTTCAAAATTTCAAAATTTTATTGAATTGATACAGTATAAATTCTATTGTGTTTCATAATTGCATTGTGTGATCAATCCAGTTATCCTACCGCAAGTAGTCTACTCTCTACCTCTCTATTTTGATAGATACTTTTCCATATTTTACAGGGCTACAAGGGAAGTTATGTTCTATTTTGTAAAAACCTATCAGTTCACAATGACATACTGCATAATGCTTATAGATATTTTCATAATTATACCACAGCAATAAAGCATGTAGAGCAAAAGCTAGAGCTAAATTTGATATGGAGTCAAACAAAGCTTAATGAATGTACATTTCAATAATTTACAACATTTACATGGAACTTCAATGATATACAATGATATTCATTTAATTTGACGCTTGGCTGAAAGCTGAAAACTGATAGATGGATTGAGAGATATAATTTCTTTGCCATCGTACTCTACGATCATCAGCAACGTCAAGAAGTGATCTCTATAGATAGAAGTGATCAAGAAGTGATCTCGTCAATAGATAGATCTCTCTATCTATCAAACTATCTATCTATCTAATGCCAAGCGTCAAATTAAATGGATCGCAGTGTACATGGAATTATGTACAAATAGCAAGTTGGAGTTTACTCTCAAAAGAATGAATATTCTTTTTGTCTAAAAACTGATTTAATATCAGTATTATCATCATATCATATCATTTTTTGCATTGAATAATCGATGAGAAGGTTCATATTGTTCAGTGAGTGAAATCTCAGGTACCGATATCTAACAATATTATCATCCAAACATTCAACTGGTTTTCTCATTTCATTCAAGCTACTGATTTTTGTAAATAAAAACTTGAAATCTAACATCAACATTATCTTAACATTCAACTGTTAATTTAATAACTGATTTATTCTAGCTAGTTTTTTAATCTATACTTAATTAAAATAAAACTAACAAATCTTGTAGGATGCAACCTCAAAATTTAAACAGAGCAGAGTAATATAATTTAATAGGGTACTAAATCCTACTTTTCTGTATTTACAAGACTATGTTTCTATTTTCAATAGCTAGATTGATAAGGTAACTTTAAAATACAGTATCATAGAAATTTCACTGCAACAACTTTTACTTATACCACAGATAAGGTAGTAATCTTATCTGTAAACTAATCTTAGTAAACTAATCGGTAGTAAACTAATCTTAATCTTAAGGTAGGTTATACCTTATCTGTGCTTATACTTAAAATACACTTGATTTCAAGATGTCTATACTAATTCAACTCGAAATAACATATAGTACTATTTTTTAATTTGGCGGATGGAGAATGACTTTCATTTAATGTTTCTATGGTAACGGGTGATGTTATGTTGATGTATATTATGTTATATTTATGTTTTTCCACATAAATACTGTATATAACATGTAAAAAACATATTTCAAAAATAAATCAAGAGAACATCACTCGTTACAATGGAAACGTTAAATGAAAGTCATTCGCCATCCGCCAAGTTAAAAAATACTACTATAACTAACGTCAGCTTTAACGTATATCTTTAAACACTTTAAATAATTTCATTACAGTAAACAACTGAATCAAATAAACCACAATAGCTACATTATGAGTTGGCAATATTGTATTTCAATCTGATGATTTAGAGAATTTAACACTATAATATTGATTTATCTTACCTGCCATTATCTCGTCCAACACCCCATACTCTGATAGTGTGAATTGGTTGGGTGTTGAGTGTGGTAAGGTTTTCAGGGTCTATCAGTTTCAAAGCTCCTTCGTCCAAGTCCATGAACAATTCCTTGCCCTATAATAAAACGAGGTAGAATTGGTAAAAGAAACAAATATACGAAATATTCATTGTATTCATTAATTTGTGAAAATTATACTTGGGAACAACAGATACGAG
Organism: Laodelphax striatellus; assembly: GCA_017141395.1. Lineage (NCBI taxonomy): Eukaryota > Metazoa > Arthropoda > Insecta > Hemiptera > Delphacidae > Laodelphax > Laodelphax striatellus. Next base: position 17,001,939 of record CM029541.1, on the reverse strand, counting down.
GCAATGTATGAGGCGATATGAGACGAAAGCAACATATGGAGGCAATTATACTTGCCTCCATAACACGAATAGAGTATCTACACAAATATATTCTGTTTTGTTAAAGTATAATGAAATAAAATAAACAACAATAAATTATTTTTCATTACAGATAAGATCTAGTTTTTCTTCCACAAATCACTGATTCTGATGTATAAATTAAGAAATTTGTAGAGAATAACAAAAATTGATATTACAGTACAAGGTGACCACAAGATAAATTTACATTTTGGATTGGACGGTATTCGAAAGTGTACATGTATCTCAAGAATCACATAACTTTCTTTGCTTATGTTCGTTTAATCTTGTTTCCAGTTTGTGTGAAACCTTGTGAGTTTTCAATTTTTCTTCGCTCTGAACTTTATCTAATTTTCTTTTCTAACTTTCTTATTAGAGTTATATAAAAGAATCAACTTTCTTTTCATAAAACTTATACATACGAATTGCTTTATTTTATTTTTTCTGTATTTCCTTGTGTATTTGTGCTATTTTATTTTTGTTCTGTCAATTTGTACTTGAAATAATTATTCAGTAGACCTATTACATGAGGCTACCTAGAACTCACCCCTACACACAGACGAATTGTAAGGGTATTCCTGTTAATTCTGTCAGTGTTATATTATTTTTTGTAATGTACAAACTTATGGATTAAAGATTATTTTGATTTTGAACAGCCTGCCATAGGTGTATTCAATTAAGGCACATACTAGGTATACAGCCTACTACTTATAACTAGTACTACTTATACTAATTATAACTAATAACTACTACTTATAAATTTTTCTCTCATTTTCTCTCAAAAATTTATCTCTCTTATGTCTGTGGTTTAGGTGACGGCAACAACAGAAAAGGATTATCTCTGCTACAACGAACATCGCCCCAACAGACTAGTTCACGGATTAGTTCAGACTAGGCACAAATCATGTGATTTAGCTTTACTGTCTGTTTTAGCTATCAATTTTTCTCTCAAAATTTTTCGCTCTTGTTTGTGATTCAGTTGACTACTTACATCGCCCCATCGTCCGACATTATCGATCAAGTCGTTGCGACCAAGCGACAAATCGACAATGCACTTGTTGACCGCCTTGCTGCTGCGTTCCGGAGTCAGATCGTCCTCGGCTATCTCCACCCAGCCGAGGGAGCGCACCGCGAAGCGAATCGGACGCTCCTTGTGCTCGGGCTCCGCTCTGGCTGGGTAGCTGCGCCTCCTGCGGCAGAGAAAAGAAACAGAAATTAAAACTAAACTCAGGAGAGAAGATGGAAAGATGGAACTTGGGGAAAGAGAAACTGTGAAGGATATACAGTAGTACCTTTGCAATTCAACTGTAAGGCTAGGCGTACACAAAAGTTCAATCGAAGCAATCCCTTTGTCCACACTTAGTCGATTTCTATGTGCTGCAGGCGACCAATAATACAGGGTTATCATAAAAGAATGGTGTGAAGATTGAATTTTTATAGAAACCAGCATTCAAGCCAAACAACCAAAATTAGACAGGAATCATGAACTGATCCGCGTCAAATGTTTGTCAGAAAATCGCACCAATTCTCTTGAAACCGCACCATTCTTTTATGATAACCCGGTACTTGAACATATATTATGCAGTGTGCTTGAGTCGCACACAAAATCGACCAAGTGTGGACATAGAGAGTGATTATAAATGCATTCGAAACCTCAATTTTGTAAATAATTCATAAAGAGATGAAGAGATGAATAATCTAATAGAGAGAAAAAAGTAGATTTCATAAGAAAATATTTAAAGTAGCTGGAAGCATAAGGCTAGGCGTACACCGGTTAGTCAAGACAAGACGAGATTAGTCACGTTTTGTCACAATACTTCACAAAGTTGCTTATGAAGCAACACACACCGATTAGTCATTGCATCGGTTTGTGTCGCTTCATAAACAGCTATGTGAATTACTGTGACTAAACGTGACTAATGTCGTCTTGTCTTGTCTAGACTAACCAGTTTACGCCTAGCCTTAGTGAATGAAGTGATGTCGAATGTGAATTTTAAGGCTAGGCGTACACCAGTTAGTGAAAACAAGACAAGACGAAATTAGTCACGTTTAGTCACAGTAATTCACATAGACGGAGAGATGAAACTTGAGGAAAGAGAAACTGTAAAGGATATACAGTAGTACCTTTGCAATTCAACTGTAAGGCTAGGCGTACACCGGTTAGTCAAGACAAGACGAGATTAGTCACGTTTAGTCATAATACTTCACATAGTTGCTTATGAAGCAACACACACCGATTAGTCATTGCATCGGTATGTGCTGCTTTATAAGCAGCTATGTGAATTACTGTGACTAAACGTGACTAATGTCGTCTTGTCTTGTCTTGACTAACCGGTGTACGCCTAGCCTAAGGCTCTACTCACACTTGGAAACTCAAATCGCGCCGCTCGGCGACTGGAATAACAAAACATGTGTTTTCAAATAATGACGCTCAGACGATCCTGCAACCGCGTTGTCTGAACGTCATCATTTGAAAACACATGTTTTGTTATTCCAGTTGCCGAGCGACGCGATTTGAGTTTCCTAGTGTGAGTAGAGGCTGATACATGAAGCCATGAAACTGAATTTTTAACATCAATTTCTATGTTGTGTTCAAGTGTTTTGGCACAAAATAAACTGCAGAAATCGATAAAAACTAAAACGAATTATCTAAAAATGCTGGCAAGTGAATTTGAGAGTTACTTTTTTGAATAAACACTTTCAAAATACGATGATTCTTTTGTTGTGGCCGTGTATAAATGTTCTCAGAGCAAATCGATCAGGAATATAAAATAAGAAGTAATATCAGTGGTCACTCGGTGAGAGCGGTTGCTAAGTAATCATGTGGTTAAGTAACAAACATTCAAGACCGCTCTCGGATGGGTGACCGACACAAAAAATTGTGCAATGAGGCAAGGTGGAACCTACCCGTAAGGGTCTCCCCACCAATAAAAGCCATACGATAAAAAAAAGAATATAAACTTCTCAACAACATTTAAACAAACAACCCGATCTTTCCAACTGCAGTGACATCTGTTAATTCAATTCAATTGGTTCCAGTTCATTAATCTTCATTTAAATCATCAACATTTAATCGTCATTAAAAGTTTGAGCTGAAACGTTAATAGCACGACACCAGGAAGTAAGCTTCAGCTGGTTCACACAATAATTAATTAGGGAAATGACAGAGCGGGACATCTGTGGGGACATCTAATAATTGATAAAGGAAATGAAAGAAGAGAGAATTTTTAGGTCGACTCACTTCAGTGCCAATTCTTCTTTGCGTTCTTCTTTCTTTTTGCCGTCCAACTCTAGATCGAGAGCTGAACTGGTGTTGGATCTTGTCACCAGACTTACGACACCAGTCTGTTGGTAGGATGTTAATACCTGGAAACAGAATTCAAATATCACAAAAAATAGTCGATAACTTTATTAAGAACACAATATATTACCGTTCAGATTATGTTTCCCTTGTTGATATAATGAAATTCTAATTACGCTCCTCTGTAATGATACGTGTGGTACTTAATGTAATATGATACTTGTGGTAACTGTATAATTGAACTCTATTTGTTGAATTGAACTCTCCTGTCCTATAAGACTTCTAAATTTTGATGATACTGGCCTCTGGTTTCCAATAGAATTTTATCCAATAAAGTAATCTTATTTACACTAAAGTTATTTACGCTGAATAAACCTGATTAGACAGCAAGGTACTTGACACTGACTTGCTGACGTAGAAACAGTTCTACCTCTCATACACAGAGCAATATTTCAATGTAAAATTACATTTTTTTATCCTCATTCATTCATTTATTTCATCAAAAATACTATATTAAGGAAAGAAAAAACAAGCGTTAGCCCAAAACTTCTTAAATCCAAAATTTACATAAGAGTAATTTTGAGAACACTTTCTGTAAAATAAAATTTAAAAAATGTAATTTTCTTAGATGTGAACAAAATTTGTACATTAATCCAATCTTTGGATATTTTATGTAACTGAATCTTGGTATTAAAAAGTTAATGAGTTTTTCTCTACAATATTGTATTTGTTCAACTGATATGATGAAAATGAAGACTTCATTTTCAACTTTTAACATTTAATTAAACATTTTTAAATTCGTTGACTTACGGTTTCAGCATCCTTGACTAGGGGTGTGCGGGGTTCATCCAGGGCTGACTCGGGAGGATCCCTTTGTATTGTACCGCTTTTGATGTGCCAATAGTACGGACCGTCATTATCTGAAACAAAAATTCAACACATAATTCAACTATTCAAACCACTCGTCTATGGCTACTCTTTGTTAAATGAAAGTTCTATCTGGCTCAGTGATTTTTTTTATTGTATGGCTTTTTATCGGTGGGGAGACCCTTACGGGTAGGTTCCACCTCGCCTAATTGCACAATTTTAAATGTCGGTCACCCATCCAAGAGCAGTCTTGGATGTTTGTTACTGAACCACATGATTACTTAGCAACCGCTCTCACCGAGTGACCACTGATATTACTGATATTTGGCTCAGTGATATCAAGCCAAAACGAAACTGTAATCTCCAAACTAAAGCCCAGAGTATCATCAGTCGCTTAGCAAATAATTACCAATAAATTCACTATAGTGACATTTTACGGAGAGTATTATCTATGAAATGTTCAGAATACAAGAAATTTTAAATCATTTTAATATTGAACAAAAACGTAAAGAAACAATACACACGCTTATCAACACTATAGTTAGTTTATTCACTATAGTTACTAGAACTCATCCATTATACAATACGGGCTGCATCACCATTACATTATTGAAGATGTTTTTACATAATTATTGTGTTTATCATTGAAGTTTATGTTTCTTAATCTTTCTTTTCTTTTACCTTCGTGTTTCTCCCATCCAGCGGGCAGATCGGGGTCAGTGGGCGAGGAGGGCACCTCCTCCTCATCCTCTTCCTCCTCCTCCTCCTCTTCATCGTCCTTATCCTCCTCCTCTCTTCCTGCGTCCTTATTGGCTGGTGCAGTCGATCTCAGTTTATTCGGCACCGCGTACAGATCATCGTTCAGCTGACCCTTCATATGAGTCACGGCTGGCTGTTGCTTGTCGTACAAACTGGAAAAAAGTACAGAAAATGAATAAATTGATTTGAAAATTTATAAGAATGATGATAATTATGATTTAAAAGCGATGTCTGATGGAATAGTTGCGATGTCTCATTTCCTTCCATCTTTGTAAGAATGCATTAATTTGTGAAGATGACACTATTATGATCAAGTTAACAAGTATGTTGCTTGTCGTACAAACTGAAAAAAAGAACAGAAAATGAATAAATTGATTTGAAAATTTATAAGAATGATGATAAATTATGATTTGAAAGCAGTTGAATAGTTGCGATGTCTCATTTTCTTCCATCTTTGTAAGAATGCATTAATTTGTGAATATGACACTATTATGATTAAGTTAACAAGTATACACTATTAACACACTATCTGAAAGACATTTTGGCAGTGTAACATCAACAACAACCTCACAATAAGATGATCGGCTAGTTACACGAAAATACAATTAGATTTAACCATTGTAAAATGACGTCATTGCATTGATTCACTTAAATGACATCATTTTACGGCGATTACATTCAATTGGATTTTTGTGCAACTAGTCGGATGCCTATTTGATACTTGTAGAATCCTACAAGTATACTATTGCATTTAATATTCCTACAAAAGTGTACTATCTTGTATTATAACCTAAATGTTATTAAAAAAAACCCAAAAAGAAAAGTAATGACGAATATAACATGTACATTTATTTAAAGGGATGTATTATCATTTTATAGACTTTTGAATTTGAAAACAAGTTATCTGAACAGATTAAGTTATCAGTTATATTAACAGATTACTATGGCAGTAAGTAGATATTTGCAGTCAAATATTTGGTCCAAATTTTTATCTATTTAGTAAATTCTTCTAGAGATTGACAACGTGATTGGCACTTCTATTCAATGTTGTCAAACAAGCTAGTTTTATTCAAAGATTACAAGACTTCAAAGGCCTGTTGAACAAAAATGGTTCAATTAACTGAATAAAAAGACTTGAAGTTGTCAAAACCACATATTTAATACAACAATCTCTGGTAAACTTGAAAAAATAATCCAATTAATGTGAATAGAAAATAATTAAAAATTACATAGTTTGAAACCTTTCAATTTCCAGTACATCATAGTTGATGAACTGGATCACATTGGAAACAGCTAGTCTTATTGAAATTCAAAATCGATTTATTGTTATGAAATGTGATTCAATTAATGTGAATGGAAATTGATAAAAATAACATCGCCAACGTTTCAATTTCCAGTAAATCATAGTTAATGAACTCAATCACACTAGAATCAGTCAGTAAAGACTGGATGAGTCAATCTTTTGCAACATCAAGGAATAAAAAAACCCGACCGCTGATATAGATTAGAAGGCGTGGGCAGCGAATATCAGGCAGCTTTGCTATCATTTATAGCTTCGGGTCGATAATGCTGAATAATACAGGCTGAGTTCCAACGGTTCCGATCACCCATACTGTTCAATGTAGCAATTCACGTCGATTAACTCACAAGTTATTTACATATTTTAGTTCCGAGCGTTCCAGGGTATCTTTATTGCTAATAACCTAGTAAAAAGGTGCTCAGAATATAGCTTTGTCATTTTAGTTTTGGACGAGTTCAAGTCAAGTTTTTTGCAGCTGACTTTAGAATATATTAGTAGGCCTAAGTTCGGTCAATTTGAAACGTGAGAACTTGAGGGTCTGGGTATCTTTATTCCTAATAACAAAGTAAAAAAAACTGTGCTATGAGTTACAATAGCTTTGTCATTTTGCTTTACAAAGAGTTTATTGCAAGGGTGTTCAACTGACATAGTAGGCCTAGAATTGGTCACTTTGAATCATCATCATCATCATCATCAGCCTTGAGCGTTAGGGTGTCTCTATTCCTAATAACGCAGTAAAAAGGCGCTTTGAGTTACAACAAAATATTTCTCATTTTGCTTTTTTTTGCTGTTGCAAGTTCAAGTGCAAGTTTTTCCATGTGACTTGTAGAAGATAAGTTCTGGTGAATTTAAAACATCAGAATTCAAGGGTTAGGGTATCTTTATTTCTAATAACCAAGTAAAAAGGTGCTCTGAGTAACAATAGCTTTGTCACTTTGGTTTTGGACGAGCTCAAGTCATGTATTTTCAACTTACTTGTAGAAAATGAGTTATGTTTAATGTGAAACTCTATCTATAATATAACATATTATAATATTATACATCTATGATATAATACCATAATCATTATAATATTTGATATTATTATAATAGATTAAATACATCTATTATAATGGAATCTACCCGTAAGGGTCTCCCACCAATAAAAGCCATACGATAAAAAAAAATATATAATACAACCATCATTATAATATAATTCAATTAAAATTTTATTCAAACAGTTTGTAATGATTTGTTCAAAAAAGTATTATGAGAAGTACTGAAACTGAAAATTCACGTTTCTATACTACAGTATAATAGTCTATCTGAATAGAATAGAATGATTTATTTGCCATTATAAATTATATCTCCCTGAAAGTAGCTGTACATTCTATTTTGAATAATTTTATCGGCTAATGATGAGACAATCATAATCATTGAATCTATATTCGATTTATTTTGGATTATGAATGGTTTACTGACCATTTTTCTCTGGTTTTGTGTTCGGCAGTTTCGATGAGATCGGGCTTGGCGGGGCGCAGAGATGAGGTGAGGTCCAGAGGTCGACGACCCCTGTTCACGTTTCCACCGTGCACCGAGTTATCCAACAGCGGGCTGTGGCCTCTGAAACAATAACAAATGGAAAATAGAGGATTAGAACACCGTTTACAGAACAAAAACAATAGGAAATAGAGGATTTGACCGTCGTTTACCGGAAACAAAACAATAGAAAATAGCCCAGGAGAGGTTGCGGTAGTTGAAGAAGCATGCAGTTTTTAAGAATAATGCCCGGTTTTACAGTCGTTCAATAAACTTATTGAATCAATAACTTTTTTGCATTTGAAAACACATGGTTATTGATTAAACTGGATAATTCGGCGAGGCGGAACACCTGAAAGGGTCTCTCCGCCAAAAAAAGCCATAAGCTTAATAATTGATTCAATAGTGCTATTGGATCCATAAACTGTCTATTGAGCGACTACCGGGCATAAGACTGATTGATTTACTGATTATTTAAAGTGTAGTAGATAGAGAAAATCGATCCATTGATCTCCAGTCATGTCAAACGATCAGCTGGCTCAGAGCTTTGAATAGACTAAGGCTAGGCGTACACCGGTTAGTCAAGACAAGACAAGACAAGACGAGATTAGTCACGTTTAGTCACAGTAATTCACATAGTTGCTCATGAAGCAGCACACACCGATGCAATGACTAATCGGTGTGTGTTGCTTCATAAGCAACCATGTGAAGTACTGTGACTAAACGTGACTAATCTCGTCTTGTCTTGTCTTGACTAACCGGTGTACGCCTAGCCTTAGATACGCGTGAACACTACCTTGTATTCTAATAGCCTTAGGCTAGGCGTACACCGGTTAGTCAAGACAAGACAAGACGAGATTAGTCACGTTTAGTCACAGTAATTCACATAGTTGCTTATAAAGCAGCACACACTGATGCAATGAGTAATCGGTGTGTGTTGCTTCATAAGCAACTGTGTGAAGTATTGTGACTAAACGTGACTAATCTCGTCTTGTCTTGTCTTGACTAACCGGTGAACGCCTAGCCTTACTATTGTTAAATTTAGAAACTCGTCGTCGTCGTCATGGATTAGGCTATTTTTAAGCAAAACAGCAAATTTAGAAACTATGCACAAATATTTTGTTATCTAATGAATCAAGTAGGCTAATCCATCTCATCTTATCACTGTTGAGGGTGTAATTTGTAAGATGTGGGTCAAGAATGGATGAAAGTGGTGGGGAGACGAATAGGAAAGAAGAAGATGAAAAATGAGTAGAGGAAGAAGATGGTGAGGTGACGAATGAAAGAGGAACTAGTTGATAACAGAGCGGCAAACAGCATCATTAAGGATGAGATCATTTAATTACGTTGCTCATTTCTAAATTAAAGACTTTTGCAGACCGTCGATTATTTACACACGTGTTTACTCCAATTTTCTAAGCTGATAAACAGGCCAAGCAATCTTCTATTCATCCTTTTCACTTTGTGAGAATCTCTACTACTTCTTCTTGTTCTTCTTCTTCTTCTTCTTCTTCTTCTTCTTCTCCTTCTTCCTCTTATTATTTGTCTTCACCGTCTTCTTCTTTTCCTTGTCACTCTTTGCCTTCCCACTGTTCTTCTTCGCTTTCTTCTTCTTTGTCTCCTCCGCAAAAAGAATCATTTTACGTCTTCTTCGTATTCTCCTTATTCTACTCTTCCACCTACTTCTTCTCAATCTTCGTCTTCGTCGCCTTCTCCTTCATTTTCTTCTCCTCCTCCTCCTCCTATTTCTTCTTTTACTCTACCAAATTTCCTTCTCTCCCTTCTTCTTCTACTTATTTTTGTTTCTTATCCTTATGCCTTCTTTTTTCTCTTCTTCTTTTCGTACTTTCCTGCAGATTAGCAATCGGTGACGCTATATTCTCCTTCTACTCTCCTCTTCTTCTCCTACTCCTCCTTTTTCTCCTTCTACTCTCCTCTCCTCCTAAATTTTCTTCCTTGTCTTCTCACTTCTCCTTATTTCTCTTAGTTCTCCTCAGTCTTTCTTCTTTCCATTATTTTTGGTTTTGTTCTTTCCTCCAAGGTAGCAATAAGTTTCGTCATCTCCTACACCTCCTCCTTCTCCTCGTCCTACTCCTCCTTCTTCTCCTCTTTCTCCCCTCATTCTTTTTATTCTTTTTCTTCACCTTGTCCTCCTTCTCCTAATTTTTTCCTCTTTCTTTTTGTTATTTTACTTCTCCTCCTTCTTCTCCTCCTCCACCTCTTTCTCCTTTTTTTCTCCTCTTTCTCTCTCTTCTTTCTATTCTCCTTCTTTTCCTCTATCTTCTTGTTGTTTCCTCTAGGTTAGCAACCAGTTTTCATCTCGCCTGTACATTCATTATCCGTTGAAAATGAATGTATTTTCTAAGACGTCAGCAAATCGACCTGATTAGCCTGAAGCTAGAAGATCCATCCTCTAAGTATACTGACGGTCAATAATAATTTGGAGTATGCAAATTAAGAAAATTGGTGTTACTTTCTATCAACTTCCTTTCTTAATTGCTAGTTGTAGGAAATGTGGAACACTTGCGATTTCATGAGAAAAGTGACTTGAAAGATTTATTGCTGTAGGTTAGTGTTGTGAAGCATCTAATTTGTATGATTTCAAATAAAATCAAATACTCTTATTCACACAAAACACGCAAGATAAACAAAATTTTACAAAATACAGAAGAATATTATTTCACAATTTACAGGATAATTCAACCGAGCATTACCCTTTAAAAACAATTTATAATTAGTAATCATCTAACATGGAGCTCATAACCATAAGACACCAACTGAATTTAGAATACAGTATTAAATTTTTTTTATCGTATGGCTTTTTATCGGTGGGGAGACCCTCACGGGTAGGTTCCACCTCGTCTACTTGCACAATTTTTTGTGTATTAAATGATAATCACTAATCCCCTCACAAAAACTGAAACCTACTCAAGTAGATTTGGAGTATACGACTCACAATAGTGGAGTAGTGCGAAATATTTGTACAATTTCAACAAGAGAAATCTCCTCACCTATTTTTGTAAGACAATTTTTTCCAAACACTGGATCCACTCACAGCACTAAAATACACTTTCAGCCACATTACAAACAATTCACTTTCAAAAAAAAAAAACTGTGCGAAAAAAATTATCCACTAAAACAAATGAAACATTAATCTTCACATACTCTCTCACAGAAAAATCAAACAAAACATTTTAAAACATGAAGTAAACCAAAATTAGTAAAAAAAATAGTAGACATTATAAAATATACTCACAAAAACCCTAAACAAAACATTTCAGACCCTCAGCGACTACCACAGATAGAAACAAACACAAACAAAAACTAGAAAATAATTTAAGTTTATAAGTAGAACTACTGGAATGCTCTGAAGAACAAGAAAAATATAATTAGTAAAAAATGTAAAATAACGGAAAAATTGAAGTTTATACAGTGGTAGGAGAAATTAGTAGAAAAATTTTAATGAGAAGTTTTCAAAAAACCGATAATTGGACAGTTAGCAAAAAATATAGTGAACATAAAATCAAAACTAAAAGAAATGATTAAAGATAAACAGGGAGAAATCGATAAAAGTAGGTATCAAAAAATAAAAGAAGAAACAGATTGAGATAAGAGCAACAAGACACCAGGAGCTATCCGTCAGGTAATAATCTCAAGACGCGACTGATAGCAAGATTTCGCGATCTACGGAGGCCTATCAGAAATTGATAACTCTCTCACTACCCTCTCTCTCTTTCCACTCACACTCTGTCTCTCTCTCACACATTGCCTCCTTCACTTGCTGTGAATCTCTCCCTATCTTACCTCACCTTCTCTCTTGAGTATGTTACAAGTTCAGATCAACATGTCATCGCGTAATTATAATTAAATATTTGCGGTTGGAGGGAAGGTTGAGGTGAAGAGGGGTGTTAATCAGTAAGACATCCAATCACACGATTAGGTTGGCGACGAGAAGATGTAGCTGTTGATTAATATTTAATTTAATCGTGACACGGTTGCGGTTAACCGCTAATTTGGGCAGGGTCGGATCTATGAACCACCAGACACCGCGGTGCGGGGGGCCCACAGCTCGGAAGGGTACCTAACGAATAATATTGGCGTTGCAGAGAAAATTGCTGCATTCTTATTATGAGAACGTCTAGAAAGAATATCAAAGCAGTTCAAAGTTTAGTCCAGTCATTGAATACAACAAAAGCTCATTGAGGCAAATAATTCCCAATCAAGTGAATTTTTCGTACAATGTTTTTGTAATTATTGTTTCTGGTGAAATAAAAACATATTCTATTCTATTCTATTCTATTCTATTCTATTCTATTCTATTCTATTCTATTCTATTCTATTCTATTCTATTCTATTCTATTCTATTCTATTCTATTCTATTCTATTCTATTCCATTCTATTCTATGTTCAAGTTAATTTGCAAAGAATTTTCCTCTAGTGGAACTATAGTTCTCTATTTAAAAAAGAATTTCAATCAAGAATTCCTATTTTATTTTTTTGTCTATTTATTGGAGTGATAATGTCTCTTCTTCTATTACTTGGCAAAAATTAAACCTGGATTAAACTAAATACATTTTTGATGGGCCTAATTGAATAATAAATCATTTAAGAATATTTTATTTTTCTATTACATACAATACACATTATTGAGGACTTCTCTACACTCTTTCATTTCGAAATAAAATTCATTGACAAAACAATTGAATGGTCAAGTAGAATTCCACACTCTACTGATGTTTGGAGTATATGTAAGTATTATTTTATTTTATTCATTCATTGGCAAGATACATTACAATGTGGGAAGAATCAACAGACATTTGTCCAAAACTGCTTCTTTCTCAAATTTTGATAAATAGTCCAGAGGTTATGTTGTTGATTCATCTTACTGAAATTGTGAGTCCAAAAAACTATTAACTAACAATATTGTACAGTATACAATTTACTTCACATAAAAAATTGACATCTATTCAAGTTTAACAACCACCAAATTCACGTGGTCAAATTGAAACTCTAAAATCAACATTTCAATCTCAACCAAGCGTGTAACGACCCATTCTCTTTACAATGACACGCGTTTATGTTCGCGGGGTCAAGCTAATGCTTTTTTAATGTTGATAGAATTTCACGCATATTTCAAGCTCATTATTTGGACAATCGGTTGCCTTGAGTGCTATATACAATATAAATTATGCACTTAATACTTTTACTTCTTCTCCTCCTACTCCTTCGCCTTCTCCTCCTCTTTCTCCTCCTTTACTCCATACTCCTTTTTCCTCCTTTGAACTATACTTGTACTATAATAGTACACTGCGGTGTTAATCCACTAATCATAACCAAGGACTTATATAACTAGCATTTATATAGTTATAGTTAGTTATATGTACTTGAAGAGATAAAGTCTATGTTGGTTAAAGTACTGATTGCTATGCTACACTATTATTAAAGCATAGTGTCCTTAGGAGTGAAAAATAGCCGTGTCTCAGAATGCCTTTTAAGGTGAATAGAAGTTTGTTCACCTCGGCTAAGAAAAGTTTGAACTTTTCATTGACTCAAAACGTGTATAAGTTTCAAGTACAGAGATTAGGCTACATAGGCTAATCACAGTGTAGCCATTGGTGTGAAAGGGTCCATAACAGTGTGTAGATTTTATAATCACAGTCCTTAACAGTGTGTAGATTTTACAGCGGTCACCTATCAGTAAAGCTGCCATATCTCAGTTAATATTAGTCCAATCTTAAAAAATAAGGTGTCAATCGATTTTTAATTTAATTAACTAGAAAAAGTTATTCTTGTAATATTTTTGTAATATCCACGGTTTTCTAGTTATTTAAGAAACAAAATTTTTAATGACCGCCATTTTGTTTTATGAACTTTAAACATTGTCATAATGTTTTTTGTAGCATTGTCTGGTTGTCATGAATGTTTGTGAAAAGTTTCAATTTCATATTTTCAACCATTATTTGGAAAAAAATAATCAGTGAAATAAACAAAATGGCAGCTTTGTGAGAAACTAAGGACTCCCGGACAATTGAAATATGATATTTAGATATGTTTCTTACCCAGGAACAATGCCCTAGAATATTGGCAGGGAGTTCTGAAACACCCTGTAAATTCTAGTCTTTGACAGATTCTAACTGACAATTCTATATTGTCTTTGATTCTAAGGCTAGGCGTACACCGGTCAGTCACGTTTAGTCACAGTACTTCACATAGTTGCTTATGAAACAACACACACCGATCAGTCATTGCATCGGTGTGTACTGCTTCATAATCAACTATGTGAATTACTGTGACTAAACGTGACTAATCTCATCTTGTCTTGTCTTGACTAACCGGTGTACGCCTAGCCTAAGTCAGCCTCAACCAAACTACAATCAGTAACTTAAACTATGTTAAAATCTAGCGCCCAAACTATCAGTTTAGTGGCACGAGTGAGCCCCGAAGATAAAAGCAATAAGAATAAAAACTAAAAAAGGTCGCCTACGCCTCTAAGCTCTGACAAACAAGTCTGGAGAATTACACGGAGCTTTACTAGGCTCTGCGTGACTGGAGATGTGGTCCAGCCCAACATTCCAGCGAAGCTCCAGCACTAAACTCTTCTGCGACAAGCTATGTAAAGGCTTCCAGCTATTCGGAGAGCTGAACAAACGTATTTAGAATGAAATTATGCGAGCTGAGCGTACATTTTTGGAATGAAATTGTGCTTGACCGTCCGGCGAAGAATATGTTTTTGGAATGAGAATGGAGTGTTGGGACAGTCTGAGATTTGTTTACAAGTTCAGTCCAAAGAAAACATTATAACCGCCAGTTGCACGGAGATCCAATTGAATTTAACCATTGTAAAATGACGTCATCGCATTGATGTTGTAATCGTTCATTGGTTCCGTTAGATGACATCATTTTACGGCGGTTAAATTCAATTGGATTATCGTAACATTGACCTTTTGTTTTTACGAATATCAGAGAGTGTAGACTATATTCTATCAAAGACGATAGGAAACTATTAAGTATTCTAATTGTCTTTGATTGTATAAACAGAATTTTTATCAAATGAAATAACTTTGAATAGGTATTATAGCCGTTATACTTTGATTTAAACTGCTTTAGGACTGGCTTAGAGCGGTCCACCATTAAGGCCAAGCGGGTCTCAATCCTAACGCAGTTTTAATCAGAGTATAGAGGGTAAACAGATCAAAAATCAGCAATTTAATTGTTTGTTTTTTCAAATTGGTTTTTTTAACTTGAGTCGCAGATTTGACATCTAGTGAGATCGGTCTTCCCACATTCCCATATTCAAAGATTCAAAGTTATTATCTAAGGACTAAAGTTCTTAGTTCTTCTAAAGTTCTTATTACAGACTTCCATATTCAGTCATTTATCATTTATCATTAAATTTGACCTATTACAAACAGAATGAATTTTTTGGGTGAATTATCAAGAGTACCTTTTTTACTTTCATGTTCATAGAGCATTTTTTATATTCACTTCGAAATTTTCACTCAATGTAAGTTAAATGACTTTCGAATCGTTTTGTACAGAATTTTCACTAATATTTTCGTGGACAACAGTCTCGAAATAAAAGTTGCTTGAACATTATCAGATTATCAAACATGAGGAAAAAAATACATGTTAGAAACAACTCCGACAAATGACATCAAAAGAGAATAATTAATAATTAAAGGGAGGAATTCAACCTCGACCTAGCACAAGGTCGATTCATATCGCCTTTCTTCTTTTCCTACTCCTTCTTCTTCTTCTTCTTCGACCCCTATTTCTCCTTCTTCACCTTTCTTCTACTTATTCTTCTGCTTCTTCCTTCTTCTTCCTTCTTCTTCTTCTTCTCCTTCTTCTTCTTCTTCTTCTTCTTCTTCTCCTTCTTCTTCTTCTTCTTCTTCTTCTTCTTCTTCTTCTTCTTCTTCTTCTTCTTCTTCTTCTTCTTCTTCTTCTTCTTCTTCTTCTTCTTCTTCTTCTTCTTCTTCTTCTAACATTCTCGTCAGTTGTCAAGTGAGTGCCGCGATTTAGCATTATTCCACTATGCATGACTCAAAGAATCTATAGTACATTATTGCGTGTTTTGGTTCTTGTCTCTCTCTCTTCCGTAACTCTATTTCATCCTCTCACTCCCCCTCTCTCACTCTCTCTTATGTTCAACAATCACAATCTAGAATTCAAGCTGATAGATTTTGTAATCTACAAGAATAAAGCGAACTCTCTCTCTCACACACACAATCTTCTCACTCTCTGAGTCACCCTTATTCTTTCTTTCTTTCTCTTTCATGCTTTATTCCTCAATCTCCTTTTCTTCCACATGCGTCTTTGACATTTACACTGTTATTATCATAAAAAAACAACCATCTTAACCTTTGTGATTGCGAAATCCTTACTTCATTAATACCACATATCTGAATAGTAGTTGCATATTTTCGCTAATGAATAATATGTTACAATTAGCATACCACCCTTATAATCTGGTTGCATGTCGGAGAGAAAAAATGACAATAAAAAGTGGAAAAATTAGACACGAAAATATCATTACCACCCACGCAAAATAACGAATTGCAATAGTAAAGGTACAACCACGACCTTTGGGTTTTAAATACCAGTTTTGGTATTTGCATATGAAACGAAGGATTAAAGGTATGAAAATATTATGAACTATTTGGTGATTCTTGGATTACAATTATTCATGGTCTCTTGGTAGAGGATAGGAAGGAGTTCATTCACTTTAATAATATTGCACAATGCAATGTCAAGCATTCGATTTCAGATGAAGATTTTCTGAAAATACATTTGGATTGTTAATCATTGGAATTTATTAGGCTGGTGAGTAATGATCTATTTCCCTGTATCTATTTCTGATAATAATGATCCAATTCAAGTAATACTGCAATGTCAAGCGTTTGATTTCATATGAGAGTTTCTGGAAATAAATTGGGATTGTTAATATTATTAAATGGAATTATTAGGCTGATAAGAATGATTTATTTCCCTCTAAGTTATTAAGTACAGATCTATTTCCATTACCACATAGCCTATTTCAGTAAATTTATGTGATAATGATTGAGTCAATTTCAGACAATTACATCAATTTCACACTGAAAAAGTTAAGAACACGATAGGTTTTATTGAAATTTTATTGATGTAATTTATGTCCAATAAGCACAAACCTAGAGCTTATGATAGCCTCAAATAAAAGACCATCTTCCTCGGTAAATGTAATACTGATAAATCTGTTCCTCTTTCGGTTGTATTTGTTATCATTTTCCCAATTTAACACTTGGAGGAAATTCTTTTAGTAAACATTAATAGAATTTGAGTAAAACGCTTACCGTTCTACACGTTTATTGTGTACAAAAATATTATATTGTGCTTTTAAAATTAAGATACTAGCAGTAAGATAGAATCAAACATTTTCAAACATTATTTTTTGTATTTCTATAATGTGTAATCTTGAAAATGAATTTATTTTTATTTGATTTGCTGTCTATTGGAATTGAAACAATTATTGTGAACTTTTTAACGAGCCAGAGAAAGCTACAATGGAAAGTTGAGAAGAGATTGCTCTAATAGAGTAATGAGTTGGCGAAAATTGATCTTATTCTTGTATCATCATCACTCAGCTTTCATTTCAAACTTCTAGTAATGCAACGTTATAAATGTCAACTATAACCATAAAACTACTGTGTACTGATTTTTTCACAGGAAGTCAAATGTGACAAGTTTGGTTTAAACTGTAATTCCCAGTTAGAACTTTGATTTTTAAAACCTTATTGAAGAGAATGTACGGGCCTAAATGTCATTATATTGTAAATTATTCCCTATGAAATGGAAAATATTTCCTTGCTTGATCTCTTTCAAGTTTAGGCTTTTGAGTTCTGTCAAAGAGAGTTTATGAATTATCTAAAATTTATGCATTATTAATATGACGTTTATTTAGTTCCATAGACTCTAAGGCTAGGCGTACACCGGTTAGTCAAGACAAGACAGACGAGATTAGTCACGTTTAGTCACAGTAATTCACATAGTTGCTTATGAAGCAGCACACACAGATGCAATGACTAATCGGTGTGTGTTGCTTCATAAGCAACTATGAGAATTACTGTGACTAAACGTGACTAATCTCGTCTTGTCTTGTCTTGACTAACCGGTGTACGCCTAGCCTAATGTAGCCAACTCAAAATTACTGAACTTCATTCCGCCAAATTTTGGGATCCAATGTTTCTCATTTACCATCCGATAGTTGACTGGCAGGAATGGGTTTTATGAATAAGAGTCAAAAGTATTGGAAACAAGAGTCTGATGAAGTCTCAAACCAGAACGAAACGATCGTCACTATAATGTAAGTAAGGTAAGCTCGTTTCTCTTCTTGAAAGATTTTTCTAAATCAGTGTAATTATAAATAGGAGTCAACAAAGTTTCAGATAAATTTTCTAAAGTGATGTAACCCAGTTGAACGAAACTGAAAGTGTAAAATATTTGAAGAGACTTCGTCAGAGTTTCAAGTGAACTCAGTGAAATAGAAACCTCGTAAAATTATCGTCACCTAGAAGCCGTGGGAAGTCTTTCAAGTGTTGGCCAGACCACAACTGCCTTCATATCGGAAAGAAGGTGAACTATAGGACTAGGTTGCTCAAAACAAGTAGTGAACGACAAAATGTTGCCTGTTTCATGAAAATTCATAATTCCTTTTATACAGGCATGAGCGTCATTTCAGCATCTAAACTGGGGTGGCAAGGTCTGCCAGGGATGTGGATTTCAAATTTTGAATTTGAATGTTCATAAACAATGGTCTGACTTACATAGGCTATATAAGTCATAAACTGCTAAATGTTGTAGAATGTGAGGAATTAATTAATTTTCTTATATTTTGACAACAATTACGCTCTTCAATCAAACCCTTTTCATGATATCTTTTCAGTTATAAATATAGGAAATCTAAAATACCCATCAAATTGTGTATTGAATTTGTTGATTACCGGTGTGGAGGTTTTCAAAGTGATGTTGAGTGAGAGGTATGAATATTCATTTTTGATTGGTCGACGGTTCAAAGCGTATCTGTTTCTAAATTCCGCCGGTAGGTGGCAGCAGTTATTGGATGATGTTATTATTCTTGTTGTTTAAAATGGTTTCCAATAGACACGCCTCTTTGCTCCGCCTACTCTCTCTTCTGATTGGTCGCTAGTTAAAAGCGTATCTGATTCTAAATTCCGCCGGTAGGTGGCAGCAGTTTTTGGGTGATGTTATTATTCTTGTTCAAAATGGTTTCCAATAGACACGCCTCTTTGAACTGTAATTTTTCACTTGTTTACAAATAACTGAAATTATTACTGCTTGATTACTAATGATAATACGATTTTTGAGGTAGCAAAAAAAGGGTTTGGGAATTCTGGGGTGGCAACTGCCACCCCCGAATGACGCCTATGTATACAGGAAAGAGTTGGACTCACACTAAAATGGACATTAATAGCACAGAGTACTGTGACTAATCAAATAAGGATTAATGGATTATCTCAGGTATTATGCAATAAATTTCAAAGTCAAGTGTGTCATCGCACTTTCATGTTTTAAAGGACTTCTCAAACTCAGCCATAGTCGATTTTCATTTTATTTCCAACATAAATTAACGTACAATTCGGAGATTTCAATATTTCTTTAACAATTGCTACCATTGCAGTTCACTTTTCGGCAGTGTTAGCCACGATTTTTCTGCCCGGATAGTATAGGCCTGAATTCTACGAAAAATCGCTATTCTATCATTCAATAGCTTGCACCAAAGTAGTTTTCCAATAAACAGCTAACACTAAGGCTAGGCGTTCACCGGTTAGTGTAAAAAAAGACAAGACGAGATTAGTCACGTTTAGTCATGTAATTCACATAGTTGCTTATGAAGCAGCACACACTGATGCAATGACTAATCGGTGTGTGTTGCTTCATAAGCATCTATATGAAGTATTGTGACTAATAAGTGTTCTGTGCTGTGTTTTAGTGTTATATATTTTTCGGACTTTATAAAATCAAAAAATACTTTTTTTAAATGCTGATGTCTGTTTTCTAAGTGAAAACAAACTGTCACCATGTTCCCTATCAAGGGATAATTGGTTATGTTGGTGAAGTGGAACAACCCTACTCGGGTCTCCCCACTATTAAAAGCCATACGCTAAATAAATAAATAAATAAACCTCGATGAAATAAGATTTTGTCTCTTACGGCCAATTGTCCAAACGTTAAACAAGGTTTGATCTCTGATGAACCATTTATAGACCTGATTAATGATCGGAGATTAAATTTCACCTTTGATTGAGGATAAATAAATAATAGAAATTGTGACTGAACGTGACTAATCACGTCTTGTCTTGTCTTGACTAACCAGTGTACGCCTAGCCTAACAGACATAACACAGACACTAACCTGATAATATGACTCTTGCTATCAAGATTAGTCAACGGTCCTGTGGTCACATCGACCCCCATGCTGTTAATGTCGAGATGCGCGTAGGACCGACGCTGCGGCTGTTGTTGGCTGGCGGTGCCCCCGCCCCCGCCCCCGCCGCCCCCCAGCTGGCACACCGCCTCCAGCAGTTCCTGGTAGAGCGGGTCCTCGTCGGTGTTCGAGTTCAGTGCGTCGTCCAGCCGAGCCGGGTCCAGGTGGTAGTTGGGGTTCTCGTAGCTCAGCAGGCCGTTTTCTGGGGAGAAAAACAGAAGGGGGATTGGTTAGAGATCCTCGAAATTTCAAACTTCCCGCCCTCTAATCTCCCACTCCCTCTCCCATAAACACCCACCTACTTCCTTCCCATAACCTCAATCTAGTTCACCTGTTTATACACGTGTTCTGACGATGCGGCACAGCACCGCGAAATGTACATAAACACATAATTTGTGAGTATCTTGCTTTTTAAGTCAATTTAGTGTTTATAATAAGCCTTAGAGAGTTGGTTTATAGGGTTAGAGAGTTAGTTTTTAGGATGGAAAAGAAATAGAAAGTTGGGTGACCGGCACAAAAAAAAAATTGTGCAATGAGGCGAGGTGGAATCTACCTGTAAGGGTCTCCCCACCAATAAAAGCCATACAATTAAAAAAAAAGTTGTTTTTTTTTGGTGAAAAATGGGTTACATTTGTTTTGTCTAAAAGGCTATGTTGGGTGAAGAATTTGGTTATAGCAGGATCCTTTTAACTTGTCAGAAATCAGCTGTTTCGGTAATAATTAAACAGTGATTTCGACACAATAATCAAAAGGCTTGAAAGTCTTAAAGACCTTTAAAGTCTTTAAAAGACCTTTTTAAAGAAGACCTTTCAAAGAATAACTTTTTAAAAGACCTTTTCAATAATCTGCGAGATTCAGCATTTGTAGGTTAAGTATTGTGATATTGCTCTTTGAAACATATGTTTTCTGACAAGTTAAAAGGATCCTGCTATACATAGTTGTAAGGGTTGAATAGTTTTGTTTTGTAGGTAAAAATCGTTAAGGTGAAAAATAGTTTGAAGAATAGAGGAAAAATGGATATAGAGGAAAATGGGAACAATGGGTTAGGAACAAAGAGTTAGTATAGAGGTTAGGAACAAAGTGGAATAACATTTTTTTAGAGGTTTCAGGAAACAACTTGACAAGACACAGAATAGAAATTTTAAAATTAAATAAAGCGGTTTAAAATAATTGTCAAATTGCTCTCAATAGCATCAAGTATTGTCCAGGACTTGACTTATTGGAGAAGATTTCAAGCACTTCTCTTTCATTGGATGAAGAATTTGATCGTGAACAGACGAAAGTTTTCATTTTATTAGATTGTTTAAAAATTATTTATCAAGATACCAGATATCTTCAACTATTAATTTGATTCGGAATTGGTTTCCCACTCTAGTTATTAATTTATTCCATTATTGTACATTGTCATCACTGAAATTAACTAGATTTTTTTTTACTAGATCAAAGTTCGTAAATACATTTTACCAGAAAAAACAAGAAGAGCTCAAGAATAATTGATGATAAATCTCAAAGAAAAGGGAAGTTCACAATGTAAATCCAAGTACAGTGTAGTACATCTTTGCAAGTGCAGGAGTCGAGAGTATCTTGTCTTTACCTCAGTGTTCATTACAAAAGTTTCTGACATTTCATCCGCTTTAACTGGCTTCGTTTCCTTCCTTTCCCCCACTCCCACTTTTATCCATCCAATTTCGTCTTCTTTATAACAACTCTTTATCGACTTGTTCTTACCTTCTCCGCCTACTTTGTACTCGTACCTTTTTTCTTCCATCCCTACTCCAGATTCAACTTTCTTTTCTCATTCTCTTCACTATTTGATTATTTTCCCACTTCTTCCCCTTTGTCTTCTTCTCTTGTTCCTTTTAGTGTACACTTATCCATCTTCTTCTGCTCCTACTCTAATTGTAACTTTTTTCTCCTCCTCATTATCGTCTCACTTTCATCATCATATTCCTTCCACCTCTTCTTATCTGTTCTCTTCTCTTCTCCTCATCTCTCCTTCCACTTTAGCCTTCTTCTTCTTCTCCTTCCCTATTCACTTGTTCATCTTCTTCTTATCTTCATGACCTTCTCAAACTCCTCCTCCGTCTTTTTTCATTTCTCAATTTTCGTCTTCTTTTCTTCCTAATATATTACCTCTTTTCGTTAATCTCACTTGATTGCCCGTTGCATATTCTTTCACTTTCACTTCTCTTTTATGTCTAGTTTTCCCCTTCACCTAGTAATATTTTCCTCACATTCTTCATTTTCACTCGTTCTTCCATTTACTCAATCTATTCCTTCTTTTTCTCACTCCCCCATCCACTTCTTGTTTCTCTTCCTCCACTTTTTATTCTATACTTCCACTTCTCTTTCTAGTAAACTACCTCCTCCTTATTTTTCTCTCCCTCCTCCTCTTAATTTTTCTTCTTCACCTCCTTCTTCTCCTTCTCCTTCTTCTCATGCTTCTTCTCCTTTTTCCCCTTCGTCTTATCCTCATTCTTCAACTCCTTCTCCTCTTCCTCCTACTTCTCTTTCTTCTACTTTTTCTTCTCATCCATCAATTCCTCCCTCTTCTCTTTCTTCTACTTTTCTTCTCATCCATCAATTCCTCCTTCTTCTTCTCCTCCTTCCTTCTTTTTCTCCATCATCTTCTCGTTCTTCTTCTTCTTCCTCATTATCTTCTCGTTCTTTTCCTCTTCGTTATCTTCTTGTTCTTCTTCTTCCCCTCTTCTTCCTCTCCCTCTTCTTCTTCTCCTTTTCTCTCCATCCCATCAGTGTCTAAACAACCTACCTTTGGGCAACTTCTCAACAAGATCATCTCTTCAATCCCATTGGCTCCTCCTTCCTCCTCTTCTCCACCCCCTCCACCTCTTCTCCTCCTCCTCCTCCTCCTCCTCCTCCTCTTCTTCTTCTTCCTCTTCTCCATCTCATGAGTGTCTAAACAACCTACCTAGTTTGGGCAGCAACAACATCACTTCTCAACTAAACCATCTCCTCAATCCCATTGGCTACGGATTTCCTTTCCTTCAGAGAGCAATTCTCGTGTTTCGTCAATTTCCACGAAAACGTTTCACGAAACTTTCCGCCGCAACTTTTCCAGTTTCCACACACAACTTTTCGTGCAAGCTGCTCCAACTTTTTGCCGACCGAAGAATTTGTTTGCAATTGGCAATTTGCGCGCAGATTCTAACGATAAATTTCCAAGTAAGCACCCCGTAAGACGAGCGCATCCCACCGGAAATTATTGCAGAGTTCCGTAGGTACGAGACGACAGGGGGAGCTATTGATTTTATTTGCCAACTACTGTGTGACGTTTTCGCCTTTCCCAGACAAGATTCTCAGAAACTATGTAGTTTGATAAGGTTTTTTAACTTGACATATCAGGGAAAGAAACTTTTTCAAAATGAAATATCGTGTCTGACAAGACATGTACGATATACCAAAATGGATAACTACATATTTCTTATAATATTTACAATATTTCTTATAATATTTGAATCCACATTATTCCAGGAAAACTTTAATGCAGTCTTATAAAACAGGAATCTGATTACAATGTGCGACTACAATGAGGGAAGTGGTTTTTATTTTATTAAATTTAATATACCTTTCATTGTATGTTAATTCTTGTTCAACTGATTACATATTTAAATTTCACCGTTTGTATGTGTAATGGAAAATAAATTTGAATTTGAATTAATACATGTTCAAATAACACAGGTTTTTATTCTTATTAAAAATACCTTTCAGTGTAAGTTAATTTTTGTTCAACTGATTACATTAGCTTGTTCAATGAATACATATTCAAATAACACAGAATGATTAGGCCCTCGGATACTAGAATACACGGTAGAGTTCACACGCAGATCCCAGTCGTTTCTGGGTTAAGGGTGATGTCACGCCTCTCAGCAGACAGGAGTAGGATTTTTTTGAGATAACACCTAGCGAATGACTGTTATTTAACGGTTTCATGGTAAATAGTTTCAATTTGGTGGGTTCAGAGGTACGTCATTTCGCTGCAATTACACTGCGCATCCTACTCATGGAGCCTACCGTGTATTCTACTATCCGTGGTAAAGCCTACACTCTTTTAGTATAACCAAGCATATGAGGTACACGAGGAAATGATAATTGAAAATAATTGACCTTTCAGTGATCCTGTTCAACTAATTACTAATGACTAATAATAGCTAATAAATTATGACTAAGCACATTGTTAATTGCAAAAAGTTCCAAGAAACTCCCTTATTTGGACTGATCGTAAGTGAAGTTTACGCAAGTGCGAGAATTAACCACTCACAGAAGACAGAACGAGAGTCGACCAGATAATCGATATATTCGAAAGTTCAAGGCTATTAGACAATGGACGCCACACTGGAAATTAGATCAGCAACTCATGTAAATAAAAAATATGTTCGTATGGCTTTTTATCGGTGGGGAGACCCTTACGGGTAGCTTCCACCCTGCCTTGTTTTTGTGTCGGTCACCCATCCGAGAGCAGTCTGGAGTTTTCGTGACTTGACCTCAGAGCAACCGCTCTCACCGAGTGACCCAACACAGCCACTGCTCCATAGGTTGAGTAGTTTCATAATTTGGAGTATATTTAAATGAATGAGTTAAGCAATATTGTTTGATAGTGTTCCAAAATAGTTAATTGATCAATGAATTGTTTCATTTCCTTAGTTAGGGTACCTAAAAAATTTGTAGATTACTATGGACAAGTGATTAGTTGAGTTAGTTTCATTAGTTTAGTTAGTGGTTAGTTTCAATATTTGGAGTGGATATAGATGAATGAATTATGCAATATTATTGTATAGTGTTACTAAATAGTTTAGGCCTGATTGAACAATTCATTTCATTTAAATTACGGTACCTGGACAATTTCTACAACTAACAGTTGGTTAGTTAAGTCACTTGACCTGCAATCAAGGTGCTGGGTTCGATTCGCCTTGACAAGATAGTTTTTTGTAGTAGAGTTCAAAGATTCTTATTCATATATTTATTTAGCCTATTGTGTTGTTTAATAACGCAATTCAAATTTCATTTATTCATCAATAAAACATAATAACAATAAAACATTGTTACAGTATAATGAATATTTTCTCTGCATGGATGATTAATTTGTCCATTTGCAGGGAGGAGTAATAATTCATCAGACAGAGGAAAAATACTCGTAAATGCAAGAAATAATAATGATAATTATTAAACAGTTTAAAATAATAATGACGGAGCTTCAATAACAATGGCGGAATTCTTCAGATTAGTTAATAGCATTATTAGTAGCCTATTTTTGATCAATTAATTATAATTATTACAGTATAAATTAAATAAGTGGAATAGCTCATGATTCCTTTCAATTTTCACAACCCTTATTTTCTAGGCTAAGTAAATCCTTTATTAAAAATTATGTTTCAAATGAACATTGACACTCAAGTAGCCTACTTATAAACATAAAGAACAATTTTCTTATAGATCAATTTTCACAATTTTATTTTTTAGGCTGGGTGAATCCGATATTTGTTTCAAATAACATTGACACCCAACTAACTTACTTATAAGAACAATGCCTCAGGAAGTAGATAGCATGAACATTATATCTAATCCCAAGTTGGAGACCGAGCTCCACTAACCTTGAATGAGTCACAACTCATGAATTGAATGAAATTCGTTGTCCCGCAAAAGATAACTGTCAAGGAACTGAATGGAGACAAACTTTTAATAATGAAAGTTGATACAATCCTCCATTGATTATTCTAGAAGCGTACCGCACTAAAAGTTCAACTACAGGACTAGTATATCACTAACTTCATGAACTTTTAGTACTCTTGAATGTTGAACGTATATTGCTTGATAGTTTTTTTCTAGTAGACATTTATAATTGGTCTAGTATTTCATATGGAACACAGTATTATTTGAACATTATTGTTCAACATATTATTGTGAAACACAAGCTCTTCTTTTATAAAACGTTTCGTTATAAACTCATTTCATTTTCTTCTAGTAAATAATTACTATAAAGTAGGTACTTATACTTCACAATAATTTATCTTTTTTTCTAGTAAATATTCATTACTATGAAGTATTTTTATTGTTCACAATGTATTATTTCTATATTTATATTTTTATACTGCTCAATCTTTCAGATGAGCCTTTTGTTTCTCTCTTATGTTTTTGTCAATTTTTTTTTCTGTGGTGTCGCCCACATAAGTTCTTGGCTTTTGCGTGGGTGGTAGGAAGGATGATAATGAGATATGAATGGAACTACAGCTTTAGGTGGGTTCCGAATCACCAGGAAGCGATTTTGATTGTCATCAATGAATGACATTCAGCGGGAAAATATCTCAAACTGAAAGTGGTCACCATTACAATGGGAGTAGCAGGTGCACGTTTCTTATCTAATCTTGCGTTTGGATACCGGCATGACCATGAAGCCAACCGCTTCCCAAGTTATCTTACTTGCTTCCCATTGTTTAATTACTTACTTTACTGCTTGTTTAATTTCTTTATTTTTATTTAATTTTTGAATTTTATTGCAAAAAACTACTAAGTTCTTATATCTAAGTTACTACATTATGTAGAACTACTATTGATCAATTACTAGCTATATGTTTAAATGTTCAAATATAGTATACTTTTCGTTGACTTTAACTATGAATATATATATTTTTTCAAATGCTTGGTTTACTTACTTTCAAACTCCTCTCGAACCATTTTCACTGACACTTTGTCTTTCACTATCACTTGAAAATTCTAATCACTTTATTCTAGTGAAACTAGTGTTATTTATTACTCCATAAATTCTGGAGATAGGCAATCAATTCAGAAATGTGGGAAAAAAGGAAACACAATCATTATAATTTGGAGCAAGGGACCAACCCTTATCGGTACCAAAGTCTCAAATTCCTAAAAAGGTACGGTATTAACTTTTATTGAATAGATTAACTGATAATTGTATAGAAAATGAAACAAATAAAAAAGAATTGACGCGAAAAATAGGATGCAATACCGTATATAACTTAAAATTTGTAAAAGTGCCTATTGTAAGCTCGTATGAAATGCTAAAAAGTTTAAAAATGAATTTAGTATAATTTAATTAAGTAGGACTAGCTTATGTGGATGATTTGGGGTAAGACTGCCTGAAAATCAACAAAACTATTCCTGAACTTTTCAAGAGTGACAACCATCACAGTCTCATTCTGTATAAATGAGTTTGTTATTTTTCAAATTTAAGAAGACTTCATTAAAAAAGGAGCATCACAAAGCAGTTTCCTAGTTTTATTGGCAATCCTCATGGTTGGACCTGTGTAATATTCACATTCAACAATGAGAGGATGCAAATAAAAATTAAAAAATATACGTGAATCCAAAACGGATCCACCCACTATTTCAAAAGAGGTGATCAAACAACGGTTTGTTTACAGAACAAAATCTAGGTCTACCTATTTCTGACCAACTTTAAAAATTGTTTCAATTGATAAAACACGAAAAAAATACTATTTACACTGCATAGTGAGAATAATCAGTGGAATAAAATCAGTAAACACTTGGAAATTATTCACCAACGGTAAACTGAGAATTCGGTCACTTAGATGACACATAACCTATAATAGACATTTCCGAACGGCTCATTCTTTTCAACTGAACTTCTGTACGAAAGAGTGCGCTAAGGAGCAAAGACATCCCCCTTCAATCCCCAACAATCTAACTTGCTATGACGTCATAATCCCCCCTCAAGTAAAGAGCTTCAACAAATCGTTACCCTTCTTTTACCGCCTTTTTCCATTCTAAGCATAAAATAAAGGGTCATTTCCAGTAAAATATGATGAATGAAACCCTTTTAGTGCCGCACTGTTACATATTCTACCAATACCAACACTGTAGAGACGAGTTTATTCTACAAAAAGTGATTTTTATTATAGTTAGTGAGAGATTTCTACAGAATTTTATAAAAGATTTCATGGATTTATGAATACCGCAATAATTGGACAGCTTTTTGAGTCAAATAATTCTAAACAGAGGGTTTAATCTTATAAAAATACATTATTAGTACTAAAAACCACACTATTAATAAAAATCCGAGACCAGTCAGCATTTCACTCATCAACATGCGAATTTCAATGATAAATTAAAAATGAAGCGAAGTGCAAAAATGAGGTATCCATTAATGTGAAAATGATATTTTAAGGTCAATTCCCACATTGACGACAACGACACGACGACGACATTCTCATTTCGTTCTGCGCATGCGTCACCAGCCCGCGCTCTGATTGGTCCATCCTTTTAGAACTTCTAACCAGCCGAATTTCTAGGTTAAGTGACTAGGTAGGAAGTTTGAATGTTCGCTGTTCGGAATCAATTGTCAATTAATATTAATAATATTAGTACGACAATATAAATATAATAATCAGTAAATAAAATTATAATACAAACCTTTTCAAGTCATACCGGTACTGCAATTTTGAGACTTGAGAGCTTTCATTTGTAAACAAAGATAGACATGGACCAATCAGAGCATGGGCTGGTGACGCATGCGCAGAACGAAATGAGAATGTCGTCGTCGTGTCGTTGTCGTCAATGTGGGAATTGACCTTTACTGAGAAAGTAAAAGAAAGCCATTCTTTGTATTCTAGATTTACGGAAAAACATACTAGAATATTAGACTTTCCTTGTATTTTGTTAGGTGTAGGGTATTTTTATTGAATTGATATATTTTTCAACATTTTGCATTCAAGTCATATTAAAAAAATAAGTGTGGAGTTCAGAATTCATATGCTTACTTAATTGACTTTTATGACAGCAGAATGGATTATTAAAGTTATTATCTATTGTTACCACTGATTTTTCTCATAATATACAAGAATGAAAATAATTATATCATCAAATTTAATTACAAGCGATGAAGCTAATACACGGCTGTAGCATTGAACAATATTATTGGAATGGCTACCAGCCTATAATACAACATTTTTACCGGAGAAAATTGAATCTCTCATGCTCATGACGGCTATTAGACTTGATTACAATCTTGTAAATCCTCTAGCACGTAATTGGAAAACCTGTGGACAGTTCTGGATACAGAAAAAGAGAGAGAGGGGTGAGAGAGGGAGGGGGGAATGAGAGGGGGTGAGAGAGAGAGAGGGGGGTGTGAGAGTGTGGGGGGGAGAGAGAGATCGAGGAAGAGGAACTATTTCCAAAACTTTCCGAGATGAGTACCAAGGGAGCTGCTTCATTTTCTGGCAATCATTTCATATTTTTCTCAGTAGGAAAGTGTTATGAGAGGTGGAAGGAGACAATACAGCCTCTAAGCAGAGAGCAGGAACCCAGGAAAATTACATTCCAACCTCAGTTGTTATCAAAATGGCTCGTTGGGAAAGGGATGAAAATTGTCCTCAGCTTTTGATTACAGTCCTTTCACATTTTGAATCATTCTTTTTTCAGTTTTGAATCTTTTTGAATCTCATCCATGAACTTTATGACTAGCAAGACCTCAATAGTCACTGTATCTATTTAATAATTGAAGTTTAATGAGTTGACGGTAAAGCTATAATTGCAATGCTAATTTTCTCAGTAAGAACAAGGATCATGCATGTTTTGATGAGTTTGCGGAATATAATAATTCATACTTTTCTTAAATTCTTCAACTCTTGATATTTACATCATTCTTCTTTGAGTTCCAGTTACTCTTAATTAATTATTCTAAATCACTTTATTTATTTAGTAATAAATATTTATTAAGTAATAAATAATACTTTATTTATTAGTAATTTATTCTAAATTACTTTCAGTATTGATTGTAAGAGACTTCCCATTTGGAATATAGAGTTAGACTGTTTTCTCCATGCATTTTATACAGATAATACATAAATACAAACATTTCTGTGTGTTAGCATATTCAAGCAGTCAAGCTAACTGACTTTGAGCTTGATTATGATACAACACTATAGCTTCAGAAACAATTCCTCCATATTTGAAAACAAAATTCAATAATAGGGCCATCGAGGCCTTAATTAATTCAATGTGCTTCTATTGAATATTAGCACTATATTGCATATTAATATCTTACTAAATCTATGAAGAATAACTTTAAAATTCAACTTGTAAGCATAATGTAATACTGGATTTTATTTTTCTTTTTTTCTACTGTTTTACTTGAATTTAATGTGTTAATTTTTGTTAATATATTTATAACATGCTATTTCACTCTGCAACTTGATTTTTTTTTAATTCAGACGTGTTTTCAAGCACTGAGACCCATCTTCTACCTTGTTATTGTTATGAAATAGCATTCAAATAAAATTCATTCTTATTCATTTCACATCTTAGTGGCAAATAGTTATAATTTATAGGTATTCATTTATTTGATGAACAACACATTGTCAAGGAGAGAATAGGCATTATAGCCCATAGTCTTATGCCCAGTTTTTCAGTCGTTTAATAAACTTATTGAATCAATAACTTTTTTTGCATTTGAAAACACATGGTTATTGATTCAATAGTGCTATTGGATCCATAAACTGTCTATTGAGCGACTGAAAACCCGAGCATTAGAGAGTTAAAATAATGTTTGAGTTACCTAGAAATATGTCGTCGTCATCGACCGGTGGCGCTGTGAGTGCGGCCATTCCGTGAACTAGCGCTAGCACCGAAAAGTACGGACTGCGGCTGGCGATTAGAGACCCGCCGCCCAATAGGCCCACACTCAGCTGTGGTCTCACCAGCTCACCACACAACATCCCATCACCTGCAACAGTAGCGTCTGATGATGACAACGTACGCTGCGAAATGCAATTGAGAAAAATTTAAAAATAGTAGTCTATATCGCTTTCTATTTATTTATATTCAAGGGTGAGCGATTAAATTCAATGAAATAGTTATATAGGTACCGTATTTGATTCAAATCAATAATAATATATTTAAATAAATTTATATTCAATCTTGGAACCTTTGGATTATCAGACAGGCGCTTATCGCCCTCGGCTACGGACCACTCCATTATATAGTCCATATAATTTGATGAATGACAAATAACTTTCATTTAACATTTCTATGGTAACGGGTGATGTTCTGTTGATTTTTAAAATATAAATACTGTAATTGGAATGTAAAAAACATATTTAGAAAAGAAGTCAACAGAACATAACCAGTTGCCATAGAAATGTTAAATGAAAGTTATTCGCCATCAGCCAATTTAAAAGAATGTACCAATACAAATTTTAGATTCATTTGGAATTTAATATGTCATGTGAAACTTGAATTAGAAAATTCAATTTATTTATTCAGGGGAATGTACAATTTATTATTGTGGTGAATCCATATGGGTGGGGAGGAAAAGGGTGAACCTCATTCAAAATTTGCTAATTTCAGCGTAAAATTCAAAGTTGGATTGTAACAAAAAGATGAATTGAAATAATAAAATCAAAGTTGCAGGATTTTGTAACATTATAGATTGATCCACTTGATATTCTTAACTTTATAATTTTTTGTTGTGTTCAGTTCATGGTTCTTTCTTTATATGTGTCATATTGATGTTTATAGAATAATGTCTTGTTTCAATATAGGCCTATTTTTCATTAGAAAATGAAAAGTTAAAAAAAAAATTGAGTGACCTTTTGAAATAGTAATACAAGGTATGTGAAACAGTTTAAATATTTTATTCAGAAAATGATTCCAAATGAACAGTCAGAAGAATTCTCCTCTTTCAACCAAATTAAAACTTATAGAAGGCATCATGAAGCGAGGTGAATCGTTATGGGAAGACTCCAATCCAACTTTCAATTTAGCGAAGAAATTAGATATTGAAAGGAGGTTCACCATTGCATTGAACTTATTATCATAAATGAATTTAAATTTGCTAATTGAAGTTTCATATGAATTGTGTGTCCATGTAAGTCTGACTACAGCAGTTGGGTGTGAGAGATTGACCTCACTGAGAAATCGACCTCATTTTGTTTGTATAAAACCGATAAAAATTGATTTCAGCTTATAAAGAAAGGGAACAATATAGACGCATATGGTTTGCTCAAAAATTGTTTACAACACCTTTAACCTTGAGATGTTTGTCCTACGAACCTTCCATTATTTTTATCCCGTAGCCTAGTTTGAAATCAAAAGTTTGCAGAAAATCTCTTTATTATCTTTCCACCCATTTTTATGTCATGGTGTATGAAGCCCAGTTGTGTATTCTAGACTAAACAGGGTCGCCATTCTTGAATGACCCACTAACATTTTGGCAGTGACTAAACCTTTCATTAAACCCCCTGTTGTCTGGAACGTCCTAGTGACCTTATGTCATATTATAAGGGAAAGTAACCTGAAAACATTAATTAATTCCTCTTATTGTTCTGGATTCTCCCTCTCCCTATTTTCACTTGTAGGAAGAGAGGCTTTTATGCCTCAACTTTGCCCACAATTAAATTTATGTATCTACTATAATTTTATCTATCTTTCTCCCTCAATAAACATACTTATTAAACCATTGAAAACTTGAAACTTGTGTATTTGAAAATAAATACGGTACGGTACTCTACTTTTTTCATTGTTTGATACAGTATATATAGAGACAAAAAGCTAAATAAGAAGTTGTAGCCTCTCCTATTCCCTTATAATTTTTCCAAATTACTGTCATTTATTTGTACTTGGAAAAAAATCAAGAAATAGAAATAGATTTAGCTAGGACACTTTTGTTCTTGAAGAATTTGAAGATTCATTGATGAAGACTTTTCAATAGTTACTTCAAATACCTGTTGACTAGATCATAAAAAGATTTATTCGAAACCTATCATGATCATCCAAAATCCATGCATTATGAATTACCCATGCAAGCTTCACAATTTACTTTCTATAATTAAATTGAATTTCAAATCTTCCTGGATCGCATTTTTAGAATGAGAAAAAATGCCATACAAATAAAAATAATGTAAACACCATGTCATGCGCTGATAAACGATGGGGGATTACTTTTCTGTACATTAATTATTAATTACTTTGTTCACATTATGTTCAATTACCGCACTGAGATTATTCTATTTTAATGAAACAATCAACCACTCAAGTGCACTTAACCACTTAATTATGTTATTACACTACTGCTCTGAAGATCTGATACTGGCTCAGATAAACACAACAAAAGAATGTTGGATAAGCCCACATATCAAATGATTTTCCAACCAGAACACAAAACGCCCACACAAAGCTATAATGTGGAGAGACTTTATGATCTCTCTGTACCATATTATTTATAATAGGTAGAGAATTGTTTATGTAATAGTTATGACGAGGTTTCAGAACTTGACTAAAGAAAAGTAAGGAAAAACATTCACTTAATTATAATAGAAATATTGTACTTCTACGCAAAAATTATAGGAAGAAAATGTGATCATTGTCAGATCCATGGAGGGGCTGGATGTGCAATTTGCAGTAGAAAAATGGAAAATCATATATAAATATAGGCTAGCATACGTATCACCCTTATCATATGCAACCTTAAACCCTCTCTTAACTCAATCCGGGTCAGCTAATGGAAATGTAATAAAGAGGCGCTATTAAAAAAACACCTAATGACGATGGCCTAATATTTATTTTAAATATTTATTACCACTATGTCTGATAAAACTCATTGTGAGAAAAGCAATTCATCAACACAAAATATTTTATACCAAAATCTAATCAGTGCAACGACTGGCCAAAAATATTATATTCTAACGTACCGTCTAGTATTTATTTTTCATATAGTAGTATAATATTGTATTTGATTATATTTAATTGCATTTTCGTGCAACTGGACAAAAATATCATATTATTCTATCTCCGCATATAATTTATTTTTTATTTTTATGGAAAGTTGATTATAAATTTGAATAAAGTTCACACTAGAACATTGTGTGTGTGAGTGCCGATGGTATACACGGAAGTTACTACAGGTTGGGGAATTCTGATTTATTAGTGGAGTGGGACAAAAAGAAAAGAAAAAAGGGAGCCGCGCTATTAAAAGAGCAAGCCAGGTATATTGACACGTGAAGGTAGTTCTTTTCAGGTGTCGTGAGAATTGGTGGTTTAGCTTAGAGGGTTCATGTGGCTAGTTCGATATCGTTCGGATTAGGCGGGGGTGACTCAATAGAAAGGGTTTGAGTGAGTGAACGCTGTAGTCTACCCCGTGGGGAGGGGAGGGAGGTTTTCAACCTTGCTGGGCTCCAGACTGGCTGGAGTCGAATGAAAATCTCTCTCTCTTTATTTCTGAGCCTCCTCAGCACCTTAGAAACCTCCCTCATACATCCGCGGAACCCCCCCTCCCAGTACCTTAGAAAACTCCCTTCACCTACGCTAAACTCACTTCTCGTCTAACCAAAATCTACCCCTTACAACCTTACCTCATCTTACTTTCTTCCTTCTCCTATAACCTTAAATTTACTCCTCACCTAACCTTACTGTTCTTCTAACGTAACCTCACTTTCCTCCCCACCTAACCCCTTCTAACCTTACTTCCCCCCTTACCTAACCTGATCTACCTCCTCACCTAACCTCACTTTCCCCCTCACCTAACCTTACTTTCCCCATCACTTAACCTTACTTTCCTCCTCTCCTAACCTCACTTCCACCACTCACCCAACCTTTATAAATTCCTCTTACCTAACCCTACTTTTCCCCTCTCATCCAACCGTTTACTGTTTTTCTAACCTTACTTTCCCCCCACCCAACCTTACTTTTCCTCCTAATCTTACTTTCCCCCTCACCTAACCTCATTTTCCACTCACCTAACCTTACTTTTCCCTCCTCACCTAACCTCACTTTTCCTTCTCACCTAACCTCACTTTTTCTCCTCAAGCAACACTTACTTCCCCCTCACCTAACCTTTCTTTTTCTCCACCTAACCTTAATCCCCCCCCCCATCTAACTTCACTTCCCCCCACCTAACCTCACTTCCCCAACCTAACCTTACTTCTCCCCTCACTTATCCTCACTGTTCTTCTAACCTTACTTTTCTCCTCACCAAACCTTTATTTTCCCCTGACCTAACATTACTTTCCCCCTCTTATAACTATCCTAACCCATCCCTTCACCTAACCTCACTTTTCCCCCTCATCTAGCCTTCCTTTCCCTTACCTAACCTAACTTACCCCCTCCCTTCCACTACACTTTTATCACCTACCTTCTCCCTACTGAATTCCTCATGTAGTTCAACTCACAAAAGTGTTTTTCTAGCTTCTCGTCTACTCTCTTTGGAATGAGAGTGACTCTTTCTTTGTTCAGGTTGCATTACATGGATTAGTTCTAGCAGAAAGATATAGGCTACATCCCGCAGAAACGGAGCAAAACATCTCACCATAAAAACGCTACAAGACATTTGTAAAGTGGTGAGCCAGCACTGAACGTCTTACATATTTTATTCAATTGCGCTCTTGCTGCTCACATAAATTTGGGGGATTATTGTGATGGGGCGTAATGGGAGCTTTTGAGATAAATATGAGATACCTTAGGTAATGTTCCACTGAAGTAGCCTACTGATTAATACTTACTGGGTTTCTCACTTTTCTTCACTGTTTTCTCACTTACGGGTATGTAATCATTTTTTTTTTTAATGATTCATCATAGAGTGTGAGTAGTGTTTCTAATCAAGGAGAAAATTAGTGTTTTTAGATAAAAACTAAG
The DNA here is from genome assembly GCA_017141395.1 of Laodelphax striatellus. Classification (NCBI taxonomy): domain Eukaryota; kingdom Metazoa; phylum Arthropoda; class Insecta; order Hemiptera; family Delphacidae; genus Laodelphax; species Laodelphax striatellus. The sequence continues at coordinate 16,966,033 of CM029541.1, read as the reverse complement.
GAAAAAAGGATGAAATGAATAGATGAAATGTAAATGGAAAAAAGTGGTTAGTAACTTCCAATATACGGTATATTATTTTTTTAGTTTTATACTCTCAATTCTTAAGAGGGGGCAGTAGTCATAGGCGTCATTTGGGGGTGGCAAGGGGTGGCAGTTGCCACCCCAAAATTCCCAAACCAATTTTTTTGCGACCCCAAAAATCGTATTATCAATTAGTAATCAGGCAGTAATAATTTCAGTTATTTGCAAACAAGTGAAAAATTACAGTTTATATACGTGTCACAATCTTGATTTTTCATTTTACATTTTTTATTTAACATTTTCACTGGCAGCTTTCATGTTCAAAAACAAAAAGGAAGGTTGAGACATGACGGTCCCGTCGTGGTTTTCATGCTCGTGTAGAATGGGCCTTAGACAGTACTATTTACAACACAATTTATGCTTGAAAATACACTGTAAGAATGCATTCACAAATATGATTGGCTATGCAACGTGCGAATCGGGTAAATGCCCAGGAATTTATTATTTTGGGCTTTTGTCCAGGAATTTATACTGGACATCAGCCCCAAATCATAGATTCCCGTGCATTTCACATCACTGTGGTACCCTCCAAGTAGTGGCGAAGCGTGGTATACTTATTTGGTCATCGCCGGATATATTTCCTATAGGAAATATACCCTACGATGACGGGATAAGTATACCACGCTTCGCCACGGTCTCCAAGCCCCCAAGATCCCTGGCAGACCTTGCCACCCCATTTTAAAAGCTGAAATGACGCTCATGGCAGTAGTAGTCGGCCAAATTAGATTATGTCCCATAAGAACAATTTTATTTTTTGTAATCTTTTGAAACATATAGCACCGTCATTTTTGTACATAAAATCACGTTTGATGTGTCATTTGAAAGAGAATATTAATCTTTAGGGGATGGTATTTTTCTAATTATAAATATTCCTTTTTGAAAAAAAAAACAATAAAATTTCAAAATTTCCCTAATTTTGATATTTTATGGTATTTACTGTAATCTGTAATAGCAATATCAACTAGAATAGTAGGCATTATCCTTATTGAATCTTATAATGAAGATAAGTTTTATATATTAATACTGTAATAATTGTAGTGAGATTGTCTGCTAGTTGAATAATTTTAAAAAAATATGTTCCAAAACTAATCAATTCCTACTATGATTGGAAAGCACTTCAAAATACATAATATGTATTCATGTAATGATATATTAATACAATATACATAATATGTATTAATACAATATATTATATTGTCACCTTTGTAAATAATTTATAAAACAATCGAATCAATATAAAACCCCTGCTATGATTGGAAAGCACTTACCTTTGTAAATAGTTTATAAAAAATATCAAATCAATCGAATTGATGAATAAAATAGACATGATAAAAGAGACACAATAAAAGCAAGCTCATTATCAGAGTCCTACCAAGAAGAAAAATAAAAATAGCAACACAGTCTGTCATAATGATTAAATTTCAAGATTTCTTCAGGGATCTTTAACTGCCTCTATTGATGAACCAGTATTATTAACTCCATTATTATTATAACTCCAGTTACTATCAGCTGCCTCCATTCAATTACATGAGAAGCTCTACAACATGGTAATCTAATAATAATAGTAATTGAACAATTAAAATAATTTGTTTTAATTCATAATCATAGAAGGTTCACAGTGATATTAAGTTGTTCACTATACATAAGAGAATATTCTATTAGAACTTGAAAAATTGCAATAGGCTATTGCACAATAACATGTTTACCTATAGTCTTTTGGAGTCTTTGTTCCTCTATAATTATATATAGCAGGATTATTTTAACTTGTCAGAAAACAGCTGATTTAACGTCAGTAAACGAGCGTGCATCAATCAGCTGTTTTCTGACAATTAAAAATAATCCTGCTATACCTCTTTTACCGTCCACCCAGGTAAACAAAACCATCAATGGACCTTACGGTACCAAGCGAGCTATCTAGAATCGATAGGTACACTATAAAGCAGTGCAAATTGGGGCTGTCCTCATTACAGTACTTTAAACTTCCCCTGTTCATAATGGCATGCACATGGAGCAAATTGTTGCCCCTTTTCTTAGCGAGGGTAGGAACAGTTGCTCGTCTTCCGCTTTAGTTGAAATATTGATTTAAGCCTCACTGTTTCCTAGTTTGAGTTATGACCTGAATTTACTTGCGAATATAAAGATCATGAGTACAGAATAATTGATTGTTGACCTCATAGTTTGTTTTTTTTTAAAACATTATGCCCTGCATTAATAATTTGTAAGTGAAGGTGGTCAGTCAGAATCGATTGTTGACCTCATACTTTTTTTAATGTTTTTACTGATGTAGGCTACAAATTTTTTAATGCTGTACAAAATAACTTTTCTTTTGGTAATAGAAAGGAACTCATCGAGTCTTTTAGATCAGAGATTACATAATAATATTATTCCGAAAAAAATATTAAAATAATTTTGTGTCCAACTTTGGAAAGTTCGTGGAGAAGATTGAGTGGACCGATTTTGATGCGGTTTGCGCCAAAAGAAAGATAAAGAATCGAAGTTTTGCAGGCTTTGTAAGATTTTCAAAAATAATCATTTTAAATGGTAGATATTTGATAAAAATATGAAAATGTTTCCTGTGGCACTATCTGTTGGCATAAAATGTACTAAGTTATTAAATGTATTATGTTTAGTTTGTTAAATTCCCCATAGATAGAGTTTAGAACGTTTTTTCTAAAAGTAGTACAGTTAACAGAAATCACTGTACAAGGTAGGATTTCATTGGTATGACTGAGCTGCTGTCAGCTGCTGATAATCAAAATAGCAACTATTTAAAACTAGGAATTTTAGAAAATTGAAATGAGCGGCAATTTGCGCTGCACGGGATGGCCTCGTAAGTACTTCGAATAATATTCTACTATCGTTAGGAAATGAGTTCTTTTGCAAACGAAATCACTAATAGCCTATACAGTAGGCCTAATTCAATGTCTGGAAGATAAAGGCAGATATTGTTTATACGCTAGTTTTATTTACAAAATAAAAATTACAGTATAATCGTTTCATGGCATGTTCTATCTGCGAGAACAGCGAAGGATATGTCAGGTCATGCCATCAAACCATGGTACTATAATTTTTATTTTTGAAATAAACTGTCTCTTTCGTTCATTATGAAGAAATACCAAATAAGTTATATTACCCAACAAATTTCTTAATACAATGTCTATTTGAAAAGGCACCTTACGGTACTTGAGGACTGTTCTATTTGAGTTATTATCTAAAGAAAACAATACAAAAACTTGAGTACCGGTACGGTGAATTGTCAATACAAAAATTGTTGTAGAAATTGAACATTTTTGAGCCTAGTTGCCTAGTAGCGACGATAGTTGAAATTAGGTGAATAAGTTACAGAATGCAATGCTATATTACGAGTACTTACTCTAATTATTCAACTTCATAATAATTTATTGATCGAAACTCCTAATTAATAATCCCATGAAATACTCTGAAGACTTCCGCTACTTATCAACAGGTAGGCCTAAAAATAAACTGGGATTAATTAATCGGGCCATGGGAATGAATTGTATCATTCTAAAGAAAGTTCAATAAAATTGGAATCAATAAGAAATTATTGTGCATAGAAATTCGTCACTGTAACCGAGCCCTTATAAAACAAAATGGAAATACAGTAGTATGACCTAAAATTATTTATTTATTTGTATTTCATTTGGCAAAATTCTATTCTTTCCCTTCTTAGATAAAAATACAAGGTTATAGCCGTTATAATTTGACAAATTCTCAACAAACCTACGTAATATATTTTAATTTATGAAAATGAATATCATTATTCATGATATGATACGTAGATGACACCATTGGAGGCTGTGTCGTACCTATATGAAAACATGGCCTTGTGAACCGATCTTCTACTGTATCTGATGGAATTTGTTGAATTTACAGGCATTTGTACCGATAATACTGCATCTGCACGTAAAAATCTTAGAATATTATACTGTTTTCAAGTATTATTTGATGTAATGTAACTCACCCTGCGTTAGTAATTGATGTTTTCTGTAACGTCACCACCAGACCAGGTGTAGCAAGAATGTAACAGAGCTGGACTGAAAATCAACCACTATTTCAAGTATCACACACGATCACCACAGTGTTAGTTAGTTGGGGTGGAAATTAATGTTTATCCAACACAGTATCTCACAGCCCGGGCAAAGAAAACGTACGCTATCTCGTCCCAGAAAACTGAAAAAGCACCCCTAAAAAGACTTCGGGACGTTTTCCTAGCCGACTTTGGTTCACGAATGCAGCACCAGAGTGACGTGAGACCACCCCCGCCCCCTTTTTCAGCCTTCCACCCCCGTTTTTCATCCCTTCACCACCCAGTTTCAACCCCCAACCCTCAAAACCCCGTCTATCCCATCCAGGGGTTTGTACTCCCCTTCCTAACACCACCACCCACACCCTACGGTCTTTCGCCAACCTCCCAACCCCCCCAGAATTACTCCCACCACTCCCCCTCACGGTGTCTCTCCAGCCAACATGGCGCCTACAGTATTGATTTTCCCGCGCGCGCCAAGCTAGGGCTAGCATGCCAAAGTAGGCTCGCCGGGACTCTCTCATACCCTCTCTCACATGCTCACTCTCTTTCACTCAATTACACTCTCCACCGTCACCATACTCTCTCAGTCTTCATTTTTCTCTCTCCATTCCATCGTAACACCTATACCCATCTCTTTTCCTCGCATTTACGCTAAATTACGTTATTTCTCTTCGCTATTCCATCCCGATTTTCTGAATTTTTCTGTCTCTCACTCTCGCTCGCACCCTCTCTCGCTCATTCTCTCCCTCCCTCAGAGCAAAGGCGACAGCGATTCTAGCAACTCCCTGACATTCCTTTAATGGGACATTGCAATAGTCATGAAACATTTCTTTTGGGACGTTGCTTTGGTAATAATTGTGTAGCAAAAAGAAAGAATGCAATTTTGTTGCAAGCTTCAACGATGTTTCAACTGAATTGGACATTGCAGTAGTCAGATATTTTATTAATCAGAGCTAAGAATATAGAATAATAGACTAAACAGATATGTCTTAGTAGATGAAAGAATGAAAACAATGTTGTCTAAATTCCACAATAAATATACTAAACTTGAATATACTATACCGTACGTTTCGATGCTCATGAAATCATCTTCAGAGTTGAGTTCAGATTAGTCATTGCATCGGTGTGTGCTGCTTCATAAGCAACTATGTGAATTACTGTGACTAAACGTGACTAATCTCGTCTTGTCTTGTCTTGACTAACCGGTGTACGCCTAGTCTTAAGCCTGAAGATGATGCCATGAGCATCGAAACTTAAATATGCTTATGAATGTATTCATTGTAGAATAGTCAAAATTGTTTTCATTCTTTCACCCACTAGGGAGAAATTCTACAATATATCTGATTGAAGTATTAATCAAGCGGCTTATAAACGGGGAATGTAGAGACGGAAAGTTACTGGAGGCCAGTATGATAAGATATGTCTTATCATAAAGAGTATAGCTAAATATGTTTGCGAACGATGGGATGTTATTTTGTGTTGAATTGAGAATTAGTCTCAAGGAAATATTATTAATTTCAAATTGTGACAAGAGTTGGAACAATGTTGATTAATACATTCTCTTTCTAAAACTAATATCAAATCAAAGATAATTCATCAGCATATTCATAGGCAAGTGTCCAAAAAGAGTTTATGGCTTATCCCGTTCCAAGCATTCCGATTCAAATCTACTTATTGTCGTTCATTACATGTTACATCACATTTTAGATTGTTTATTGACAGAGCTATTGATTTGTTTAGTTTTGCTCTGGAATGGATGTACATAAAAACACTTTTAACGATACATAAGGGATCCACTGGATTTCTGATACATAAGATATGTGAGGAACTTTAATATTCTTCAACAGGTGGAGGGAAAAGTAATTGTAATGTCCAATACACAATCTTGATAATTATTTCAATTATACCTTAATACCAAATCAGTGGAAACCGTATTATGAGTGATTAAATAATTGAGTTTAATGATAATTTATTGATGAAAATTCCTTATCAATAATGCCATAGCGGAAGTCTTCAGAGTATTTTATGGCATTAAATTAGGAATTTCGATCAATAAATGATTATGATTTAAAAAGCAATTGAATAGTTGCAATATCCCATTTCCTACTATCTAAATTAAATTTGAGTTTGACATTCAATGATATATTTCTAGTTCTTTGAGTTTTTATACTTAGCAGTTGTTTCCTTATATTAAAATAGAGGATGCGATTTTTCCTCAACTAAGTTACTACTGGAGCGGCATCATATTTTTATAGGTACCCTAAAAGTTTTACTTAAAGGGAATATTTCAATTTCAGTAAGATAACAGAATATAATTGATGCAAAGTAAATCAATTATAATATAATTCTGATAATACTGTATTATCAAATTATTAGGATAAGTTCAAGAAGCTTCGATTTTCTTTGATGTAGATTAAATTCTAAAAGGATTAACAAGTCTATAAGAGAGGGATTCTGAAAGAATTATTTTTATCCATTTCTTTTAATCTTTATAACGTTATGCCAGGATACAAGAGTACAATATCTTCACAAAAATCTAGTTCTATTTCTGACTTGACAAGTCAAGCCCATTGAGCCCATTTGTAACAAGATTCAAAATAGCCGCCATTCGTAAACTCCCCCTCTTCTGAAAATTAATGAGAAATAGAAGAACAGTTAATGTTCACTTTGGAAAAAGTATTTTAAAACTAAATTTAAGTCTCTAAAAAATATTTTCATTTTCAATTGATTAAATTTTATGATTTTGAAAATTATATAATGAAAAGAGAAAAGAGCTAAATATTTGCTTTCGTTACGTTGGCAGTACCGAAAATCAGGTGACCAATCAATCCGAAAGAACTGTCAGCCAAACTAACCTCTCTTTCTTGTTGCAGAAAATAAAAATAGTGCGATCTTTGCCCTTATCAATGAGTTTGAGTTAACTAGGCGTACACATTGTTCGGTATTTACTTTTGGTGGGGGCCTACAGAAAGCCGTTTAAATTTCAACTGGGATTTGTGCTTTGATTTTAGCGCAGCTATCGAACCGGCAATAGCTATCGCCGTATTGTGATGCCTATAAAGATCTGTATCGAGTAAGTACCGTACTCTATTCTGTGTAATTTTCCATTTGCAAACCATATTAACTGGATGCGTAATTGCAATAGATTTAACATTCTGCTCTTCCTTTCATTGTTGTCAGAGACAAAGAGTCAATCTCGAGAAATTTCTCATTCATTTTGTTAAATTTTATCGATCAACTACTTATGAAAAAAAAAATGAAAACAAAGATTTGCATACGGCTTTTGTTTATAAAATTCACGGCAAATGAACAATCTAAATACAAAAGATATTTATAGAATAATTTTAAATATCAGGCTCAATATTAAATTTGCCTTCAATCATAATAAATGCTGAATTATTAACTTATTCTCACTTCTAAAAACTGACCTGCGTCTCAGATTTAAAAATAGAACTGAAATCGTGATTGATTCGACCCTGTAATTAATTCTCATCATTTTTTAAAGCTCTATCATTATTAATGAAATTTAGCTAAAGTAAACAAAATGATTCGGTAAAGAGTGTAGGCTCTAAGTTATGGTATAAGTTAATCGTTAAGTTATACAATAAATCTTACACATAATCTCTATGAAAAAAAAAACTGATTTCTCCAAAGATTTAAAATAATATATAATCCTGTACGCCTAATACATTGATGAATTCTCTTCTGAATGAGAAATTTTAAATTTGTTGTTTTTGCTGTGGGATGTAAAATTTTAAATTTCCAATTCTCCAATTTGATTGAATTTTGCAATTTACAACTACATTTTCTGGATACACTGTTCTGTTTACTATTGCAATCTGTATAATTATGATTATACAGCCTCTGTACTGCATTCAAGACGAATTGATTGACTCTCGAAGTGAAAAAGACCCTTGGATGAGCACTCCAATTTCAAGTGCTTTGCCCACTTATAAAGCAAGAGTTCACACTTGAACTTAATTTCTATGCAAACAACCTCTCTTGATTTTAAGTACATTGGATGAATTGTGAAATGCTATTGATTAGAAGGTGAATTCCTCAAGAAGTTTGTTTAGTATTCATTTGATTGGAGGTGATAGGAATGCAGGACACACTGCAAGCGTCTTAATAATATTGCAATTTTTTAAGTGTGGATATGAAAAAGAGATAGGTATTCCTCTTCTTTAGAATTGGCTTCCGATTTAATAACTATAAATACGCATAATTCAAACGCAAATAGTTTTTTAAAGCTCAATAAAAATAATATGATTATCCTTGAAAGTCTTCCCTTGAGAATCTCTGAAGATTTTTATAAATTTTCCATAGCAATCTAAATCTGAAATTTCAATTCAGTGATACTCCCATCTACCAGATAACACAGAATAAAAATATCCATAATGTTCAATAATGATAATTATTATTCAATTTCTTACACTATTTTTTAATCAACTGTAGTATTTTATTAATTCCTAAAATCATTACCCTGGTATTTCATTTCCTGATTCTTCTATTATTCTGAATTCACTGTTCTTCTATCTATATTTTTCAAATAACTTCGTTTTTGTTCCATTTTGAGTTTATTAATTAAATTACAATTGAATTCTTTAGTATACGCCTTCCTTATTGTATTAAAAAAAATAGCTGTTTGTGAAATTTTAATACTCACCAACACTTTCATCGTACTTTAAATATAGAACTTCAATAGTGATTGATTTGATATAGTGCTATCATAAAACCATACGGTATCCAATTGCTAGAAGTTATTCTTTTTAATTTTCAAAAGTTATTGTTATAAAATTTCAATCATCAACCGGCATGAAGATTTTAAGGTCCATGTTTGAAAGATACAGATAACCTGCAGTATAATTGTCGTTCTATTTCTATCAATTTTAATCTATTGAAGTAATAAAAAGCTTGTTTGATCACGGAAAAATTTTCCTCAACACAGATAGCTTTGCATTTTATTTGAGATCCATAGTTTGAAATTAGTTGTGTTTTAGTCACAGTCATAAAAATTCATTGTTTATACATTTGATTTCCTGCCAGAAGACATGAATGGAATGCATTGATTTATAATTCGACACAGCATTGTCGAGGTGTTATCAGAATAACAATAGTAATAAATCAATTCTCCCATTAATTTCTGTATTCTTAGTGTTGATAACGCATTTTTTGGCAAAAAAATGTTTTTCCAGAAAATATTTTTCCTCAAACTTTCATTTGCCTCCCTTTTTGAAACACCCGTTATATCTAAATCTTTATTCCTTCAGTTTGCGAATGGATTCTTCTCTGGTGGGCATAAGAAGCCCTATAACTCTCGACTCAATAAATGCTCCACGACTATTGGTCAATCAATTCCAGCATTTGAGCTCCGATTAATTGCCAGCGAATTGTTCGTCAATCATTCATTGTCTGCTTCAACCTCATTTACTATTTGCAATATTAATTATAGTGTTTTTCATCCTTGAAGACCCCTGAGCTCAGAGACACTACCCCACCACTTTGCGAGCTAGCAAATCATACGCCTGCAGCGTTGCCAATACTAAAGCACACTATCACATGATAGTGATGTTCAGAATGATGTTCCTAAAACATTTTACTACTAATTGTATTACTATTTTACTATTTGTAAAAGAAAATTGTATCAAAAATTGATTTGTTAAAGAGATTAAAATACATTTAAATACTGTAGTCATAAAATGTAAAAAAATCCAAACACTTGTTCATCATTAGATACTTTTTCTAAATTGTTTGTGATAATGCTGTATACAGTACCGGTAGTTCAGAATAGGCTTATCATAATAATGATAATGTGTTCAATTAGTAAAATAACTTGAATATTATCATGATTTTATGGTACATAGTCTTTAATTCAATGTATTAAGTTTTATAAAATATATGCTATTAAACTCATTTAGATTGTTTTCTTTTAGTGAAGAATCGAATAGTAGTATTTCACATGTATTTTCTGATGTATACCTGTATGTCTGTACATCAGCATTATTTAAGCACACACTCCTTCTCTATACATTTAATGACTTAATTTTAATAAGATACTATCGAGCTCAAATTAAGTTTTTTTCGTTACTACAATATTTTGCTCGAGATCTTTCTAGTAGTGTATATTTTTCTACCCAACTAAATCTTAGTTGATCTCTTTCAGTGATTCTAGTTATTTAACTGAACAATTCTACAAATCCTTGTGCGCTAATTTATTGAAGATACTATTGAACTCAAATTGATTTTCTTCATAATTATTACAGTATTGTGCTCGATCTCGAGACCTCTCTCGTAGTGTATACTTTTCTACTAGACAAAGTTGTGTAGATCTCTTCCAGCTCTGCAAATCAGATATTGATTTTTACCCTTAATAATTACGGAATTATTGTAATTATATGTAATTATTACAATATTGTTCTCGACCTCGAGATTTTTCTGGTAATGAAACTTTTTTGCAAAACGAAATCTCTCTCTAGTTTTTCGATTCAGCAACTCTGCAAATCCGATGTGCGGCACTTATTATTTCTGATGTACCTACAAATCTGAGTACGCTAGTCATTGAAGATAATTTCTAGTACATTCCCTGTCGAGTGCCGTGTGTAGTAATTAGTCTTCCATGCAATTCCACTTCTTAAATTGACGCATTACAGTTTGTGGAAACTTGATACCGTACAGAAAATTTCAAACCAGTTTTGCCAGAATTCGATCGCTTGAGAAAGTCTTTCCTGTTATCCCAGTCTCTGAAAAACGGGGGTTATTCGTTCAGAAGTACATCGAACTTTTATTAATTAGGTAACTTCACTTTAAATACGATTTTCAACGATATAGCAGTCTATTTTTATGAATACCAGGACATCCCAGGTCGCATAAAACTGCGACTATTGAACTACATGAAATAGATTCCAATCCACTTCTATCTTCTTCTTTTCAATTCTTCTTATCCATTTTTTTCTCTTTCTTCTTCTTCTCCTCCTTCGTCTCCTTCTTCTTTTCTTTCTTCTGCTTCATCCTCCTTCTCCTTTTCTTTCTTCTGCTTCATCCTCCTTCTTTTCTTTCTTCTGCTTCATCCTCCTTCTCCTTTTCTTTCTTCTGCTTCATCCTCCTTCTTTTCTTTCTTCTGCTTCATCCTCCTTCTTCTCCTTTTTTTCTTTTCCTTTTCTCTTCATCTCCTTCTTCTACTTCTTCTCCTCCTTCTTCTACTTCTTCTCGTTCTTCGTCTTCTCCTTCTTCTCCTCCTTCTCCTCCTCCTCCTCCTCCTCCTTCTCCTCCTCCTCCTCCTCCTCTTCTCCTCCTTTTTCTCCTCCTGCTCCTTCTTCTCTTTCTTCTACTTTTTCTTCTCAGTCTTCTCCTTCTTCCTCTCCTTCTAATCCTTCTTCCATTCTTCACCTCCTTCTTCTTCTCCTCCTCCTTCTTCTTCTTCTTCTTCTTCTTCTTCTTCTTCTTCTTCTTCTTCTTCTTCTTCTTCTTCTTCTTCTTCTTCTCCTCCTCTTTTCCTTCTCCTTCTTCGTCTCCTTCTCTTCTCCTCCTTTTTCTTCTTCTTCTCCTTCCTCCTCCTTTTCTTCTTCATCATCTTCTTCTTCTTCTTCTTCTTCTTCTTCTTCTTCTTCTTCTTTTTTCTTTTTCTCTTTCTTTTTCTCTTCTTCCTACTACTTTTTTCTCCTTTTCTTCTCTTCCTTCTTACCCTTCTTCCTCTTCTTCTTTTCCTCCTTCTTCTCTTTCTTCCCCTTCTCCTCCTCCTCCTCCCTCCTCCTCCTCCTCCTCCTCCTCCTCCTCCTCCTCCTCCTCCTCCTCCTCCTCCTCCTCCTTTTTCTTCCTCTTCTTCCTTCTTCTTCTTCTTTTTCTTCTTCTCCTTCATCTTCTTCTTTTCTTTCTTCTACTTTTTCCTCTCCTTTTCTTCTCATCCTTCTACTCCTTTTTCTTCTCATCCTTCATCTCCTTCTTCTTCTTCTTCTCTTCCTTCTTCTCCACCTTTTCCTTCTTCTTCTCATTCTTCTTATTCTTGTTCCATTTTTCTCTTGGTAATGTTCTAAAAGCGTAAATGATGAAAACTACACTGGCAAAGGCAAATTTTAGGTGAGGAGTGAATCACTCAACACATTTTATTATGATTTGCGTCTAATTTCAATGCAAATCTAATGGGAATTGGCAAAAGTATGGTGGATTTGTCCGAGCTAACCAATCAAAATTGTGACATCAAATGGCGACACTGTTATTATTTAGTCTCTGTAGTACTGAGGTGACGCTTTTTGGTACACTCTGTAATTGTTTCAAATTCACCGTTTAAAAATAAATTGATAATTTACACCCTCATATTATAGTTAACTCACGTGATTGCTACATGTAATAAATCTTATTTCTAACTTCACCGTTTGAAAATGAATGAATAAATACATCAACATTACATTAACAATAAATTATAGCTGCCTCATATTATCAATTTTATTGCCTCATAAAATCAATGTTATCGCCTCTCATATTCGTATCGTAGAATAACACTTTTATGCTTCATGAAATTGTAGAATACTTGCAAGTACTATTTTCCAGTATAAAGATATGTTTAAATTAAATTTACACTTGATTCAGTGATGTTGGTGAATTCCTCCATAGTAAGGCAAGATAATTAGACTAATGTTGTCTATTCCGCAATGATTTATTTAGTCTATCCAGAAATTCAAAGTTTATAATAATTGTAACAGACAGTTAATAATAAAAATAAATAGAATAAAGTATTCAATAAAATAATAAGTTGATTTTAAAAGTTATACTCTTATTTTATAAAGTCTTCATTAATACCAGTTTCAAATTCCATTTCGAAAAGGCACCTGTTATTAGAAAGTTTCGTTAATTTCCTTACTAGCTACTAATCTGTTATCAATATTTGCAAATATCAAAGTCTTCAGAATATAATATGGCGTTAATTAGGAATTTCGTTCAATTAATTATTATGATTTAACAGCAACTGTATAGTTGCAATGTCTATAGTTGCATTACCTTCCATCTTTATGTTTCGATTTCAATTATGAAACTGTAATGATGATTGCGTTATAACATAGTCTTAGATAAATTACACACATTTTCAACTTTATTTGGACTTGTTTCATGTTTATTTATGATTTATTGTTTTCTGTTGACAGGTGTAGCTAGTGTTTGAGGCTGATCAGGGTAATTATTGCATCCAGACTGCATCTCCAACCACCTTCGGAATGTCTATTTTTCGTAGCATCTCATTGGTCGTGCCCAGGCTAAGCGCCTCACGGCAAACGTATCAACCCGTACTGGTATTGCAATTTTTGTTTATTTTGAATGAGATTTGGTATTTCGCTTCATACACTTATTAGAAAGATGATTTTTTATTATTTGCACATTTATTTTCTTGCTTTGCTTGGGGCTGTTAGTAGGCTATAAGTGCATGATTTAATCCAAGTAAAACTCTTCATTAAGAAATCCCTTTTTATTACTTTTCCGATTCATTGGTTAAAAGAAGATTAATGGATGAAACTAAATCAATACATGATTAATATTAAAGATTCATGTAGTTAAGTAACAAACATTCAAGACCGCTCTCGGATGGGTGACCGACACAAAAAAAGTCACAAAAAATTGTGCAATGAGGCGAGGTGGAACCTACCCGTAAGGGTCTCCCCACCAATAAAAGCCATACGATAAAAAAAAAATTCATTGATCCAAATGAGATTCATAGATGATGAAGCTTAATGTATAGCGGTATTGAAATACATTTTTTTTTAAATTTACTTCCCTATTAATAGGGGGAGTAATACATGAATTTTATATTAATAACCATAATCAAATATCGAAATATAAAAGTCAAATTTTTACAAAAAAAAGAAATAAAAATGGTGAATAATCACTCACAATTTTGTATACAGACAATTTATCATCATAAAAAACAGAAAACCTCATTTTTATAGACATGAATATGGTTCAATGGTTCAACACTGTATAAGAACAGGATAAAATAGCAAACTTGAGATTTATCATACTAGATTGGATTCTGTGTTAGTCTTGCGAATTGAAACTTGTATCTAGAAATTGTTTGGTGAATTTTTCACTGACAATACACAAAAGGTCTATTCAATTGTAAAAATAGAAGCCACTGGTAATGAATAGGGAAAGTTATCAAAAGATATTTGAATGAAATTTTGGAAGTCGTACTTGAACACATGAATTTACTTTCAGTTTCGTTTTACCATATCTGTGCATGTTTATAAATGTATTATTTATCCCCGTAAATTTTAATAATCAATAATAACTCCTTGTTGAATCTTAGTGTCTCGTCTTGCGTTCCTTTCGTACCGGTCTCTGTAGTTAAAGTGTAAATTTAGATTTAAGACGGTTTTTTTTTGTGAAATTCAAACTTCAATGTGTCGTATGTCACCAGTTATCATGTTACGGGTTTTCCTCGACTTCATAACGCTTTTGTTCTACCTTCCTTACTATCTTCTTAAATGGATGTTATTATTGGTAATTTCATAATTTAATAAATTTATATTTTTTATGTTTTAAAATATAGCCTATTGCTTTTTTTATGTTTATTTCATAATGCTTAATGTGTATTATTTAGATAACTATATTTAATTATTGGAAACTAGCTGGTCACCCGAGCTTCGCTAAGGGGTCTCAGAAATCCCGTTGAGGTTAAGGATATTTGTGTGAAGTATCTTATCACTGCGTGCATGTTGTTAGAGGGAATTTTAAAGATATATAAAACTTAAAGCCCGCTGTATTAATTTTGCATGTTAACTTTAACATAGAACCCGACAAAATGTACATAATTAAGCCTATAGAAATGGCCTATAGAAATTATTCGATAGAAATGGTTTTCACTATCTTGAAATCATGTTGAATACACAAATACAGTACTCACTAAATAGGTATATGAATGAATAGATGGTTTGGTTGAATTGAATTCCAGATAGATCAATGGTTCAAACAATTATCAATAATTTTATGCTGAGAGACTTTTTGAGGGTTATGCCCACTTGAGCTCTAGGCTTGTGCGTGGGTAATGGGAGTGGTGATGATGAGAGATGACGTCTACTTCTTAGGCAGACGGGACCGACGGCTTAATGTCTCCTCCGAAAGTTAATGTAATAAAAGATAATTTCGTCTTTCAAATTATTTAAAACATTTATGTTAAAACAATATTATTCAGCTTGATGAATCATGAATATAGTATAACATGGTAGGATTTAACTATGAATAATTTTGAATTGAATAATTAAAAACAGTGGTTCTAGTTTTTGAATTAACAAATAACAAAATTGAGGTATCGATTCAAAATATATTTTTAAAATAATAAAATAATTATTTAGCGTATAGCTTTTGTCGGTGGTGAGACCGAAGGTTGTTTCCACTTTGGTTGAAGTTTTATCCATTTTTCAGAATGATTTCCAATTTTGAAAAAAGTTCTTTTTGATACATGAGAGTCCAAAAGTTCATAAAACACAAGCACAACGCAAAATACGATATATTCAAGAAAATATTGAATTTTGAACTGAAAATATTGAAAAAATTTTGAACTTTAAATCTGAAAGAATTAAAATATGAACTGAAATGAATAACATGAACTTGATCTTGAGCATACTTGTTGTTACAAAGTCAACATTCTGTTACAGTTTTAAATACCTGACAATCATTCTCAAACAAAGACAATCGCAAATGCAGCTATTATAAATGCATCACTATGCTAACCTACTCCATTCAAAGTCTGGTGTCTTACAAAACAAAAAACGAGATGAAATTATTTGCCCAAGAACAATACACTACTTAAATCTCACAGTTTGCAATTATTTTTCAATCTCTCTGCAACAATAAGCTCATACAGTTTAAAAAATAGTTGAATTGGAAATTGAATTAAAAAATATCATACTTTTGTCAGAGTGGTGCTAAGACAATACCATTGAACCGTTGAATCGGTATTTGCATAAAGTCTATTCATACATATTCATCGAGTAGTATTTTCACAATGATACCAACGATATTTACGATAATGATATCACAATGATTGCTTGCTAGATTTGTTAATTGAACAGAAATGTGTCAGTACTATTACTCACTACAGAGACTGTATAATCACAGTGTGGTCATTGGTGTGAAAAGTTCCATAATAGTGTGTTGGAACATTTTTTATTCCTGCCACTGCCATACTATTGCCAAATTTTTAAATTCTGACTTGGGATTACAGGCAAACATGAACCCATTCAGTCATTTTCCAACAAAGGGATTTTAATCATGTTAACATTAACCCTTTCACTCATTTTTCAAACTTATTTTGAGAGAAACAACATCAAAAATAACTTTTCTATCATTGAAAATAGTCTCTCTACTCTTGGTATATTTTTAAAAGCATAAAATGATGAAAACTAACACTGGCAAATGCAAATTGTAGATAGGAAGTGAATCACTCAACATAATATGATTTGTGTATAATTTAAATGAAAATCTCATGGGAATTGGTAAAAGTATGGTGGATTTGTCTGAGCTAACCAATCAAAAGTGTGACATCTAATGGCCACACTGTTATTATACAGCCTCTGTATTACCCACGCATCTTACTAGCCGTATTTTAATCAGTATGAAAACGAAATTGACTTTCACCCAGTGTTGAGTTTTTGGACGATTTAATCAAGAAGGACAGTTTACGTCGTATCTTCTTGAAAAAAATGTTATTTGATAAATTATTAAATGTTACAGGGGCATGGATTTTTCAAATTTGAAATATTTCTTCCAAAAACCTCCAAAAATGTTTGAACTTAAACTAGTTTATTTTCGCTGTAATTATTGGAGTAATTTTCTAATTAAAAAAGTAAAAAACCATGCGCCTGAAGAATTTTATTCTCTTTCCAATGACACTTCAAATGTAATTTTCTGTCCAAAAATAACGGCGGTATATGTTTCAAAGGATTACATTGATCTAATGAGACATTTCCAATATAGCCGACAGCTACTGCCCACTCTTAACGTGTATGTCCAGAAAATTTATTTTTCTAGTAAATTTTGGGCAGAAGAAGTTGAGGGCTAACGCTTGTTCTTCTTCCCTTGATATTGTATTACAGTATTAATAAAATGAATGAATTCATCTCTCATCATCATCATCCTTCCCATTACCCACGCTCAAGCTTAGAGCTTATGTGGGCATCATCCCTAGCAAAAAAAATTCTGCTTGGGAGAAATCACGGCTTCAAAACTGACCAATGTATTTTCTCTACACAAATTCATTCAAGAATAAATTTTTTCAAACCTAGCTGTTACACTCTACAACAGAATGAGCTGCAATGCTAATTTGCCAATAGAAAGTGAATGATAATTAGGTAATTGAATTGTTTGTTCCCTCTTTAAAGTGACCAAGTTTTGCATTGTGTTGCGATTCATGTCTTACTCATACAGTATTCTAATTACTCTTGAAGTGCTCACTTCTTAAAGCTTATTTCAGCTGAATGGTCACCGTGTTCGTTCAATTCAAAGGATTTCTGTAATTCCTTACGGTTTCCCACCAATTTTTTGAAGTTACTATTCCGCCTACTTCATTCAGTTTCATCAGAAAGTGAAAATAAGTTTGAACAGAATTTTGCTTGTATCAGAATGTGATAAGCAATGTTGAAGTGATTGTGATTTGATTTTATCAGGTAGCTTGACTAGTTGAACAAGGTTCGTTACTTTTCAAATTTAATTTTTGTGTGCCTTAGGACACAGATAATTCGGAGTTGATTCTATTGATTTTCTGTGCTTGGGGCTCTTGGGGCTATAGAAGGGTGTGTAAGGGTCAAAATATTATACTTATTTTAAACTCTTATGTTATTATAAATGAATCAACTTTCTTATAATCCTCTGGTCTACGCTGACCAGCTCGAGAGCTTTGAGTCAAAAGTTTCTTATCTCTTAGGAGATAAGTTGAAAAAATGCTAGTAATTTGCCCTTCAGGGAGATGAATTAGAATTCTAACTCTGGTAATTTTATTCTATTGAAAATTATCAATTAAGTATCATCAGTTTCTTGATATTTCTTATGATTAATTTGTTCTCGTATCTATACTATTACTATTACAATTACTATTGTAACATCAATTACATATATATAGAATGTAAGTACCAATACATAATATAATCTAACTAGTTATAAAGATAAATGACTTTACTTTTCCAATTTGTACATTACATAAGTGCTGTAGGCGAAGTTGAGGCATAAGAGCCGTCTCTTCCACATACAGGTGGGTTTTCGCTTCTGGGGCTGAGCAGCAGCAGACTCCGGCTACCGTTATTCAAAATATCTCTTATCTAATTAGACTCGCCTGCTACCACTGGGACAACCGCTTCCCAAATATACAATCATACCAAAAACGCTTGTTTGTCTTGAGGACTTTTTTATTAGGATATTTTTCTCACGATAATTCTTCTAAATTGATTAACCTCTTGATTGAAGAAAAGTTGATCAATCACATTGTCTGTTTTTCAGATCCAACACCTCTTGGTCAGCATGGGCCAGCGCCGCTATTCTCAGCACCCGATCTCGAAAGGCATCGACCTATTCAGCGGCCGCGGTCAGGTGCGGTTGCGAACGGGCAGAGCGGCCCCGCTGCTGGTCTGCGATCAGCCGCGTCCCTTGGCCGTGGTGCTGGCCTGGATGATGGCGCAGCCCAGAAACCTGGCCAAGTACACCGACATCTATCTGAGACGAGGCTATGACGTCGTCACCGTCAACTGTACTCCCTGGCAACTGTTGTGGCCTGTTAAGGGTAGTCAGGTGGGTTCAACTCAAAAAAAGAATACTAATAGAAATATGGGTCATTTTCATGCAGTCAGATGGGATCTGCTATAATAATAATAATAATTTCGAGGTAAAAGCTCCAAGAGCTGGAATGAGATGGAGTGATGAAAGAAAAGCGGCTTTTTCGCAGAAAATGAAAAGCTGGTGGGCGAACAAGAAAACCGCCAAGTCAAATAAAAGTCGACGATCACGATTCAGGCTCAGCGTCTTCCACTTCGGGAGCTATACGGCTAATAATAATAATTCCGTGTAACCTGGGTGGCTCAGGTCTGGTGTCAGAGTTTTTCAGGTCACTCGTGATCAGTTCAGGGTCTCCGACGTGACTTAACGACTGTTTTTTAGGCAGCCGGGACCGACGGCTTAGCGTGTCCTCCGAAACACGAGGAGTGGCTCTAGCTAAAATCTTACGGTCTGACCTGGGTTTGAACCCGGGACCTCTAGGTTACAAAGCCAGCACTTAACCCACTCGGCTATGGCCACCCCCCGGGATATGCTATTAATTAACTTGATAAAATTTGTAGAACAAATAAATCGATGTTGTGGAATCTCTCCATAAAAGAATTTTATTTTAAATTGTCAAACTCCACTTTCATTTTAATTGATCTGTTATAAGTTGATCTGCTATCCACATGATCAAGTAGCTCTTGGATGTGATTTTGTTTTCTTCAAATTGGAGATCATTAACAGTACAGCTGAGGATGTGTTAAGTATAACATGAAACCATGGTCCTGGTGTAAACATTGTGTTTTTTTTTTTAATAAAAATGGAGTTTGAAAATTTTAAAACGTTTGTTTCTATTTACTAACTCATTTGATTCAATATATTTATTGCCAAAAAGGAAACAAAACAAAATAAAAATCAGTGAAAAAATACTAGAGATGAGGGTCATTTTATGCATGCGTTTTGAACGGACAAGAAAAAACCGCAATAAGAAGAAGAAGAAGAAAGAGAAAAGAGGAAAAGAACATCAGGAGGAGGAGGAAGAAGAGTAAGAAAAAGAAAAAATAACAAAAAAATAAGAAAAGAGATTGAGAAGAGAAGAAGAGTAAACAAAGGACAAGAAAAAACGCAAGAAGAAGAAAAAAGAGGAGGAGAAAAAGATTAGGGGTAGGAGGGAGAAAAATAAAAAATTAAGAAAACGATAAGGAACAAGAAGAGAAGAAAAAACATTGAGAAGAGGAGAAAAAAGAGTAGAGAAAGGAGGAGAGGAAGAAGAAAAGGGGAAGAAGAAAGAGAAAAAAGAGAAGAAGAATACTTTTCCGCTGTAGTGTGTTTTGTGGTACCGCACTAGAACGACAAAATTTTGGTATAGTAGAATTTTTTTTTAATTTGGTGGATGGCTAATGTATCTGTTGTTCAACGAATTCTCTTTTTCAATACTAACCAAAATGAATGGATTTATACCTGTTTAAGTGGACAAACTTCCTGTGATAGAACATTCTCTACAGCTGTCAAGGCCTTTTTTGGTCAAGGTCTCTTGAAATTACCATTAGAATATTTAATTAATTGAACGAAATTCCTAATTAATGCCATATAATATTCTGAAGACTTCTGCTATTTGCATATGGCATTAATTAGGAATTTCGTTCAATTACAGCAACTGTATAGTTGCAATATCTCATTTCCTTCCATCTTTACATTAGAATATATTGATAAAGTACTGCTAAAGTCTCAAAACATGAGCTGTCGTGAATAGAAGTGGCGTGGTTGTTGTTTTTGCATTTGAATTAGGCCTCTCTAAATAATGCTGTATTCAACAATATAATACACTAATTTTATCATTCTATAATACCCTTTATCAGATGAGAAAATTTTAGTACAAAATGAAAATTCATTGAAATTCCAAGTGTAATCAGATTCATTTAATTTGACGCTTGGAATTAGATAGATAGATAGATATTATTTCTTGTCGTTGCTGATGATCGTAGAGTAAGTTAGCAAAGAAATAATATCTCCCTATCTATCTATCTAATGCCAAAGCTTCAAATTAAATGAATCTAATTATATTGTTAGTTATTATTATTGGCGTTTGGCTTTCATCGATGCGGAGCAGCAAAGACCCGTAAAGGCGCTTATTGACAGGGAAAGTAGAGAGAAAAAGTAACTTCCAGCAAGTACTTGCCTCTTCAACTTATCCCTTACTTTCCCTGTCTAAAGGGGTACTTTCCACTTCAGATAAAGTAATCACTTTCTGGAAGTAAAATCAAACTTGTTTGTTTTTACTTGCCACTCCAAGGAAAGTAGAGGGTCACGTGGGTGGTCATGTGATCACTTCCTCCCACTTTCAGAAAGTAATTTAACGGTAGGTGAATCGAAATGGGGTTATCGAAATCATGTATAACATGACCACCTCACCATTTAAAAAAATGAAGTTAGATTCATTATGGCGGATACAAGATGGCGAATCAGAGTTTTGAAGTGACAGTACAGTTACTGTATTCAAATTACCGTCAAATTACCTTCGTATAAGAAATATTAAGCCGTTTCCATAATTTTCTTCAACCCTGTATAATTTATATTGCTGTACATTATATATATTGCTATATAGCTCATTGCGTGTTGCTTATTGCTCCGGTGTGCGACCGGGGTTAAAGCAACTTAAAACCAAAACGCAACACAAAATCACTATTTTAATTTTGTAGTGTGTCAACTGAAAATGTTTTGTGTCGACAGGTGATAGCCGAAGACCTAATCAACTTCCTCGACGAAAACAAGAGCTGTCAGCCAATCGTGTTGCACGGTTTCTCGGTGGGCGGCTACGTGTGGGGGGAGGTGATGGTGCGCCTGAAAGAGGACCTGGCCAGGTATCAGTCGCTGATCGACCGCATTGTGGGCCAGACGTGGGACTCGGCCGCCGACTTCACCGAGTTCCAGGTGGGCCTGCCGCTGGCCGTCTTCCCCGACAATCCCTTGCTCAGGGGCCTGTTGGAGCGATACGTCAGGTGAGGAAATGTTACATGTTACCAGTCAACTAGTTTTCATTTTTTTTTCTTTTTTGAAACGCCATGTATCAAATGTATGGAATCGCTGAACTTATAATATACTACACCTTAAGTATCAGTTGTAATTGAGAATAGTGATTTGTAATTGAGAAAACATCAGTTGTAAATGAGAACGGTTAATTGTATTTGAGAAGATATCACATGTAATTGAGAATGGTGAATTGTAAATGAGAAGTTAAAAACGTGAAAAAGGTCAGCTACACCTTTTTCAACTGTATTTGAGAAAGTGTCAATTCAATTTGAGAAAGTATCAGTTGTAATTGAGAATAGTGATTTGTAATTGAGAAAACATCAGTTGTAAATGAGAACGGTCGATTGTATTTGAGAAGATATCACATGTAATTGAGAATGGTGAATTGTAAATGAGAAGTCGTCACATGTAAATGAGAAGTTAAAAACGTGAACAAGGTCAGCTACACCTTTTTCAACTGTATTTGAGAAAGTGTCAATTCAATTTGAGAAAGTATCAGTTGTAATTGAGAATAGTGATTTGTAATTGAGAAAACATCAGTTGTAAATGAGAACGGTCAATTGTATTTGAGAAGATATCACATGTAATTGAGAATGGTGAATTGTAAATGAGAAAGTATCATTTGAAATTGAGAAGATGTCAGTTGTGATTGAGAACCAGCTGATCTTTTTCACGTTTCTAACTTCTCATTCATTTACTTCCCGGTCCCGTTTGCATGAACCATCAGATATTTGCATTTGGGAATAGTGGTCGATGTAACTTCCTCGCACAATAAACGAATAATGATTTGTAATAATACCTTCTAATAGTAGCTTATGCAATGGTTGTATTATGAGAGCCTTCAAACGAGTGAGATACTGAGGTTAAAATACGAGCGGCAATGCCGCGAGTTATTTTAAGGTATCTCAAGAGTCGTTTAAAGGCTAAAATACAACCATTTCATACGACCAACAAAAAAACAATAATATCTACATTATCAATCTAAACTAACCTTGATTCAAACGATCATGTTCTATTTCATTGTTTGCTGTATAAGTTAGGAACTGTACTGTAAGTGTTTTAAAACTGGATCAGATTGAACAAGGAACGTTTCATAATGTTAAATCCGTTTCATAATATCGTCATTACGATACATCATCACTTCATGAATTCAACAAACTATAGCAGGATCCCTTTAACTTGTCAGAAAACATATGTTTCAAGTATCAATATCACAATACTTAACCTACAAATGCTGAATCTCGCAGATTATTGAAAAGGTCTTTTGGAAAGTTATTCTTTGAAAGGTCTTCTTTAAAAAGGTATTTTAAAGAATTTAAAGGTCTTTAAGACTTTTGATTATTGTGTCGAAATCACTGTTCAATTATTACCGAAACAGCTGATTTCTGACAAGTTAAAAGGATCGTGCTATACGATACAAGTTTCAAATTTCATTTCGTAATGATTGCGTTATAGCACGGTCGTAGATAAAAAATAAAACAATAATGACTGTCGTACTGTTCTTTGTAAATAATTGAATAAATTTATTGATTGGTTATTTTGTTGCAGTTATCACTTGAAAACCTTCCACGACGTGGCCACAATCCACTATCTGCGTTCCAGTCAGCTGTTCCACACCACTCTGGTCAAAGCGCCCGCTCTCCTTCTTGTCTCCGAAACAGATCCCATTGGATCGGCCGCGTCCAACAGGCGACTCAGGGAGACCTGGGATTCCATGGGCATTAAGGTCAGCTTGTAGCTACTGTATAGTTACTATTACTGTAGTATAGTTACTACTACTACTACTTTATTAGCTACTGTATAGTATAGTTATTGGGCGAAAATATATAAAAACGAGTATACTCTCCTTAGTGTGGTCTAGCTATTAAAGTCTTCTCTCCGAAGCAAACTCTCGCTTGAAAAGTAAGCTCTTCATCGGAGTGAATTAACCTATAGTATTCTCTTCTCTACACCTTTTCCAATTGTATTTGAGAAAGTATCTATTGTAATTGAGAATGGTCATTTGTAACTGAGAAAACATCAGTTGTAAATGAAAACAGTCAATTGTATTTGAGAAGATATCACAGTAATTGAGAATGGTGAATTGTAAATGAGAAAGTATCATTTGAAATTGAGAAAATGTCAGTTGTAATTGAGAAATCAAATTAAAGAACCAGCTGACCTTTTTTCACGTTTTTAACTTCTCATTTCCAAGTGACGATTTCTCATTTGCAATTCACCATTCTCAATTACATGTGATATCTTCTCAAAATACAATTGACCGTTCTCATTTACAACTATTGACGTTTTCTCAATTACAAATCACTATTCTCAAATTATTATAACTGGTACTTTCTCAAATTGAATTGACACTTTCTCAAATACAGTTGGAAAAGGTGTAGTGTTTACTAGGAAAACCCGAGTGTTTACTAATTGGCCTATATAGACTGGGCCTTTACAGTATAGACTGGGCCTATATTGTGTTTAGACCAAATAGAGAGACTATTTTTAATGTTAGGGAAGGAAGGTTAATTTTTGTGTTGTTTCTCTAAAAATAAGTTTGAATATGAGTGAATGGGTTCATGTAATGTTCAAGTAATATCATAGCCCCCTTTAAACTACATGGCCGCGGCCTTCAATGTGACAACGTCGCTGCATCAGCTTGCATGAGCAATGCAAATCGGTCATGTGTTTTATAAGTCATGTGTTTGTAGTGTTTTTTATAAGTATGATTTTATAATGAAACCAGCCGGGATTGCGAGGTTGTCACATTGAAGGCCGCGGCCATGTAGTTTAAAGGAGGCTATGGTAATATGTCTGATTTATACTGGTAATTTTTATGAAGACTGTTTTGGGCTTTGCCTGCTGTCTTTGAAAATCTGCAATAAATGAATAGATAAATGAATAAATGTTTGCCTGTAATTTAATATCGAAATTCAAGTATGGCGGTGGCGGGAATGAAAAATGTTTCAGCACACTGTTATGGACCTTTTCACACCAATGACCACACTGTTATTATACAGTCACTGTATTAAAGTCTTTTTATGAAATATATGAAAATTTCACATCAGAATACCATTAATTACTGATTTTGTTCCTTTTCAGACCCACTGGAAATGCTGGGAAGACTCAAAACACGTCTGCCATCTTATGAAACATCGACAAGAGTACACAGACATCCTGGAATCATTCCTAGACTCAATTGAACAGGGCGAAGAAGCCAATCGAATTGAACAAAAAATGCAGGCCAAATTATAATAATCTCAGGTCTATTCTATTTTTTAAACTACGAGGACAGAATTGATGTAATAATTTTAACACTTGCATCAGAGATATAGTAGAACATCTCCATAGTGGATAAAAGAATGAAAACAATGTTGTCTTAAGCAGCGTTCAAACGCCGCGATAAATTGTATAGCAGGATTCTTTTAACTTGTCAGAAAACAGCTGATTTAACGTTAGTAAACGAGCGTACATCAATCAGCTGTTTTCTGACAATTTAAAATCACTACTATATCAACTTATCGCAGACTCACCATCCATTGGAATAGTATTTGTCAGAAATCGAACGATCATCCGAAATGCTAACATTGAATCAAATGCCATCTCTCTGAACATTGGACGCTTTCTGACAAAAACGGTTCCAATGGATGGCTAGGCTGCGACAAGTTGATACAATTTATCGCAGCGCTGCTTTAGGCTCAACTCAACACTGAAGATGATGCCATGAGCATCGAAACTCAAGTATGTTTTTAAATATATATTTAATGTGGAATATACAACATTGTTTTCATTCTTTCACCTACTATGATGTAATAATCTCAGTTCTATTATCATGTATTATATTCTGTAAACTTTGTGGTCAGAGTTGATGTAATCTATCGGTAAAGGCAAGTGATAGCCAAGGTTTAAAGAAACTGAACCTTGGGTGATAAAGCTAGTCCAGATTAAGAGGAATACTTGTTTTAGGGCCGTATTTATGAACGCTGCTTGCTCAAGTGAATGATTTACTCAAGTACAGAGCGAAAAAAGTAGTATTGGATTTTCATTTCATATGAAACATTTATGAACTATTTATGTATATGAAGTCGGCCTATTCCGCTATACGTTATGTACATGTAACTATAATAGTACATGCAACTGTAATAGTGCATAAAGTAGGCTACTATTCGAAAGATATTTCAATAAATTTCAAGTGATTGTTACTTTTACAAAGTTTAGTGTATATAAGAAGCAACATTATTCACAAGAATCCAGATTTAAGTTAGGCCTATCATTATTGTTGATTGTTTATGGCCGATCTAGTATTTAAAGTTATAAATCGACATTTACTTGAGTTACCCCTGTATCTTTGTTTCAACTAAGTCTAAAAAAAACTTAGTTTGAACTGTGATTTAAACTATAAATAGGCTCAAACTTGATTTAAACTGTCAATTCACTTGAGTGAAGACCGCTCATGAAGACGGCCTTTAGAGTTAAAGATCTGAATTTTGTGAGCTGTCCCATGTATTTTTTGTAAAATAGTGGAATGAACCTTGTTTACTAAAACTCTGGTATGGATAGAACTTATTAACTTTATTCTTGTAAAATATTTCCTCTGTATTGCATAAAACTTGACAGTGTGTTGGAAAAGAGCGCCCGTTTCAAACTGATACATTATTTCTGCCTAATTATTTGGAAACCGATACAATATTAATGTTATCTGCTATTAAATAAATAATGCATGATTATTTAACAATAATGTTGATTCACGATAATGACTCTTGTTACTACTGTATATACAATAGCCTAACCAAATATCGATTTTTTGAATATCGGACAATCTATCATTGTAAATTCTAATTTTACTATAACTGTTTATTCAATTTCATCTCATCTGAAATTTAATAATAATGAACTGTATAATTCTCTGTTGTATAGTAAAATAGTATTTATTACCATAGTGAATTTTACTGCCTGAATCAATCGAGCGTAGAGGGGGAATCTATTCAACTGCCGTCTCAAATCTATCTTCCTTAATTTAAAAACTATGCCCAGTCTATTCTTAAACTCTGGGAATATATTCAAATTCAGTAATTACGACAAAAAATAAATATAATTCAATTTTTTCAAATGACTATTTCATTGTTTTTGTGTATTGCTCAATTTTTTATTTTATTATAAGTTTCTATTGAAATTCATTCCAAATGTGAATTATGTTTGTGATGTCAAATTTTGAGATTCAGTTGAAATTTACATATTTCCGTTTTTGTTATAAATTTTTGAGTCAAACTCAAACAATTAGCTTTAAGGAAGTTTGATGGTCTTATGATGGAGAAATTGAAAGAAAAACGAAAAATATAATTTTATGATGTTTATTCAGCTTTCTCATGTGATTAAAATGTATTCTAAAATTTATTCACAATATTTTATTTACAACTCCTCAAATCATGCTCTATACAATCATGCAACAGCAAAAATGTCACACTGTGTCGTCATGTGTGTATGTTTACTATAGTAAATATACCCGGCGATGGCCAAATAAGTATCCCACGCTTCGCCACTAATTATAATACAATTCACAAGAAAAAGAAATAGCATTTTTGCACAATAGCATTGTAGCATTTTTGTACCTACAACCTTAGAAATGACCCTGAAAACTAATCGTGTGTTCGTACTTTATCTGTGTTAACATTTCAGTGAGACACTGTAGCATTATGCAAACCCGCCACCACTTTGAGAGCAGGCGTTGCTATCAAACTAGGAACGGTAGGCATAGCCAGCTTGGTGGGATTGGACACGTGGAAAAAGTGCAACATAAAGCCCATGGCCAGCAGGCTGTGCAACACTTGAATGACCAGTATGAAAATCATGCCGCGCTGTTTGAAGGTTGGCCACACTGATGTGATGAGCACGCAGCCTGACATCAGGCTGCCAACACAAACAAGCAGCCATTGCAGCCAACCGATCTGAATCAGCCACAGGACAGACATCGGGATGAAGATTGTCATCGAATAGCCGTAGACGCAGAGCAGTTCCAGTAGGCCCAGGGGGGACTGAAATAGAGAAAAAAAAATATGTTAAAATATGGTAGAAAGTTTGGAAATAGTATTTTTGTTATTAGAGTTTATAAACTGCTGTTATTGTTAAATTGAGTAGCCAAAAACTAACCCCAGGAGGGACTGAAATATAGAAATATTAGATGTTAATTTTTGTGAAAAGTTTGGAATTTTTTTGTTGTTAACAAGAGTTTATGGACAAAATCAATGCTGAAATTTGGTAAAAGTTTGAAAATTGTATATTTAAAAGAAAACACTAGGCCTATATCAATAATGATAAAATATTAATGATGTCAATTCTACCAATATATTGTTACAGCACTGGACCGCGGTTTCGTGGCTTTACCAGTCACATTTTCTACAGACTGGTGAAGCCATGAAACCGCGGTTCAGAGCTGTGACTTAGTTATAAAGTAGCGGAATTGACATCATAAAATGTTTTCTTCAATCCTATAGTTCCATAACGTCAAGTGGAACATTAAAGGTGCACATTAAAGAAAGTGGCTTAGAAAAATTTCTGATTTCACACTGGCATCGCTGACACCATGTGAAAGTCATATTTCCAGTGATGGTTGTAAATTGGCTGATCAACTGTCCTCATATAATCAGCGATATTCCCACTGATTGCAATAGTGAACACCAGAGTAACACAAACCCAAAACGGTCCATACAAATCAGGTTTGGAAGCAATGTAGTGCTGAAGATAATTGATCTTCGGCCTTGGTAACATTGACCAAATGATCCTGTCTACAACTTGATCAGTATTTACATCGAATAAACTCTGATAGAACTCAAATGACAGTAAGCTCGATGAACGGAAAGATGATTCTGAGTAGAAGCTGTCCGTAGCTTCTGGATTAGGACTGGATATTGAGGGATCCTCCGGTGAATCAGCAAACGATATTGACTGAGCATTCACATCCAACTTAGCCACACTGCTATTGTCTGAAATTGGAAAATCCTGAAACTGTAGACGAGTCTCGTCCGGAGATTCAATGTCTATGAGGTTGGAGACTTTTGACATTTTCTTCAAATGCAATGTAATTCGAGCATGAAAAATCGCAATTCAAGCCAACACTACAAACACGTAGATGGTAACCTAACCTACAATCACAGGTTTTTTGTTTACAACAAAATTATTCGGTGTCTGAATTTCACCTTAACAGGTCAGAACAATCAAATTCGATTGGGTTACAATCATATCAAAAAGTTTATCTCACAATTGAATTGAAAATTCATGAAAATTGTCTATTATCACAACAAACACACTTTTTGACAGAAGCGTTGCTGATGCTGAACATTAGGATCAGCTGTTCCAATTATGGCCGTTGGCGGCCATATTGCAATGACGTCAGTGTTTACTTTATTTGCTGTTGCTGGTTGCTGGAAGTGGTATGTTTTGTGTGGTTAAAACAAAGATTCGTATTATTTTACTTATAAATGGCGAATAGAATTATTAAGCAGCTATTATTCGGCATCACGTTGATCGCTGCAACAACACTGATATCAGGTAATGAATCGCAGACAATTTTTATTTCAATTTTGATTGCAGCAAACCGTTTCATTCAACAGGGCGTGCCCTGGAATTTCTGTGTTTTACGTGTTTTTATTATGTTTAGTAATTTATTCATCAAAAATATTCTATGTAAGCATATAAGTACCTTCTGTTTTAATTTATACGAATGTTGGAAAATGGTTTAACTTCGTATCAATGTGATTCAAAACATGAGTCACATGATTGAGGTTATCTTGGGCTTGAACTGAGTAAATAGAACAATAGAAGTAAAAACTGTTGTTAAATACACCGATAAAAAGCCATACGAGGAAAAAACTGTTAGATTTATAAATCACGGTATCAGGTCTTCAACTTTATTCAATACGACTTATTTCTGTGCAATTTTTTATCCATCCATCATCTTCAAAATTTTCCGAATTAATTTATTTCTCTTTTTTCGCAGTGAATGCATTTGGAATCGGATCTACCCTTTACTGCTACGAATGCATTTCAACGCATCCAGGCTGTGATCATCAATTCAACTGGTGGTATTATTGGAGTAAAGCTTGCCCCGAAATCGATGACAAATGCGTGAAAATCATTGAGACGAAAGGAGGTAAGTTGAGTCGAAACTACTCTCAATTTCCTTGTCATTGAGTTTACTGTTTAGTCGGGCTTACTGGCCGGCCTACTAGCTGGAGTCAAATTTCCGGTTGCAATCGATTCAGCATGTTATTCCAATCACAAACCCATCAAGATTAGCCGGCGCTCACTCA
Organism: Laodelphax striatellus; assembly: GCA_017141395.1. Lineage (NCBI taxonomy): Eukaryota > Metazoa > Arthropoda > Insecta > Hemiptera > Delphacidae > Laodelphax > Laodelphax striatellus. The sequence goes on along the minus strand of CM029541.1, from coordinate 16,935,859 downwards.
TTAACCTTTTTTTTAATAATAATTCAAAGTTTAGGTGGGTTTTTATCAATTGCATTTGGCAACGCTGGGTCGGGCTCCGCTGCGGCACTCGGTCGCAGTAACGAAAACCCACCTTTACTAAACTCCCTTCCTATGATTGGCATTCCACACCTCAAAACTATTCTATTCATAGTAAAATTAGCTCCAAATGAACCTGATTGACACTATAAACAATGTAGATTTGTAATTGATACCGCCAAACATTTAGTTCTTCATATATTCACATTTAAAAGTGATCTTAAAATTACCAGGTTTTGTGTGTTTCAATCAAGTCAGCCCCAACTCGATACTCGTTGAGTATCGATTGAACCGCACAGTCTGTATTCAAAAATATCGATTTCACATGCTCTATTCGATATATCACTTTTGATGGAAGGCCACCGTAGCCTCGACAACCCCAAATCGCCACTATTCTACCTAGTAGCATGGTTAGTCGTTAGGAAAAAGCTGAGGACCAGTTCATAGAGAGATAAACTTTACATTATTGTTTGATTGCAGCTGAGGAAATCATCACCAGAGATTGTCTGAGCTCTTTACGTGCTGTAAGGACAGACATTCCAGCTGATCACTACGAGGGTTGCAGACCTGCAGCACATGATGTGAAGTTGGCTCACTACGTGAATAACTCCATCAAGGAGTTGGATATCAAGAGGTTAGTGACACTATTTTTCATGGAAGAAAGTTCCTTATTTAAAATTAACACTTGCATCAGAAATATTGTAGAATTTCTCCATAGTAGGTAAAAGAATGAGAACAATGTTGTCTATTCCACAATGAATATATTTATAAGTTCCTTATATTCTATTTTCATTCCCAAATAGATATTTTACACGGATTTCAAATAAATCATAGATTAGATTTTGTTGGTACCAGGTGCATTATTTCTATTTCTTTATTGACCCATCAAAAAACACTAGTTGTTACATTAGATGTAAATCACAATAATAATAATTTAACAATTAATGATGATATTTTCTCTGTTTCTCAATTTTTTCTGTTGTTTTTTTTTTTGGGAAGCAGAACAGCTTTTATATGGTCAATAGATTAGGTGTAAAGGGATTAAAAATAAATGTTCATGCTTCGACTAAATACTATGCTTTCAAAGAGTTATCAGTAAATTTCTTATAAAAAGTTATAACAAAATTTATATTTGAATAAAAATTTATAAGAAATTTATATTTGAATAAAAATATAATAGCATAACTTATATTTACTAAATAGTTATAACTAATTCATAACTTCTATAGGCTACAGTTATAAACTATAACCATAAATAAACAGTTTATATACCGTACATCAATCATAAAAAATCAATAAATGCAGTGTTTTCCTATTCGTTTGAGATTGGAAATGAGATGATCGCTTAACCATAGAACATCGATTTTTAATGAATTGGGGTTTGACTATATTGAGTGTTATACTGACCACTAAAACTGAATAGGCCTACCGGTAATCTAGACTTCCAGTGAAATGAACTTCTACTAAATTGAGTGTTCAAAAACCATTTTAGGTTTTTATCGCAACCTGAAGATCTTTATAAACATCTTGTATTATTCGATTGTAAAGTAATGATGAAAATTTCATTTAGTGTTATTGAATTATATTCACAAATACACATTTTCTCACTTGAACTGCAAGAACTATATTCACGAATACATATTTCTCTCACTTCAACTGCAAATAGCGTACTATTAAAATTTCTTTTTTTTTAAACTGATATCGACCTTTTCCCATTATGGAACTATTACCCTCCACCATTACTATCCAATATTATTTGCGAATTGGTATTCTCTTCGTATAAACTCCAAAATCTATGGAAATCCTATATTTTTCGAATCAATATCGACCTTTTCCCATTATGGAACTATTGCCATCCACTATTATTATCCGAAATTACCATTTAATATTGTAGTTAATTGGTAGAGTGGACATTACTGTCCAAACTTCACCCCGTCAGAAAAATAAAGAAGTTATTCTATGCTATTATCTGTTATTTACGAATTGATATTCTCTTGGTTTCTTGAAACTTATATAATTCACTTGAGTAAGTATGACAAAGATTAATGCATATGATCTCTGCCGAGGAAGACCTTAGCAGTGGAATTTGTTGTGTCAATAATTTCTTGAAAATAAACTCCAAGAACCATCGAAACCTATATTTTTCAAACTGTTTCATTACAGAAACCACTACGATTCAGTGAACTGGTGTTTCTGCTACTTTGACAATCGTTGTAACCACTCCTCAACGATAGGTGTCTCTTCAGGCCTGCTAGTCTTCGCACTCATTGCTACACTCAGCTCTTTCAGGATATTTTCTTGAAAACTTCTCTCCGCATCACACCTCTTAGCAACCATAGTGACACTCTTCACCATGAAAAGACAAACATTGACATTCCATCAAGAATAGAATTAGGCTACTTTTATCTACTGTTTTCCCCCAAATCGCACCAAGCAACCTTAGTGATGAATTCTCCTCGAAAAGACAATCATCGACATTTCATTAAGTGCACTTTACCATAAAATCATTCTAATTTCATGTTATTTTTCAGTGTAGGCTTCATTCATACATATACAATACTTTCAATTCCATGATACTTTTATCTACTGATAAATATTCAGTTAATCGTATTACATCTTGCAAAGTTGCTTCTTCTTCTTCTTTCGTGTCTGGAGGCACACCAAGTCAAATACTATTCCAAAATTTAGCCGCAGAGACTGCTTTGTCATTTGCTAAAATAATATCCTCCATCGTGCAATGAATTTCCATATTTGGACAGGTCATGAGGTGTTCATAGTTTTGGGTCAGTCCAAAGTTGCTGACATTTCATCTAGTGCACTACGTTACAATTATTTAAACCGACTATTATTATTCAGTCCACATGTATATCTGTAGTACTTTTAATTCTCTAATAATTTTCGTCTACTGTTGTTTCTCAAATCCCAAAGATTTACGATCAATTCAATTTAATCTAGGCTAAATCAATTGATTTGTAGATGGAAGGAAATGAGGTATTGCAACTATTCAATTGCAGTGTCATCTCCTTCACGTCCGACGGCAGCTACCTGCTGTTCAATGTTCGCTGTAGCCCAAGTCTCCATAGTCTTTTATAGCATTGCTAATTAGGAATCTCGTTCGATTAATTATTATGATTTAAAATCAATTGAATCAGAAAATCGCATCAATTCTTTTGAAACAGCACCATTCTTTTATGATAACCCGGTATTTTCTTATTTCGTTATTCAATCAAATCAATTGATTAAATTGAATTGGTCGTAAATCTTGCTATTCTAATATTGTAACAGGTTTTATTAAACTCGAGTGTTTTCTCGAGCTCTATTATTTGTTATAGGTATAATCTTCTGACTAATCTTCAGAAACTGAATAATAGGAAACTGACTAATCTTCGAAAATCAGTTTCATTGTTAAATTCTATAAATTTCAATCTAACAATATACAAATTGCATGTGGGTAAAAGTATTCAATGAGAAATGCATCACTTCATCTTGTTCATAGGTTCTCTTTCAATAATTTTATCATGTCCATTTAATATTATAGTGCAGGTGAGGATCTGTTCTTCCAGTACAAATGAATAATATGATAGAATCAAATACTTCAATTAAAATACGTTCATAAGCTAGTATAGTTGTAAGAATCTCACGAGTTTAGTATTATGTGATAATAATTGCCTTTTCTTATATTAATTGGATTAGTATTGTAAGTACTCAAAACATGATGAATTTTTCTATTACAATATTGATATTTTAGTATCTCTAAAATTATGTGTGATCGAATATCTATATAAAGCTATGTCAATCTATATCCGTCCATAAAATGACTTAATCTCGTATAATTTTAAAATTTTTGTATTTTTTCAAGTCTGTAGTTTTTCTAACTTTCTATTAGAGAGCATCAAGTGCCTATTTTGTTTTTGTCACAAATTATACATTTTGCACTTTCAATTTCATACAAACTTGGAAGATCAATTCTAATACTAATTTTATGTTGTTATGTATGTAGTATAATAGGCCTATGTGAATAAAATAAATGGAATTGCTTGTGAAAGAATATTTACGAGACGTATACTTACTATGTACTCAAGACAGTGACTATTGATTAAGTCAATTAAAATATTTACATTTACCTGATTTTGTAGTTTTTCAAAGATTAAGATTGTTAATGATATTCTGATGCATCGTTCAGTGTATTTATTGCAAGGATTTTTATAAATTTTATTTACTGTAGCTATTTGATACGCATTTTATTCATTAGCAAAATCAGAAGATTGAATAAACAACATTTATGAATGAAAATCTACATGTTTTACCTTTATCTCCTTTTATAAATTTTTCATAGTGTTACTGAGCAGAACTCACTCCTTATCCTTACTAGCTAGCTACAAAACAACATGAAATTTCCCTATAATATTGAGAAAAAAATGACTGCCTAAACAAGTGTTCCTGCATGTGAAGTAAGCCTATGTTGGAGATAATTTATAGTGAAAGTTTTCATCGTTTGTTTTTAATTAGATATGTATGACTATTGTAAATGCTGAGTGATGTATCGCCTATGACACATGTGAAAAAATTGAATTGAGAGATTTTTGAGAATATCCTCAAATATTCATCAATATCCAGATTTTTCAACAAACTATGCTTTTCCAATACGCGTAACCGTCAAAAATATATATTTCACTACTAAAGCCCATATGCGCCATCTTTGTTTCAACCAAGTTTTGCAAATTGTAGTTTAAACAGTGAATTTTCAGTTGAAACCGTGATTTCAGTTAAAACCAAGTTAGAACTACGTTTGGTAGACTTTGTTTGAACGAAAATAGAGCATACTACAGAGACTGTATAATCACGGTGTGGTCATTGGTGTGAAAAGGTCCATAACAGTGTGTTGGAACATTTTTCTCCCGCCACCGCCATACTTTTGCCAATTTTTAAATTCTGATATGGGATTACAGGCAAACATGAACCCATTCACTCATTTTTCTAACTTATTTTGAGAGAAACAACGTCAAAAATAACTTTTCCAACATAAAAAATTGTCTCCTTACTCTTGGTAGCCTAATGTTTTAAAAGCATAAAATGATGAAAACTAACACTGGCAAAGGCAAATTGTAGGTAAGAAGTGAATCACACAACATAACATAATTTTTATTTGTGTTTCATTTCAATGCAAATAATGGGAATTATCAAAAGTAAGGTTGATTTGTCCGAGCTGACCAATCAAAAGTGCGACATGTGACATCAAATTAAATAAAGGCCTCACTGTTATTAAGCTATACAGTCTCTGCAGTTTAATTTGAACAAAGTTAAACTACGTTTTGTTAGACTACTTTAATCGAAAATGGTGCATAAGGGCCTAAGTTCGTTTGATTCAGACGCCATCGTAGAAAAATTCTTCTCTTTAAACTAATCAAACTAAAACTTTTCGTCAAGTGAAATTCCTTATGTGGAACAACAGCAAGTGCCATATCCTGTACGGCAATAATTTCGAACCCAAGATATGACATTCCGCACCGAGCTGTTAATTAACTTAATGTCTCGCAACCGAAAAGACAAAAGTGAAATGCGAAAGCGAATTAGGAGAAGATAGAAGAAGAAAAAGATTGAAGACGAAGAATAAGGTCTAATAACAATGACTAAGGAGATAATTAGTGCCACGGTTAGAGAGGAGCAGGAGATGTTTATACTGGGGGCATTGCCAGGCCCCTTATTAACACTATATTGATCTGGCTTGGTTGCTATTGCCACTAACTTGAAGTAGTATTGCTCCTTTATAACCATAGTACTAATATTTATTTATTTAGTTGAAAATATGATATGTTATGTCCCAGCCCAGATACACAAAGTTAGAGCTTAATATTCAATTAACAATACTAATTATTAGTATTATAAATTCTAGTAGGCCTGTACAAGGATAACCTAACTAACTAGAACAAATATATATACTATTATTCAATTCACTTTCCTGCAATAGGCCTATAGTCTCGTAGCCTAGGCTTCAGTGTTACAGGGGGTTAGTTGTAAGGCAACTAACTTACAACTATACCGTAAATAGAATCTAGAATGGTCACGAGTAAGGAGTAGGCTATAAGACATTATTGTAAAGATGATATAAAAGAGAATTAAGGAAAACAAATCGTGAAAAATAAGTTGATAATGGAGAAAAATATGAAAAGGAAAGAGGGAGAAATACGCCGTATAATAGCATGATTCAAGAAATATAATATTATTTAAAAACAGTAAATTGAAAAAAGGTAAATCGTTTCAACTGCAAATAATGTATTAACTGTAATATATTTCTATCCTAGTATTTCTTATATTCTTTTGTTGAATTTCACTCACGATAAAAAGTGTCACTAGAGGAAATCAAATATGCTAAGCAGAGAGTATAGTATAGAATAAGAAAACATATTAGAATATAAAAAATATTCTGTTCTCTCTGATGCTATGGGTGTTTATTGAGAGACTATTGTTTATATGAGTAGACGATTAATAAAGATTAATTATTAGATTAATCTTTTCAACAGCTAATGTAACTAGCCTATATAATATTCCCATTCTAGTATTTCGTGTTTTTTTAGAGGAATTCAAATGCTATGGGTGCTCATTGAGGGACTAATATTTTTAGATACAATAAATTAACAATAGATAAATCTTTTCAACTGCTAATGTAACTGTTATATCTCCACCTCCATCCTAGTAGGCCTATTATTTCCTATTCTTTTGGCGAATTTCACCCACGATAGAAAGTACCACCATCACCAAAAGAATTCAGGTGCTACTCATCGTCTCAATATCAGACACAATCCGACGACGTGGTCTTGAACATGAAGAAACAGAAGATGGAGAGGAAGAAGAAGAAGAAGAAGAGGAAGAGAAGGAAAAGAAAAGATGTGAACGGAACAGAATAGAATTGGAAGGGAAAGTGTTGATAAAAAGTGGCATCTCACCGATTTGGATTATCGTTTCATGGTATAACGCCCACGCCATGCGTGTTAAATTCTACAATAATAATTCGATTGCTCGGATATAATATATCGTACGAGACAAGACGAGGGTGAGGGCTGTGTACACTTTCGCTAATTGAAGTGTTGATTGCGTTTTTACTTAGGCTAGGCGTACACCGGTTAGTCAAGACAAGACGAGATTAGTCACGTTTAGTCACAGTAATTCACATAGTTGCTTATGAAGCAACTATCACTGATGCAATGACTAATCGGTGTGTGTTGCTTCAAAAGCAACTATGTGAAGTACTGTGACTAATCTCGTCTTGTCTTGTCTTGACTAACCGGTGTACGCCTAGCCTTATCGGTCAAACGTCACTAGTCACTACCGTACATTTTATTCGTCACTACGTTACTACAAAAAAACGCCATACGTTACTACAAAAAAAACCTTTACTTCTTGTTGAGTTCATTTCAGTCAGTTATTATTTTATATATTATGATAGGTTATTATTAGTTAATTTCAGTCATTTCTTGAACTAAAATAAACTTCAGTTATTTCAAACATACGTTATTTTTTTTTTCCAGTTTATTCATTGACATCGCTTCATCTAACGCTGCTTCACTCCATAATGGTCTGATGTTTTTTATTAATGTAGATGTTTTATTCCTTATATTTCAGTCATTTCTTGAACTAATTTCAGTTATTTCAAAAACTTTATTCCTTGTTCAGTTTATTCCAGTCAGTTATTATTTTATATGATATTTCAGTCAGTTTATTTCTTGTCAGTTAGGCCAGTTATCCGAGGTCGCGCTCATCCCCGGTCTGATAATAACAAAGTTATTACCGGGTACAAAGGTTCCCGGTTCGATCCCTGTTAATTACTACTGCAGATTTCGGCCACTCCCGTCTTTTGGAAGAGCCATTAGGCCCTAGCTTCCTGAAAACAAAGACAACTTATAGTTATAACTATAAGACTACTTATAGTTAATGTTGTCTTTGCTAAAAATTAGTTGTCATCTCTCATCATATCCCTCCCATAACCACGCACAAGCCTAGAGCTCATGTGGGCATCGCCCTCACAAAAAAGCTTCTAATACTAAACAAGTTCTCTCTTTAAAAATATATTTTCAAAATCCGATCAGTTTCCTCTAGAATCTTCACTTATCTGTTCAAAATTCGATCACTTTCTTTAAAATCTGTACAGATCTCTTTAAAATTCATCCTTTCTTGTTATTTTGTAATACTCGGCCCCTGCGCTCAGGCTGTTGCCTTTGCAGGGACCTTCCTTGTTACGAATATATTATTACTATTTTATTCTATATATATATTATCTATTATATTATTTTTCATTTGTACTTTTTGAGTTTGATGTATTTGTTTCAAGGATAAATAAATGATTTGATTTGAAAGTTCCTCCACAATCTTGGCTGATGTTTTCAGAACTTAAAAATCTTTTTTCAAATTTCATCAACTTTTCTCTGAAATTTTCTCGCATTTTCAAAAATTAGACCACATTTTTAAACATACTATCAGTCAACCAACAACATTAGAACAGATCTGTCATAGCTTGGATCAAAGCTCGATTCTCTGAGGTCTAGAAAGTGAATTATTTCCGGCTGAGCTCTATCTTTGCTTAGCACTGTTTGTACAATAGTGCTACTGGGCATAATGTAGCCTATAATACACTACACGTTCCAAAACGACTCTTATTTTGTCATCAGCACCACTCAGAGCAGGGTTTAATTTTATTGCTGCCATCTGAATAATAGCGAAGAAGATTTCACCGTATGAAATTTCTCCGCCGAGCAGTGTGCACCAATCTCTCATTGTTAAAATGGAATTGTATTCTTTGCGACTTTCTTTCTATTCCTTGTATTCGTTGTATGCAAAGAGAGAAAGAGATGATAGAGAAGGAATAGAAGGGGATGGATAGAGCAAGAGGAAGAGTGAGAGAGATAGGAGAGAGGCATTGGAGAGGAAGAGAGAGTGATAGAGAGAAAGAGTGAGAGGTAGTGAGGAAGAGAGTGTGGTGAAGAGGAAGAGAGAGAGAGAGAGAAAAAAAGAGAGGAAGAGAGAGAGAAGAAGAGAGATAAGGAAGGAGAGAGAGACAGAGAAGCTGTTAAGAGGATGATAGAAAGACAGAGAGATAGTGAGAGAGAGGCGAGTGAGATAGTGAGGCAGTTGAGAGTAGGAAAGAGTGATAGAGAGTCAGTGAGTGAGAAAGAGAGAGAGAGATAGTGAGTATAACAATGATTCGTAGAGCTCGACAATCTTTGACTAAGTAACAACCATCATAATTTGAAACGGTCATTGTAACTCATAAAATTATAATTTGATAATAAACATCATGAACGATCAGGCTAAATTGTTATATCCAATGGTTCTTAAGTGCAGAGTAATGGCTGGATTTCACGATTCCAGTAGACGTTCAGGTTACTGGAGGCAGGTTACCTGAAGCAGGTAAACTGAACCGTGAGACCACTTACTTGAACAGGTTACTGGCTTATTCAGGTTATCGTGAGACCAGAGCAGAGGCAGGCTGCCATGCAGGTAACCTGCCTCTGCCTCCAGGCAGGTAACCTGCCTCCAGTACGCTGAACGTCTACTGGAATCGTAGAATCCAGCCATAATGGGGATACAAGTAATAAAATTTTGTTGAGTTTCATTGTCCTGTTTGATGGCTAATTTAACGTATTAGAGCTTGTTCAGGCATCCTGGAGATTTATTCTTGACGAATAATAATCTATCACAGATTTGAAATGTATGAATGATTGATAGGATAATTAATAATGAATGATTGTCTGTTACAAATCAACAAACTCCATATGCTTGCAATAATTTATTTCATGTAGCTCTCATGTGTCTACTCTGATGTGTTTTAATTATGTGGTTTAGTATTATTTTTCAATATTACTTTCAAGTTTTATTTTTACTTCTTAATTTCCCAATATTTCACTGGTGATGTTATTTTGCCATTGTGGTATTATTCATTCCATCATTAATGTCATTACTGAATTTTGACATTCCGGTTGGTCTTAATGCTACAGTAATTCTCTTTCATTTCTTTGTTTTTTCATTGCTGTTATTTTCTTGAAAGTCCCCCTCCCCCCATCCTGATTTGGGGGTCTTCTGCCCCCCCAATCAGGTGGTCTTCTACACATTACCAACATTTTCCTGTCATTGTCAGTGTGTAATTACAGAAAATTCAAGCAATAAAAGTAGAATTGTTGTTCACAATTAATAAAACAACATAGTACGATTGTCTCTGGTGTTGTCTGATTGTCTGATTTAATCTAATAAGAAATAATATAAATTTTATTATAACTGATGAAAGGATAATCACATGATGATTTCACATACACGGTTACATTTGAAATATGTTTATTATTCATCAATAACAATTCAAATTTGAAAACTCTTCACTTTCAGATTCAAAGATGAAAGTACATAAGAGTGAAACGGACCTCTTTGCAAATACCTTTCCATATCCTCTGGTAACACATTTCCTTCAACATGATTATCCTTTCGACTATATCCACACTTGTTGAAGATGTAAAGTTTATTCAAAATTCAGAGACACACTTCCTAATGTAGGCTACGTAATTCATGCGTCAGTTGTATGCCTAAACATATTCCGCCTAGTTTTAAGTGAAACATCTTTAAAGCCTCAAAGAGTCTAGTGAGAGTTTATAGAGAGTATATTGTTTACAGTAAGAGTGAGAGAAGTTTCATCTTCAATCATTCTCGTAAGAATTTGAATACTTGATCGGACGTCAAAATTTTGATTAAAGATTAATTTCTGATCGTCGTAATTGACCGTCTCACGTCTAACATGCCTCAACTTAGGAATGAGCATGAGCATTAGGATATTACCAGCGACCACATGATACAAATCATAATACAGTTGTTGCAAATATAGTGTAAACACTATAGGCTACTTGAATTGATGTAACTTCCGTATCAGAATTATCAGTATTCCGTATCTTATACGTGCTACGCCGATACAGAAGTTGTATCTATTTAAGTAATACGAAGAAGAAGAAGAAGGAGGAGGAAAAGGAAGTGAAGAAGGAGGAGGAGAAGAAGAAGAAGGAAGAGAAGGAGGAAAAGAAGCTGAAGATAAAGAAGATGATGAAGATGAATAAGAAGTTGCCAGTCAAGTTCACTAGCTGCAGAGACTTGCAAGTGGCAAGAGGAAAACGACTTGCAAGGCAAGTTGAAGTTGACTGGACCAAACAACTGACCAATCTAAAAGCGGATGTCAAGATAGATAAAATTTTCCAGCCTTTTGTTATTTTATGCAAATGTTTAATACATACCGTATACTTCAGTTGCAGTCTCGCGATAGCCACAGGTAGTCAATCATTTTCTCAATCTATGCGTGAACGGTACGGTAATATTCTATTCAATTCATAAGTGGTGTGTATGTGTCTAGCGAAAGTTTGTTCAAGTGCAACAAGATGGCGGCCCTCATGACGATAATGATGATGATTGAAAATGAGCGTGTAATTTGCCCAAATAAACAGAGTCATGCCAACTAGACAGAATTCCATCCGACCGACCAGACCATAATCTAAATTTTTCGTTCAGGATATCCTAGTGTGGCGGCATGAATCTTATTGCGGTACCCACACAAAGAGCGGCGGTAGTTGGTAGGAAAGTTATGGGCCTATAAAAAGTGGCCTACAAATTGCCTCCCATTTGTGAGATTTATTGTTTCGGGTGGTCCATCAAAGTTTTAGCCTATATGGAACTAGTGCATTAATTTTCACTTTCTTCATTGAGAGAAATTGAAATTCTCTTACTACTTATAAATGTTAATTAATATGTGAGGACTTATTTTAATGCCAGTGATGTTTTTGTTTCTTGGATTGTCCTCTACTGGGATGCAGATTTGAAGATTGGCGAGATCGGGCTACCCAATTAGAATTGGAACGAATTATTAGAATGAATGAGTTGTATTGAATTAAAATTAGAAGTATCTACACTGTGTCGTTGGTAGTTGCTTTACTAATGGCCAGTTCAAATTCCAACAAGTTCATCCCCAATCAAACGTGAAATTTAATCTTCGATCATTAATTAGGTTTATAAATGGTTCATCAGAGATCAAACCTTGTTTAGTATCAGTACAATTGGCCGTAAGGCTTGGCGTACCCTGGTTAGTCAAGACAAGACGAGATTAGTTACGTATAGTCACAGTACTTCACATAGATGCTTATGAAGCAACACACACCGATTAGTCATTGCATCGGTGTGTGCTTGTATTCATAAGCAAGTATGTGAATTACTGTGACTAAACGTGATTAATCTCGTCTTGTCTTGACTAACGCCTAGCATTAGGCTTCTGAAGAGACAACATCTCATTTCATTGAGGTGATCCTGGATCAAAATAATATTGATCTCGTCTCCTGCAACTGAATGCTGAATGCTTTTATTTGTAACTTTGATCTGAATTAATTCCAAATTAAAAACCTTTTGGCTTCTGTTTTCAAAGTGGAATTGAATATAGAATGAGTATAGTAATGGATGTAGAATATTCGTTTAAAATAGAAGTCAGTTCTACTCTCCTTCATGGATGGTTGAATTGAATAAATTATCAAATACTGTCGAGGATATGAATTTGCTATATCATTTAAAGCATATGTGAGAGAAAAGTGATTGAGAAATGATTGGAAAGCAGAGGAAAAGATGATGAAAGCAAATAGAAGAGGAATAAGCGAGAAGAATAAGAAGAAAGGAGAAGAATTATTGTACGTTTGAACATTGTATTTTTCATTGCTATGCTACTACTTAGTGTAAATCTTTTTTCGAGAAATTCAATAGGAAACAATATTCCATTGTACTTCTGTATGTTGTGCATTTTTTTTAGGTAGAAATTAAGAATGTTTTTTAGTAACTCTTCAGGGTCATGAGTTTTTATTAAAAATGTTGATCTTGTAACTGTCACAGTTTGCTCTACCTGTAGCCTACTTGTCGCCTGTAATGTGCGTTCACCCTTAGACATTGAACTTGTAGCCTACATTGAAAATGTAGTGATGACATTTGAAAATACTGTAATATTGTAGGTGGTGATTGAAAAGAGATTTCTAATGTCAGGTGAGAATCGCCTATTATATTCTCATTGTGGGCAAAAACATGAACGGAATGTCAGGTTATTAGTAGACTACAACAATTCGTCGCTTCAGAAATGTGTGCAGACATTTTTGTAGTTGGTGCGATTGATTGATGGGTTGCACTGTGAAGAAGAAAGGGTCAAAAGAGAATCAACAATTGAAAGATGAAGCCGAAGAGTAGTGGTAGAGGAAAAAGGATGAATAAAGAAGAAGAAGAAGAAGGAGGGGAAGGAAGAAGGAAAGAGGAGGAGGGAAGAAAGAAGAAGAAGAAGAAGAAGAAGAAGATAAGAAGAAGAAGGACGAGGAGGAGGAGGAAGAAGAAGAAGAAAAGAAGAAAGAAGACGGAGAGAGGGGAGGAAGAGGAGGAGGAGCAGAAGAAGAGTACCCGGAAAGAAGGAAAAGAAGAAATTTGAGAAGAAAACGTAGGGAAGAAGATAAGAAGAAGAAGAAACAGGGTGAGGAGGAGGAAGAAGAGAAAAAAGTAAACGAAGAGCAAGAAGAAGAAGAAGAAGAAGCGGAAGAACAAAAATTAGAGAAAGAAGTAGAAGAAAATACGAAGAAGAGAGAGAAGCAGAAGAAAAGGAAGCATAAGAGAACGAAGCAGAAGAGAAAGAAAAACAAGGGGAAGAAGTAGAAGAGGAGGTTGAAGAAGACGAAGATGTAGTTGTAGAAGGAGAAAAAAAGTAGCAGAAGAAGAGGGCATGGAATAAGCAAAATAAGAAAATTCACAAGTGCGGTAGAATAATCGAAAATAAAGAGGCGCAAGATGATGACTAGGCAAAAGCACGGTTCCAATTGTCATTTTATTTTCTATTTGTAATTTCTCCGTTTCTGCGAACGAGGGAGAACGGATTCGAGGAGAGAGAAAGGTGATCAGGAGAGAGAGACAGACTGAGAGAGATGTGTTAGAGAGAGAGAGAGAGTGATAGAGTGAGAGTGATGTTCACACCAAATCGACATCAGTAGGTTATAGAAGCTTTGATGATGTTTTGACAGGCGTTAATATGGGTGACACGGAGTTGGGTGAACGGTACTAGGATCTTTCTGTGAAGGTACTGGCTTCAAAAACCCATCTAGTCATCACTTTCTTTTCGAGCTCGTTACCGTATTCCTTTTACAGAGAATAAGAAAAATAAGAAGAAGAAGAAGATGTCGCTAGCTTTGTTGTTGCCACTGAAATATTGCACTTGTCATCATTTTTGTTGAATTTGTACCTTGCTGGAAAGAAATTTCTAGGTTGTACAGTCTTAAAGGTGTTTCAAACAATCAAGGCCGCATTTTTGAATGTTCTTGTAATAAGATAAAGTTTCATAAAATGGCGATCAAACGCTAAAAAGGCAGCTCAACTGTAGTAAATTATGACAATTTTTGGATCAAAATTTTCCAACGTACCTTCTATTCAATATAAATATGTAAGGCATTAACATTATAGCTATTCATAATATTTCATTTGCAATATTTGTATTTGTGTATTGGAATATTAACAATAAACATTTGAAAATATTGAGTAAATATTATAATATTTTAAATTTTGGATATTCATTCATATGAATATTGAATATATTAATTTAATACAGACAATTTAAATTCTCATACATGAACAGCCGGATAAAATGCAAAAATATTAATGCACCATCACACACATATTGATTCTTTCTGAAATATTTGAAAATTGACGGTCAAATTCGCATAGTGTGATAACAATAACCTGTTGATGTTTTGAAATATTTTTGTTTAAACAGGCATCAGGGCCGTAAAAATAATGCCTAAACTTATTGCTTTTGTTGTTTGAACCTATTAGTTGAAATTGAAGCAAAATTAATAAACCCTTTAACTGGTTTGGTATAAAAGTAATAGTGTAAGTAATGTACTGATATAACTAATATTGAAGGATGGAAATAGTCTATTACTGGTTTACAAACTGTAAATCCAAATCATCATTTGGGGAGTCCAATCCGATCCCACTAGACGTCAAATCTGCGAACAAGTAGAAACCAATCTGAAAAAACAAACAATTCAATTCAAAACCAATCGTCTACAACAAATTTTGATTCGTAATTAGTTTGTAAACCAGTGATAGACTATTTTCATTTTGTCTACAACAAATTTTGATTTGTAATTTCTGATGCATATTCAAAAACACAGTTCGAGATAATAAGAATAGAGATAAAAACCCCCTTCTCATCTATGTAACGAGAATTATTGCGATGACCCAGTAACTGCTTCCATCTACCAGCAGAATTCAGAAATACATTTGGCTGACTTCGTTGACCAATCAGGAGAGAGAGAAGGCGGAGCTTGGAGTTGAGTCTGTTGAAGTCACCCAGTTACTTCTGCGAATCCAGAAATACTGCCATTTTGTATTGTTGACCAATCAGGAAAGAGGAGGCGGAGCTTGGCGTTCAGTCTGTTGTATGACACCCAGTTACTTCTGCCATCTACCGGCAAAATCCAGAAATACTGCCATTTTGTATCGTTGACCAATCAGGAGAGAGTAGTCGGAGCTTGCGTAGGTGTGTCTGTAGGCGTGGTCCCATTCTGTATCTTGCTTCTGATTGGTCCTTCGTTTACATTATTTTCTCTCTCCCATTTTCTGCATCCGTTATTCATCTCTTCTTCTGTCTATCTTGAAATTCTCCTTATTCAACAAGTGAGAAACATGGGATGCAATAATTCTATTCCTCATACACAGAATAGTTCATTGAAAACATTGGGAAAACATCAGACTCAAACGAATTTTCAGCAAAATTATCGAATCCGTTATCAACACGCTTCTAAAAGTCGAATCTAATTTCAATATTATTGATTGTGCAAATACTCATATCTGATGATTGATTCAAATTACAATCTAAATCTGTTGAACTTGAATCGAATGAAATTTCATGTTCAATGAATGAATTATTAATTTGTTCAATGAATAATCGCAATAGTGTCTAACGTTTTAGATATAGGCTACTATTATAATATAATTACTAATTATTATAGTACTAAAAGTACTTTATGTTCTGTATGTAAATATGAGATGTACTAAACATAATATTATGTGTATAATACAAAATTCATGAAGAAAATAACAAAAAATAGGTCTACTTTGTTCTAGATTCATCTCTTTCTTACTGCTTGATTTCAAAATGAACACAAACTTTAAAAGTAAAAAAGATAAACTGTATATAACATACTTTTTATTTATGTTTCATCAAAAACATGCAATGACATAAAGTAAGTGCTGTTGTAATAATATAAGTTGTTAATTAATGAATAATGTGCAATTTCACTCGGATATTATATCAAGATGAATCGTTCGACAATAACAGAAATAAAATAAAATCGTTCATAATAAAATAAAAATCGTTCGTAATAAAATAATATCAAAACTAGCAAAATCTAAAATCTGAATGATTATAATTATTATTAGAATATAACAGCCGGGTTTCATAGGAAGTACAATAAACAAGCAAAATGTAGATAGTATCGTACAATGAAATTACTTGAAAAGGTTCTCATAATAAGATGTTCGTAAAGGTATAAAAAGAAGATGATACCGTGTAGTCAGACCATCAATTCGGTTATACAGTGTATTATTCAATGGTTGCTATTACAAAAACTGATAATTAAGCAAGTTGCTGTTACGAAACAGTCATTGAGACACAATAATTTTTTGATTAATCGTCGACGGATTCAGTATTCAAAACAAATGGCTGACAGTTTTATTGAGCAACTTGTCTGAATTCAAAAGAGGACGCGTTAGTTTTATTTTGTCACCGAGCTGTGTGCTTATTTATATTTGAAAAGCGACGTGTTAAAAACTTTGATTTTAGTCGCTGGAAGTTTACTGCAGGATCAAGGTGTAGTGGATCATATTCGTGAAGGTGAGATTTTATAATCATTCATTTTTCTGTTCATTTATAAACTTTTGCAGTCTATTTATCAGAATACTTATAATAGAAGTGGAATAATACGATTAGGATAAGGATGATGATAAGGATTATAAGTATGATAAGGATTTGAGGAATTGAATAGGGAGAACGCAAAAATTTCTTGCCATCATTTATTCCCTGGAAGGATGTTAGCTATAAACTGAACAGCTTCAGCTAGTGTAAAGTTAATTTAAAATGTAAGGATTCACGGAATATCCTCAAGCTATTTATTCTTTTGTAAAAGATCGCAGTTGCGGAGTTATTCAAAAGATTTTCTTTGAATTAATTAATTGATAATTAATATCATTCAAATACATTATTCCACTAGTTACCTTCTTAGAAATACTTTATTTACTAACTGCACTCTGTTAATGTGACTATATGACAACGAGTTCCAAATTGAACTCATTTTGAAATCAGTTAGAGTCATCCAAGTTGATTCTATAACTTGAGTAGAGCATTGCATGAATAAATTGACAAATTTTATTCTCGTTATTCCATCATGGTGAAGCTATACTAAATTTTGCAAATAAATTTCAGTATTTCTAATACATGAGATACGAATTCTTTCTGTAAGCAGTAGTAGGTCTGATGTATTTGAGAAAAATGCTTCTCTCATTTCAAAGAGAATAGTTCCTTCATTTGAGAGAGAATGCTGGCTTTACTTATTTTTAGAGAGAATAATTCCTTCATTTGAGAGAGAATGATTTACTTATTTCATAGAGGATAATTCATTCAATCTCATTGATAGAGTCTTATTTGAATCTCATTACAAATGGAATAGTTCCTTCATTTGTGATAGAATGCCTTCTTTTCTCATTACAGAGAGAATAATTCCTTTATTTGAGAGAGAATGCTTTACTCGTTTTATAAAGAATAATTCTTCCATTTGAGAGAGAATTCTTTTCTCATTCCAAAGAGAATAGTTCCCTCATTTGAGAGAATAAAATTCCTTCTTTTGAGAGAGAATGCTTTTATCATTTCAAAGAGATTAATTATTCCCTTATTAGAGAGAGAATTCTCTTACTAGAGAGAGAGAGAAAAAAGAATGCTTTTCCCATCTATTCACAACTGTATTCAAATGCTCGTATCGAACTAGTTAAAACTTTTCCAAAGCAGAATAAAACTCGGAATGGGATTTTCTCTTTGGAAATGAATGAAATGCCGGAAGATATAGGCAGCAGAGTAATCGCCAAGGCCAATTTCTACAGCATGTTACGCTGGAATTAACAGGACTGTCAAACGTGTTGGCAAGAAAAGTGAAAATGGCGTTTTCCTTGCAGTGAACACGGGAAACGGAAAACTCGGAGCGTTACAAACGGAAAATCGCTTGCGAAAAGGAAAATCGTACAGTATTAGGAATAGGCTCATTTTATTGTGTTGTTGCCTTATGCCTCGGCCACACGTTGCCAGTCGACTGGCACCAGTTGAATAGTTTTCAAGGTTGTACTCGTATTTTATAAAATTTCAGGTACAGTCACACTGATTAACCTTAAAACTGGTATTATAGGTGACATTAGAGTAGAGTGGTATCATAAATGACATTTTATTCTCATACATTATAATTCTTCTAAATAGGTCGAATGGAAACCGACTGGTCACCAGGATTTTTTCAATTTCTCTTCTTCCTATTTGTTTTCTTCTTTCTCCTCTTTCTTGCTCCTCCTCATTCTCAACCTTCTCCACCTCCTACTCTTCCTCATCCTCCTTCTCCTCCTCCTCCTCCTCCTCTCTCCTCCTCCTTCTTCTTCTCCTCCTCCTCCTCCTCCAAGATCTTCTCCTCTGCTCTCACTCTTGATTTCTTTTTTATTCTACTTTTCCTCTGCACTCTCATTTTCGTGACATATTTCTATCTCCTTCTTTTCCTCCTCCTCCTTCTCCTCCTCCTCCTCCTCCTCCTCCTCCACCACCTTCTCCTCCTCCATCTCATCACCTTCTCTATCGTCTTCTCCTCTGTCTCTCACTCATGATTTGTTTTTCTAATCTACATCTCTTTGCATTCCAATCTTCTTGGCATATTCCTATCCTCCTCCTCTTCCTCCTTCTACTCCCCACCTTTCTCCTCCTACTTCTCCTTTTCTCCTTTCTCTTTCTCCTTCTCCTTCTCCTCCACCACCTTTTTCTCCTCCTTCTTCTCCTTTTCCTCCTCTTTCTCTTCCTCTTCCTCCTCCTCCACCTTGTTCCTCCTTCTCCTCCTTTTGTACTTATCCTCTATAACTAGCTCTTTTCCACCTCCTCCTTTTCCACCTTCTCCTCCTCCTCCTCCTTCTCTTCCTCCTCTTCCTCTACTCCTCCAGTCTCCTCCTCCCCAGTCCTCCTCCTCTTTCTCTTCCTCCTCATCTCCATTTTTCTTATTCTTATACCTATACTCTGCTCTCTCATCTTCGCGGCATATTTCTATTCTTGCTCCACGTGCGTCATTAGCACTTTCTTCCACATCATTTATCATTTATCACTTATCATCTTCTATTCAATCAGCAGTGAGGCATTCAATCAGCCGAGCTCTTGTTAGGGTTCCGTTTTTGGCAGCGATGAAAGCAAAGACGATTTCAATCATGTTCGAAATGTCTATGATGATCGTGACCGACTTGTTTGATCTACAATTAGACGTGTCTGCTTGGTCTACTGCTCTACATGATCTCTGTTAACGGTCGTTTAAACAAACGTTGATTGATATTCGATCCTTGATTTTTGGATGAGCGGTAATCGAAGATTAATTATCGATCAATCATTGAATACATCTCCGATATTTTCCAGTGTTCAAGTTATTAGTATTCGATTTCTGGTTGATCCGAGACAAGAGGGAAAATATTTTATTAATCAATTACATTAATTGTCAACAAAATTATATAAATTACATTAATTCTCTACAAAATGGCTATCGGTTCTAAACGCTAAATGAATTCATGGCTCTATTAGAGATTATCCTATAGATAATCTCTGAATTACATTAATTCTCTACAAAATGGCTATAGCTCAAAAAGCTAAATGAATTCATGGCTCTATTAGAGATTATCCTATAGATAATCTCTGAATTACATTAATTCTCTACAAAATGGCTATGGCTCAAAAAGCTAAATGAATTCATGGCTCTATTAGAGATTGTCCTATCCTACCAGTACAGAGATGAAGGTTAATAATATAATAATCATAGCCTGTAATATGATAAAATACATAATAATCATTATTATTTTGCTGAGGGTGATCCCCACATGAGGCTTGTGCGTGGGTAATGGAGAAGGGTGATATTGAGAAATGACGACTAGTTTTCAGGCAGTGAGGAGTGGCCAACAATTATTGAATAATGATATAGATAATTCATTCAAGTAAAGCAAGTTATATGAATGAATTATTCATCTTACTAGTTATATAGTCAAGCTATATATTCATTCATTCATTTATTCTTCATACATTAGCAATACAATGAAATATAAAAATACACTGCCAATATTAATCAATACAGTAGCCTAATATAAAATATAACATAAAGAACTCCTTACTCAAAAGAGCTGACTCTTGCTGAAGGAATGAGGAGCATGTGAACCAATAATAATGTTCAAAGTCTAGTTTCACATTATTTTCAATTTTTTTCCATACAATCTTTTCTCTCCTTCTATCTCAGTCTTCAGAAACAATACGTGCTGACTATCCTACGCTTTTTCCCTTTAGTGAAAATGATACAGTAGGTGTACTTTTTTCGTATTAACATCTTTCTCCTCTCTCATTTCTTGATAAATTGAGCCAATTTTCATTTTTTAACTTTTTGTTTCCTACCCAGTTTCAGACTACCTACTTGCATAGTGTAGACAAATTGGGTCAGAACGTTGCTCAGGAATCTTTGACACAGTCTATCAGAAGTTATAAAACGCAGGTTCTGTAGAGTTCTATGTTCTATAGAACTATAATCAAGATACAAAACGAAAGACGTCGAAAATCGAGTATTAAATTATTTTATTAGCAGTCTATGACAATCATAAAAATATAATCCACCCTTTATTCTGTTCTTTGTTCCTGTTAGAAATAGAAATATTTTATTGACCAATAAATAAATTTTTGAAGTACATTTTAGGCCTAGTCAACAAAAATATTACATGAAGTGATGACATAAAACAATATTTTATCAAACCTCATAATACCTCAATAATACATTGATACATCAAAAGTAATAGTTTCTATTACATATATATGGAATTTCATTACTCTTCCAATCCCAGTGATAAGTCTTCTTCCTTAGTTGAAGGCGGATATCGTAGTTAGTTCAGGAACTAGGAATCATGACTTTCATAGAGATAGGAAACTTTTAAACTTCTGGAACTTCACAGACCACACGTAGCTGACATGAATGTAATAAACTGACTGAGTTGATTCATTGTAAACTTTGACAGGTACCCCTTGGATTGGCTTGTCATCGCCTGTATTACATCGCCTGGTGTCGCATAAGAAATTCACACTTGATGCCACTTTCATGACAATAGGTAATTTACATTCTGCAACTTAAAACCCCACATAAACATTGTGCGTAGGATGGCTTATTGTAGGCTGGGAAGTCTCAAACGATTCGTTTTCAAGGAAGTTTCCATGATTGAAGAAAGTAGGAGG